>CM022671.1:32369926-32902426 GCA_012295275.1 Chrysomallon squamiferum | reverse complement strand
ATTTTTGTAATGGAATGAGAACCAGTATTCTCATTAAAGAAGAAAACGTTGCTGGCACATTATGATCTTTAACAGTTATCATTTGTTCCTTATTTTTTTATTTTTTTTTCTGTGGCTTTTTCTGCTTAGGCTTTGTCTTATGTGTTAAACTAGTTAAAATCTTTTAGTAAGTTTTCAGTTAAATTCATTTATTTAGCCATTATATAAATCGAAAGATCATTCATTCATTCATTCATTCATTCATTCAGTCACTCACTCACTCAGACAGTCAGTCAGTCAATCAAACACTCATTTTTCAGTCGCAAAGAGAAACTCTTGGTCACCAAATATCAGCTTTTATTCGTGTTGCTTTTTCTTTTACGTTTATTCTGTTATCAGTTAAAAACATGTGTCTTGTTTATCATTACCTTATTCCTGAATATTAAAACGATTTTTCATTTTACTAGGATGAAATCGCCACTGCTTCTATCGGCCAGGGACAAACTGCGATCAACGAGGCTAAATGCGCGGCCATGGAATGTGCTAACGAAATTCTAATGTTTGGAAAAACAGCAAAAGTATGGTTTGGAAATATTTATTCTATATTAGTTTTCTTAGTAAAAAACGTTTTTACATTTTTTAAAGAATATTCCTAAGCAGTAGATATGTTTAAACGTATCACGTACAACATACACTCCTGTCTAAGAATTTGTTTGTGTATCTCTTGAATGATTTATTACAACATGTACAAAACAATTTCTTTAAAAAAATTTATATATATATATATAAAATTCTTAATGACCATCTTTGCAGATAACAGCTATTAAATTTATATTTCACGACTGTTAAAATTAAATTAATAGATATAATTATTTGCACGTGGTTAGCTTTCCGCTGATATTGATAATATATGAATTAAATTAAAACTTTACCTGTGTTAAGAATGCAACTTTGCTTCGATACGACTATATGACGTGTCCTGTTGAATATTCAGGAACAGATTTTTTTTAAATTTTAAATCTGACGTCTTTTTCATTCATTATTGTTTTAATCTCCTGTTGTGTTTGAATTTTTTTTTTTTTTTTTTTATTCTTCTCACAGAAACGCGAGGAAAATTCAAATAAAAGCAGTTTATCGTTTGTTCAGGTACGTCACTTCATTCTGAAAATTTGTAAATTTGGAGTCAAAATATATATTCGAAAACAAGTATAATAATAATAATAATAATAATAATAATAATAATAATAATAGCAGTAGTAATAATATTTGTAGTAGTAGTAGTAGAAGTAGTTTTTATTATTATTTGTAGTAATACAAGCAGTAGTAGTGGTAGTAGCAGTTAGTAATAGTAGTAGTAGTAGAGGCTGCTGCAATAGCAGTAGCATTAATACTAGTATTAGTAGTAATATCTGAATTTCTTTTTTTTTAATTTTTTTTTATGAAAAAATAATATTTTTCAAAACATTCAATATTTTAACGCTAATTCAGCATATAATCTTTCTAATACTGCACCTAGAACGGGAGGGATTACGAAGGATTGATCCTACTTTCATATATCAGTTTTAAAATCCAGCCCAGAGTTAAGCCCGCTCTCAAACAAATAAAGCAGTAAATAATAAAGTTCATAGAAAAGTAAGGTGAAGATGAAAGATAAAATTGGTGAATAATAACGCACAAACATTTTGAGGTTCTTTTGTTATCTTTTTTTTTTTGTACTCAGAATTTCAAGGTTAGGTGAAGATATAAATAATACATGATTTCTTTCACACTTTTCAAAAGATGATTGCCGATTTTTATCTACTTTGTAAAGTATTGTATTACTACTGTAGTTTGACAGTTCCAGTCCCCAGTCTTATACAATACATGTAGTTAGTAATGATTTGCCTTCTTGCTTCAGATTTCTTTCATTTTCAAAGAAGTAATAATAATCATAATAATAATAATAATAACAACAACAAGTAAACAAACAAATATATGAATAAATAAACAAAAAAATGTAAAAGCCACATTCAAAAAGGGACAGTTTTAAACTTGTTTTTTCTTGAAAGATAATGATTGCGATGTGCTTTCTGGGGATTCACTTATCTTTGTAAATCATACTTTTACGAATGCTTGGATTCTTATCTATGATCCTCCAAAACTGTGTCACGTGACATGCTAATTGCTGCATAACATAAAAGAACGTTTGCTGTTAACTGACATGATAACCTTGTTTTCCCATCTTTCATGTTATCAGTAACGAAATGCATTAATAATACGGTGTGACACCAAACAAGCGTTAACATTAAAATGTGTTTCTGCAGGTCACTTCGACCTCTAAAAGGTATTACTAAAGTAAACAGAAAAAAAAAAAAAAAAAAAAAATTGTTATTAATTTACTTCAAATAAGTAAAATAAAAAAAAAAAAAAAAAAAAAATAAAAAAAAAATAAATAAAAGAAAAAGAAAAGAAAAGAAAGAAAGAAAGAAAGAAAGAAAGAAAAGAATAAAAAAAAAAAAAAAAACAACTAAACACAACTAACTGCATTATTATTCATAAGCTGGTTTTCATACATTTTTATAACAAATAATCCGAATTTGTTACTCTCTGGTTTTCCTTACAACTTTTTCCTTTCTGTGTTTCTGTTGTGGTTTGTGTATTTGTCACAGATTTGTCAGATATACAGTGAATCTTTTGTAGCAAACGTTGTATTCGATATTTTCTTAAACCGTTCACGCATGCTTAATAGACTCTGCTTGCTACACTGGAAAAGCTGAAGGATATTAATTTTATCCATATATATATATATACAGAGACACATACACACACATACATACATGTATGCATTATTTGATTTCGTTTCTCATTCAGGGTTTGTCTGAAATGAGAATTTCTACGTTGAACAACATAATGAAAATAGCAGAACAAGAAACTGAAGTCTGTGTGAGTATAATTTTACATTTTAGATTAGAATCATTGTACAGAATTCATATATTATCTCTTTCTTGTTATCGCTCTCTCCCGATTTAATGTTGTTGTTTCTTTTGCAGTTATAACTGTTGATTGTTGTTGTTGTTGTTGTTATTATTATTATTATTATTATTATTATTATTATTATGATTATTATGATTATTATTATTATTATTATTATTATTATTATTATTATTATTATAGAATCTATCAGGAGAGTTCGACCGAAGAGCAGTGCATTTGGTAACCGTGGCTGAAACAACTAAACTGGACCCTTCAGAAAGTTTGTCCAAGACTTCTCAGGTAGGTCTACATAATTCTTATAATTTCGAAATTTATATTTAATACTAACAAACTGCCAAAAAACGCCGTGGACATGTTTTATTTTTGTCGTACCTTAACATTATCAAAGATCGGTCTGTGATGAGTTGTAATTTTGTCGTGCTGAGCAGCCTTTGCTAACAATAAAGTATAATAATGGAGACCTTTAGTTATGGCATACTTGTCATCTTGTTAAAAATTGATATAACTGATAAATACGAAATCTTTACGATGATTAAAAAATATAAACAAAATTGAGCATTTTATACTTATTTTTAAATGTGAAACTGTTCTGAATCAAACCATTACATCTAGAGAAATAGTCTCTTTCTCTCTTTTTTAATTTCATAATCTGAACTGTAGCTATGTAAACGCCTGATGTAGAAAGACACAATGTTTACTGATATTTGTTTTGCAGAGCAACTACACAGCAACGAAGAAAAACTGGGACTGGATAAAAACAGTTCTTAAATGTGCAGAAATACACAGACAGAACGCGGCTGACTATCATCAGGTAACGTATATACGTGTGTGTGTGTGTGTGTGTGTGTGTGTGTGTGTGTGTGTGTGTGTGTGGTGGGTGTGTGTGTCTGTGTGTTTAAGGTACATGTTGAGAATCTTTTATCCGAAATTCTTTGGAACTGGAATTGTTCCGGATTTCGTAATTTTTTGGAGTTTAAAATATAAGGAGATCGCACTAGAATAGGATCTAAGTCTAAAAACAAAATTCCGTTTATATTTTATATACAGCTTATTTAATATTTTTAATAAATTTGTCCATAAAATAAAGTTTACATATGCAGAACTATCTGAAAGATGAAAGATATCACTGTTTCTGCTGCTCGGGAAAGATTTCGGATTTCGAAATTTCGGATAAGGGATACATTGGATAAAAGAAATAAAAAAAGAATAAATGATAAATATTTTCGATAGATCAGCACTATATAGCACTTTCAATAATAATTTTTATTTGAAAAATCAGGCATTTGAAAAATCAGAAAAGTACGATTACATGGAAATGAAAATGGCCCAGTCGGAACTCTTTTTGAGAACTGATCCTACTATGACCGGCACAAAATTTAGTTAACTCGATATTACTAAGTTTTTCAGAAATGTTAATGAAAATAAGAAGAGGATTTCTGGCATATACCTACATTGTTTATGTGTTTGTTAAAACATTCTTTTCAGTTTTTCTATGACGTCGACAAAACTCTGTACTGGATGAAGACAGAGTTACCTGCCCATGAAATATCGTTTCATCTGAATACGTCCCCAGAAAAAGAGGAGTTTTATCAAGAAATAAAATCGAAACTAAAGGTCAGGCAGTTTCTATATAAATAAAAATATAAAATATACATATATACACCCATCCATCCATCAATCCATACATCTGTACATGTATAAATATATACATAAACCAGCTTACATAGTCCATGTGCACCTCCATGATCATATTATTTATTTTCAAAGTAACGCTATAAAATTAATGCATTATTAATCTAGTGTTGATGTCGTTTCGTACGAAAGTAAATAAATGTACATTTTTATTATTATTATTATTATTATTATTATTATTTGTATAACTATAAGCAGAATGTAGAAATGTTTGCAAAAACAAATTAAATATCCATACAACTAATAAATTGTATAATTTGTATAACTGGAATAAAGTTTTTATATAAAACATGTCTTTTTGACAATTATAAAAATAGATTAAATAATAGTAATAATAATAATAATAAGAAGAAGAAGAAGAAGAAGAAGAAGAAGAAGAAGAAGACGAGGAAGAAGAAGACATTTAAAAAACTACTCACAAAAAAGAAAAGACACTTGCCAGAGATTCAAGATCGATTTCAGACATTTTCAGTTAATTACAAATTATTTGACTGTGTTATATCTAAAACCTGCAATATATTTCAGAAATATACATTTGTTATTTCCCCCCCCCTTATAATTATAATTATAATTTCAGTTTGACATAATTCACACAAATCCCACGTAGCTTCAACTCGTGGGAATAAACAACAAACAAACAAAGAAAATAAACAAGAACAACTAACCAAACACCTTCCTATATTACGTATGTGTATGTGTATGTATGTATGTATGTATATACGTTTGCATGCATGTATGTGTTTATATGTATGTCTGAATGAATGAATGAATGCCTGCGCGTGTGTTTATTTGTATGTATGTATATATGTTTATATTTATGTTTGCATTTGTATGTATGTATGTATGTATGTATGGTTTATGCGTGTATGTATTTTTAGTATTATGAAAAAGTCTTTATGTTGGTGGATTCAGACACTTTCTCACAAGCGTACAGTACATTTTAATAAATAAATACACAGAAAGCTGTTATATTGTATGCTTAGGCACTCTCGGCTCGATACATTCGATGGAGCAGCGAGATACACCGAATCTTCCAGCGAAGTTGTTTGATAGTCCCTGTGCCGTGTCGGGTGTTGGAACTGGAGAAACCACGCCCAGTTATTGCCCTGTCGAACTACAAGACTGAAGAGGTGACTGCTTATTTTATTTGAACATTTTATATGTATATATTTCACAAACAATTATTTATTCGTTGATGTTTTAATCGAGATTGTTTGTTTCAATGATCATGTAGTTAATTATGTTATTCTCAGAACAATCTTTATGTTTATTTGATTCATAATTTATTATTATTATTATTATTATTATTATTATTATTATTATTATTATTATTTTATTTTTTTATATTATATATATATATATAATTCTGTGTCCGACAGCCTTCGTGCATTCTCACATCATCATTATTATTGTTATACTTTATTTTTAGCAAAGGTCTGTATCGATTAACAAATCATTTTGCAGTATACAAAATAAGTTTAGGCAATATGTCAGTAATATCACACTTATACTTTCAACTCATCATTTAAAATTTGAAAGTTTAGCGTTCTTTTTCACATATGATTTCAGATTGAATTCTTGGAAGGCGATACTCTTCTGCTGATAGACAACTCAGATAAAAACAGATGGAAAGTATGTTTTTCATTAGCTGAGAATTACGATAAAGAGAAATAATGTATATAAATATATGTCTGCCGATTTCATAATCTCCCGCTCCACAATGCCAATACAAATAAATACGTAACAGTCTAATTTGTTATAGTTATTACAAATAAAGTAGGTTTATTAAAATTTTGTTTCTTTGTTAAGACACGCTGGCTATGCGAACATTGTGTGTCCATGTCTTAATTATTCTACAAAAATGAAATACGTTTTTTTCTTACGTCTAAGACGTTTCTAGGTTAAATATTTAAATAAGCTGACAATGTCTGCAGGCATTATTTTCTTCAGAACAATATTTCATAAAACAAGTGATGAGTGACAGAAACAAGAATAGTTTGATCAAGTTTGTCACCTGAGGAATACGTTTTATGTATGTGTGCTGTCACTGTTTTTAAACACAAATAATCTAAGTACAAACTGGAGAGGTAGATAGATGAATGGAGACTGATTCGCTATTTGTTTTGTTTTTTGTTGTTGTAGTTGTTTGGTGTTTTGATTTATTTTGATTTAATTTTATTTTTTTTTATTTTAATTTTAATTGTTTTAATTTTAATTTATTTATTTATGAATTTTTATTTTTAATATACGTTATGACTTCAGAATAATATATAAACAAAACTAAAATATTAAAGTGTATCTTATACTTTATCTTTTTGTTGTCCAGTCTTAATTAAAAACAAAATATAACAACAGAAAAGTTCAGACTAAAATGTCTGAGCACTGCCATGTCTCTTTGTTTCTGACGTCATCACTTACAGGGCAGATTGATTTGCTCTAAAGGGTATTCTTTTATTGTCAGAAATAATAAAGCTGTCTTATGCCATGAATTGCAATTCCGTTTGTGAAGAAATAAAATGGCGCGTTGAAATGTTTCTAAGTATTATTTTATCAGACTTTCTTTAGAAATTAAATAATAGGTTGGAAGTATAAAGAATTTTTATTAAAATGTTTTTTTCTGTCACAACAGGTACATTTTAAAGTGTTATTTATTTTTGTTTTGAAGGTTACTAACGTGTTTGGTCTCACATCACACGTTCAATCTGTGTTAATTCTTATACCACCTCTGTTTGAAGACGCCGTGGAATCAGCAGTCAAGTAAGTACATCTATCCCGCATCACATAAACAAAGTATTGCATGGCAGGACATTGGACTGTCTGAAAATTTGGAAGCAGACGTATCGAACTAAATTTAATTTGCAAAGTAACAACATTAAATACTCTTTCCGGCAATATTTCGATTATTTAAACAAATCTTAAGTAACCAAAAATTTTGAACGTTTAATTTTAATAAAATTTTCTTCTGTTTTGTTTTTACCTAAATATAAGATAATATTATTACTTTTAAGATACTAATATTTTCGTAAATACAAAACATTACGTAAACTATTTAATAACATTTAATATCAGTTAGTATTATAACTGTTATTATTACTACCATTAAATTGTTTTATTATATATTTTTGTCAGGCTACAACTAGAGTTTAACTCATTGTGGACTCGAACTGTTAAAAACATTCGAAATCAACTCATCCAGTTTATCTTGACTCTCTTCAAAGAATGGTCTGATGACGAGGTGAGCATCACCATCATCATCATCGTCATCATTATCACCACCACCAGCACCACCACCACCACCACCATCATTTGTCACATATTTTTATTAGTTTTATTCTCGTATATTTGATTATTTCTTTTTCATTAACTATTTTACTATTTCGTATTCGAATGATTTTTACTATTTTCTATTCATCCACGATTTTACTATTTCACATTAGACCATAATTTTTACTATTTTTTTCAGATGGACCAGTTTCATCATATGACAAAGAAAGACAAGCGAATATTGCTGCGCAATCTCGAGACTATCGAATCAATATTCCTCGAGATTCTAGGAGACTGTGAAGCCTTACATAAACTCCAGGAGTACATCTTTCAGCTGAGGACCATCATCGAGGAATCCCGTGATGACGTCACAAAAGGTATGTTCAGTCCATGTTGAATTTCTATACGATAATTGCTATCGATTATAGTTAATACGTCATAATAGGTATATAGTGACAAAGTGTTTTGCCGATATTTTAAAAAAAAAAAAAAAAAACACACAAAAAATTATTTGCAAGAGCAACGAAAAGGTAAATAATAAGAAAATAAAGTAATTATTTTTTGAACAACGAGCATTATCTGAAATCATCCGTTCTTAGGTCAATTTAGTAAAATTGTAAAGTCTTTGAAAAAAAGTCAAATTCTAATTTAATAACATAAAGTTTTAGAATTAGATTTTTTTCATACATTTCTTTTTATCTTTTTAATTTTTTTCACCATAAAGAAATTAATAAAACGAAATTTTTCAGCAAAAGTTTGATTAGATGAAAATAATTTTATCTCTCAATCAAAAAAAAATAAAAAAAATTAATAAATTGAAAAAAAAAAAAAAAAACAAAAAAAAAATAAAAAAAATAAAATAAAAAAAATAATAAAATGTTGAAAAGAGAAGAACTCAAACAAATCATAATCTGTTTCGTTTTTCGTTTCAGATTCTTTGTTTTTTGAGACAATTTTGATGCAGTTCCAGAATACTTTGGATATCACAGTTATTTTTCAAGTGAGTTTTAGATTAACATATATTAATAACCAGAATAAACACATAATGGTATTAATTGTATTCTACTATTTCGACAAAAAGGTTCCTTGACCGTTTTCTCATCGAACCAATGTTCACTAGTTAAATATTTTTTTTCTTTTTCTTTTTTTTTAAAGTCATTTTGGGCAGAATGGGTCGCATTCAAAGAGAAGCTGGAAAGATTTCAAGATCCAAGTTTCTTCACGAATGAATCTGTTTACACGTTTCTGTCATCTGCGAGATTCAAGAGGTAAATTATATATTGCTTATCTATATTAATATAGCTGTACTTTTGATGAATCGGTTTTACGCACTCAGACACACCCACACACTGGAGAGAGAGAGAGAGAGAGAGAGAGAGAGAGAGAGAGAGAGAGAGAGAGAGAGAGAGAGAGAGAGAGAGAGAGAGAGAGAGAGAGAGAGAGATCATCTCAGTTTTTAATTTGATAAAATATACAGATTCAGATCTTCTTAAATTCTTTTCAGTTTTCTTGCGAAGTATCTAACTTCAAGACAAACTCTGCCTCCGCTTCGAATGCCGTCTGGTGCAAACTCAGAATCAGAAGACGTAATCTCCCCTGGGAGCCAGGTCCAACTCACAATGGAACACACCGACATAGAAAAAGAAGAAATCAAAACATCGTCTTACGAAGAAACCTACCGATACATACTGAATGCGGCCATCGACCCTCGAGACAACTCCGAAATAAGTATCCAAGCAGCTAAAGAAAGAGGACTGCTTAACGAGGAGCTTTCGTGTTACACGAATCTCCTCACCAAGGAGAAAATGTCCATCGCCGAAGCGGTGCAGAAGAACCTTCTGGTTGGGAAACTCGTGTCGCACAGACGAGAGGGCGAGAAGAAGAAATCCTATGGTATTATCGTCGTAAAATCGTTTGAAGAAACGAGTCAGTACAGCATACAGTTCGTCATAGACCCCAGCACGGGGGAGAAGATCGACGAACCCGAAGCAAGAAGGAGAAAGATTATTGACGAATATGGCATCAGCTATAAGCTAAAAGACGGACGGAAAATCCCAGTAAGTGCGGCCATTGCAGAAGGTTTGGTCATTCAAGAGAACAGCGACAACATCGTTAAGGGCAGCACGAAGGTCGTTTCTACCACATACATAGTCACGGGCGTGGTCGACCAGAAAAGACGATCAAAAATTTCCATTGAGGAAGGCATAAAACAGGGGATATTGGATAGAGAGACTAACGAATACGTGAACAATGTGACAGGACAACGATATGGCGTCCAAGAAGCGATAAAACGCGGATTCATCAAGGGAAGGTTGTGCAAGGATCCAAGCAAACTGGAATTTGACCCTGAAAACAGTCTGGTGATCAGCAAATTCAAAAAAGCAAAAACAAACCTGATGAGATCTCTTCACGTTATTAGTGCCTTCAAATCGGCCAAACACTAAAATAAACATTATTATGCATGATTACTTATATTTAGAAAGCTAACTACTTGGATTTATATATAATTATATTTATATTTACATATATTTATCTATGGTTATTAGAAAAAGAGAACCAAACGCTAGTAGACATTATTTTAGAATGAACTATAGAACATTTTAGAGCTATAATTATATTAAAACCATGAATTTCAGAAAAATTATACACGGAGAAATATTCTAATTTGATACGTAGCTACGGATTAGACAATTTATGAAGATATCTGAATGCTGTGACTAGAGATTCAGTTGGATCTTAGAAAACCTTTAAATGGATTTTAGCATAGAATATAGAAGATAAAATTCATTGATATTAAACATGTTTAATATTATTTATTAATATATATTTTATTCGGCTTATTAATGGTTTTTTAATGAATACTAAGGACTGGATATTTAAAATCAAAAATGAATTTTTGTGTCTCAATTTGCGTGCGCTTTGTTTATTTGTTGCTTATTAATTGTTATTTTCTGGATGCATTCCTTTTCTCTCTCTCTCTCTCTCTCTCTCTCTCTCTCTCTCTCTCTCTCTCTCTCTCTCTCTCTCTCTCTCTCTCTCTCTCTCTCATACTCACACAAAATAAAATATGAATATTTATCAAATAAAATTATCGAATTTATTCATTAAAAATATAAGTATTATTTTTGTTGTCGTATTGTTTTATTTTTGTTTTATTTTTATTAATTAATGACTGTGTACATATGTCAGAGTGGCCGAAAGGGAATGGGGAGGGAAATCTGTAAAAAAAAATCAAAGTCCTAAAGAAATGAACAAATTAAATAATAACAAGTAATAAAAATTATATAAAGTGAGTAAGTAAATATATAAGTAACTAAATAAATAAATAAATTAGTTAATTAATAAGTAATCAAGTTTAAGAAATGTAAATATATTATATTATGTAATATTATATTAATCTTGATCTCTTTTATTTTCTGTTTCTTTGACTTATTTTTTAGAGGTCTTAACGGCTGAATGGACCAACTGGTATTCATAAAAGTCCTTAACCCAAAAGAAAAAGGTTTCCCTTAGATTTCGGATTACAGTAAAATGAAATGCGATTCTGAAGTGAGACAACAATAGCTCAGAAAAGTTGTATATGTTGACGTTAACAATATGGTTAGAATAGCCGCCCCTTTGTGATTTCAGAAAAGAGAATGTTTGCATTGATTCTTCTTCTTTTTTTCAAACTCTTTCTCTCTTTTTTATGTCCGAAATTTTCATCGATGAATAACTATTATTTTCTTTTGAAAAAAAAAAAAAAAAAACTAAATAAAGAAATAGGAGCTTTCTTTTCGTAAACCGCTATTAATCTAAACTGCTATGTATTGTAATGCTAATCAAACGGGAAGAATTAGAGACATTACACCAAGTACTGAAAGATTTGTATTATAAAATTACAGTTTCATTTAGTTAAGCGTTTGTAAGTGGTGCTTAAAGAAATGAAATAGTAAAAAAAAGTATTTTTTTTCCTTAAAATTGCGAGAAGTTCCAGTTAAATGAAAAAAAATTTAATTTTGAATAAATAACGAACAAAACTAAGTTAAAAAAAAAAAAAGAAAATAACTTGTAAAGAAAGATAGAAAAGAGAAAGAAAGAAAAGAAAAAGAAAAAAGAAAAGAAAAGGATACTATGGCTGTTTCAGACAGGAATAATTCACTCTCCCTTTCTACATTGATACATGCATATCTGTATGTGTTTGTGTTTGTGTGTATTTGTGTGTGTATGTGTGTGTATGTATGTGTGTGTATATGTATATCTCTGCGTGTATGTTTTTTGTGTGTATATGTGTTAATATGTGTATTGTTTGTGTTTGTGTGTATGTGTTTGTTTATGTGTATGGTTGGTTGTCTGTATGTTTGTGTGGTTTTTTTCCTGTATGTGTATATGATGTGTATGATTGTGTTTGTGTATGAGTATTTGTATGTGTTTGTATGTATGTATGTTTATGTTTGTGTATGAGTATTTGTATGTGTTTGTATGTATGTATGTTTGTATGTGTGTTCATGTGTGTTTGTGTAAAGGTTTGTGTATATGTGTCTTTGTGTAAAGATTTGTGTATGTGAGTGTTTGTGTATATATACATATATATGTTTGTATGTATGTGTGTGTGTGTTTGTGTGAAAATTGTGTTTATGAATGTTTGTTTGTGTTCACACAAATTCGTGTGTTCACGTATGTTATTATCTTTTGTACTCTAGTAAATGAAACATTTCCATAACACCGAACAATAATAATAATAATAATAATAATAAACTATAACACTACTACTACTATTACTGCTACTCTACTACTACTAATAATAATTGAAATTAAGAACAAGAATATATATGTATGTAGGTATGTATGTATATATATATGTGTGTGTGTGTGTGTGTGTGTGTGTGTGTGTGGACTTTGTGATCATTGCAGTGTTTTCTGAAAGAGCCCTGTAGATCAGTATATTTATATATCAGTAGATCTCTTGGTCTAAGCCTAAACGAATGATTAATTACCGAAACAACGTAATATTAAGCATATTTGTGGCTTTTATAATTTACTTTGATATATTTTTAATTTTAATTTCAGTATATATACATTATGCGCGTGCGCATATGTATATGAATGCATGCAACAGTAATAATGTTTAAAAATTGTTATCGCACTATAAATGTAGAACTGTGTTCTTAATTATTACAACTTTGTAAATTATAGAAATTCATTTATGTTGTATCTAAGTATGATGTTTTCTGGTCGGCGTTATGCGGTGTATTTTTAATTTATAATATGCTTTTTACTATTATTTATTATATTTTATTATCAATGAAATTAAATGAAATAAACAAAACAAACAATGCAATGATTCACCGGGTAACTTATCTATGTTGATACTTTAAAAATTATTGTAGCAAGAATCCGATTTACAAACCGGACGTCCCAAACAAATGTTTGTCTGATATTTACTGATGGGATGACCGAAATCAAATTCAGATACAATTTCATAATGGGACAAAAGAAAGCTCTTCGGCGGGAATGTGGGTTCGCATGAAAAATAAACAAAATATTAAGTTACATTTTAATTAATTAATATCCGCATAAAGAGAAGACTCAGGCAACAAAAATACAGGTAATGAAAGAAATTGAAAATTTAATTATTATTTTTCAAACGTTATTCGCACATATTTTCGGTCGTCATATTCGCAATTCACATTATTCAGTATGAGTATTCTGAGCTATTCTCAGATCGAGATTTATCGTCTGACTATTTTTAAATTTAAGAACGGGGTTGTATAAGTACGGGAATGTTAGTGTCAAGGGATGAATATTATGATGTGAATGACAGAGTGTGATAATTAATTTGATTAAATGGAAAGAAAAAAAAAATCGTTACTGATTCACTGTTCTAGTGTTCAGTATTAAAAAATAAACACAAGCAAAACATCCCTTCGGCCGCAACTCCTGACAAAACTAAACAAATAAAAAATACTGCACGCACGCGCCCTCACACACACGCCCTCACACACACACACACACACACACACACACACACACACACACACACACACACACATATATATTATTATATATATATATAAAACATTTAATTTAATTTTGCAAAGAAAAACAACTACAATTACCCTCGTTTGTACTAGTTCTGCTTAATAAATTATAAACTGTATTTTGAATTTTTGTTCTTGTTGTTAAACAATTAAGAGAATGTTAAATGTAAGAACAGTTAGGTGACATGAATAATATTAAGCATTCATTAATAAACATCTTATTAAAGAATATCTTAACAAATAAGTTTAATAATAGATATTTAAATACCAGTCTACCCTGAAATAAATTATCATGATTATATATATTTAATTTCTTTGTTGCCTTTCCTGATAAGAATTAATTTATTTTCAGTATTGAGTCCAATGCCTGAGAGGAACCGAACACCGAAGAGAAAAATTGATACTAACACTGCTACATTAGTATGTAACCATGTTGTAGTTCTTTCTGTTTTCTGTACTGATTCATACTTCATTTTAATTTTATTTTTTTCTTTGTTTTCTTTTTTCTTTTTAAAAGAATTTATATATTTCTAACTTCTAAGATAAAAAAAATAATGTGAAAATATTGTAATTTCTGGCAACCATAGTTTTCAGCAGTATCCTGTATGTTATTTGTTAAATAATTATGCATGCTTGCACTATCTAGGATACATATTAAAATGTTTAATAATTTCAGCCACCACTTGATGATTTTGATTCTTTGTACTATCTCCGATGTCATTCAGAGGACAACGATCCCAATGACAACGAGACAAAAGTATGGAGATGTGCTTTTGAACCAAGAAAAGACAACTCAGGTTTGTAGTTTACACTGGAAAGTAATTATCCTATTTATCAACCTAAATATCATTTAATACTGCATTTTATTTATAATCCTGATGTTTTTTTTTATTGTAAAGCTAAAAGGTATTCTTGAATTCATTTATTTAAGATTTACTTGTAAGTCCTGAAATTTGGATTTCCTTATTTTATTATTATCATAATTTGTACAGGCATATTTCTTTTACAAAATTCTTTAGCACTGTTATTAAAAAGTTAAAAATAAAATTGTAGCCATTAATTTTAAACATTTCAACCAGATGAAATACTATTTCCCATCATGTTTTTCAGGCAATACAAATGTGTTAGCTACTTGTGGTGGTAATATTGTGTGTTTCACTGATTGTATCAGTGGCCGAGTTCTCCGCAGATACAAAGATGATAATGTCAAAGAAGTAAGTATATATACATTTTCTAATATTATTATTAAATATGATGACCTTGAAATCATTTGTTTCTGCCTTCATGGGTCAAGAGATTACAGCCAAAGCCAGTCTGAGCTTTCTAATTTATAGTGCTTTATGAACATAGAAAGGCATATATATATCAGAATGGAAGAGACTGAGCAATTTCTGGATGATCTTGCTATAAGCTGTATACCTATTGTCTTTAAATACCATAGCATTTTTTTAATTATTTTATATCTCAAATATAATGTCACAAGTACGTGAAAGAAAGAGTAGCCTGAAGGGTTCAATCTAAAGTAGTTTACTTTTGTTAATTATAATAATTGTTTGATTTAATCAAGTGGATCATGCATTTTTCATATTTTGTTTTTGTTTCAGTCATTTTACACATTAGCCTGGACCACACTGGATACTGATGATGGAGAAGGCAGTAATATTCTTGCAGTTGCTGGTAATCTTAATTAAATCTGTTTTGTACAAACATCTGTCAGTTGGAATATAGCATTAGCAGTGTAGCTATAATCCTCCAAAGTTTGAAGAAAAACCTGAAGCAAAAACTACTTTAAAAAAAAAAATATTAAAGAAGAAAACCACCTACATGAAATAAAATTAATGTTTAAAATGAGTTTTGAACTTACCATTGTTTTTCATAGAACAGTAAAAAAGTTAATTATATTTTTGTTAGTTTACAATGTTGAGTTTATTAATGTTGAGATATGGTTAAAAAGAGATTAAAAACAATATACTGTTATATTATATGCTTTATTAACATTGAAATATCATAATTTTATTTTCATAGTTATTTGACATGTTTTTGAAGGTGAAGGTCGGGCTATCAAGTTAATTGATCCATCACAGCTAGTAATGTATGGTAAACTACATGGGCACAAGAAGTATGTGAGTTGTCTTCTCTTCCATCCCAGCAAACCCCACTGCCTTTTTAGTAAGTTAATTTCATTCAAACTTAGTTTATATTTACAGAGACTTTAAGGTGTACCTGTGAAGACGGGCACCTTTACTCTGAATCATATGTTATTACGTGTAGTTTGTCACTCAAAACCAATATTTGCTGATGATAAAATTTAAAAGAAATTATATGTGCAGCTTTTTTCCCATCAGTGTTACGTTTTATAGAGGAAAACAATTTTAAATATAAGTTGTAAATTAGTGTCCCTTTACCAGTCTTCAGTCTCAGTATTATCATTTAGAATGATTAAAAAACAACAATAATAATAAAAATAAAATGACACCTTTATGTATACTAATAAGCATGTTATATTATTACATTTTATTATTATCGAAAATCTGAGTCTAGTGACATTTAGAACCATAACATGAATGATGGTATTAAATATATTGGCCAGTTTGGTCCTATCAACTGTTTGAAATTATTTTGGTTTTTTTCAGTCTTGTTGTCTGACAGATATGTTGTATAACCTACATAAGATTATTTAACTATAATTTTTTAGAAAAATAAAATAACTGGTTTGTTTTTGTGAACAAGAATGTAGATTATAAATTCTGAAGTGTTTGCCTTTAGGCTACAAAATTTAAAAAAATGTGATAATTTATCAAACAGGTGGTGGACAGGAGGGGTTGATATACATGTGGCATATCAGCAAACCAGAAGGAAGTCAGCACGTCTCAATCAGCAAGTAAGTGAATATTTATCCATTCCAACTCTTTCCTTCTTTTTTTTTTTCAGGTTGATAACAGGGTTGCATGTATTTTTTTATTTTCTTTTACAAAATATTTACACATAATAATCATTTAAGACAGTATCACTGATAGCAGCAGCTACTTCTCATGTCCCATCTTGAAACAAAAAACGTTTAACTATTTGTTTCAGTCCAGTGTTAAAAATAGATGTACCAGGTACAGATGCAATTAACCTTGTGTTCTGTTTGAAAACCAACACACTGCTTGCGGCTTGTGAGGAGGCTTGTTTAGGCTGGAACCTTGATGCCAAAGATATTGACTCCAAAAATAAGAAGTTGAAGCTTATATTGTACGTATATATATTATAGTTATATTATATACTAAAACTGACCTAGTATGGGGGGGTTGATGGAAAGTTAAAAGCTATGCCATACATTTAACTTCTGTCATGCATGTTGCTTCAAAAATCTTCATAAATGTTAGTATATATCTAGAGAGTTGAAATATGTACTGATTACATGAATGTAAATTTGTTATCAGCCTTTCATATAAGAAAATGATGAATATAATTATAATGTGTTTTAATTATGTTAAATAGAAGGTGACTACAAAAAAATAAACATTAATAACAAGTTTCTTCATATGATAATGGAAAATCTTAAATTAATATAAAACCATGTTAAATAATTTCTTCCAGTGAGCCTTCATTCAAGTGTGTTTTCCCTGATGCAAATCCCAGCCTCACTGTGGATGGTTTAGTGATGTTACAGGATCATTTTGTTGGTAAGTTACCTCATTGTTTGTTGCATGTTATTTATATTAATGTTTTATGTTTAAACTGATTTTAATGTTATGATTCAGTGAATGGTTTTACAGTTTTTACTATTTGTAATTTTTAATCAGATATTTTGTTAATTTAAATATTTACAATATTAGGTAAGAGAATTGAAAATGCTGTCTTGTTCAAATATAACAATTTTATGATAATGGTTTTTTATTATTTAATAAAATTGCAGTAAATATCAGTGGAAGTAAAGGATTTCACATATCTTTCTAATGTGGCACATTATTAAAAATTTTTTATTGTTGTCATTGTTATATTTCTGTAGCTACCAAACAGGTTGGGACAGGAAGAATTCACATCTGGGACTTGGCTGAACATGCATGTGTAAAGAAGAAGAAAATTAGGTTCAGCCCTTGGCTACACTGGAATATGCATATACCGATGTTGATTACCTTAATTTTGGCTTTGCATCTGGTATGGTTTCTTTTCTGATTATGATTTACTCTTTTTATTAGCATTAAATGATTACACTGAGTATGTTTTTGTTTTTTCATTAAAATTATTATTTAAATTCCATCCCTAGGACAACAAATGAATTATTTAAAAGGATGTGTTTGACCAGTTTTCTTTTCCTTTTTTGTTTTCTTTTTTCCTTCTTTTTTTTGAATGATGAGAGCATGGTCATTTTGACTTACAAATTTTAATAACCATTTTTTAACTGAAGAAGGTATTTAACAAAAAAGAAAGATAATTCATATTTTATTTATTTTTTTCAAGGGATCCTTGCTGTTGGAGATGACAAAGGAAGTATTTTCCTATACAATGTAGAAAACATATTAAAGAAACAGAAGCAGGTTGACAGTTTACTTGTTCCTTCAAAGGTGACGTTTAACATATGCTTTAGAAATAATATCCTGTGTGAATGTGAATCGTTTAATAAATTTGATATTATAAAGATACAAAATAATTTAATTTAATTTTTTAAAATCTGTACCTTTACTATTGTGGAAGATGAGAAACAACATTAGTGGATTTGTTTATTCATTCAAAATACATAACAAAACCAAACACATGCATACAGGGAAAAGTCATGCTGGAATTTGGTGATTATATTATATATTTTGTAATAAAGAAAACTGTCAGTAACTTCCTGTAAACTTCAACATATTTCAAATCACATCTTTCCTATGATTTTGATTATCATCTGTCCTTACTTTGAATCAATTGACAACCATTACTGTGTTTAATCATCTTTTTAGATTTAGTTTTTGAATTTTACCATGCATTCAACCTTTTTGGTTTGTTTTAAATTTTGATATGTGTGCAACTTTATTTTTTATGTTTTTCATTGATAATATAATAAATCAGATTTGTTGTAATATTCATTCTATTTTTTTTAGATTCTTGACTGGCCTGTGTTAGAATGTGATGAACAGACAGGTATTGACATAAACCAGCTCTGTCAGACTAAGGTAATAAGTTAATAATATTTTAAATGTATCCTGTAGTTTTTAAACATGTTCATCAAAACTAATATGATTAATTTTATTTCCACATTAGCAATGAACTGTCCATTGAGTTTAATAGAGATATTCTCCTCGCAAACACTAATGCATGTAATACTTGCTGTAATATTATAGTTTATACTGATTCATTTACGTTCTTGATTTCTGTAATGGTTAACAATATTTACAGTTTAAAATGATGATAATGTTTTTTATTTCAGAAAATTGTTGTGAATGCAGTGGCTGTAAGTTCAGACAAGGAGTACATTGCCTTTGGGACAGATAATAATCTCGTGTGCATTTTAAAACGTGTTCAGTAAAAACTAACCATGGAAGCTAGATTTATTATAATTGCATTTAATGGAGTTTTTCCAGAGACTGTCTCAGGTAGTCAATGTGAAAAGTATTTTTTGTATCATATTTTATAATTTTTTCTGAAAATAAGGAGTGAAAAACAAAAGAAGAAAATAGTCTTCAGTATTTTCTTTTAAAATATATAGTAGTTATAAAAAAAAGGTAACTCAAGTTTTTATGTTTTTAAATGTAGTATCCTGCTGGAACTCTTTACCTCTTGTTACTTTGTTTATTTTTTAATTTTTATTTTTGTTGTGTATTGTATTCATGAATATCAAAAGACCCATCAAAAGAAACTTAGATTTAAAATAACATTTTATAAGCAATTTTCTAATTATTCAAAATTTGAATGGAAAAATAATTTATATTCTTCTAACTAAAGTATGTATGAACAAAGATTAGAAATTCATTTTTAAAAAATCAGTGCAATAAAAAAAATATTGTTTTATTATGCAATTTTGTTTAAGTCTTTTATATATAATTCTTTGTTAATCAATCAGAATTGAAATGGTGAATTATCCATTATAAGACTATATTTTTTATTATAGTGTATTTTTGAATGATGAATTACCTTTTAGTTCAAACAGTTTACTGGAAAAAATCAGTTTGGAAAGAAAAGTATTTTTTTGTTGTTTTGTTTTGTTGTTTTTGGGGCAGTTTTGTTACAATAGAAAATGTAATTTTAAAAAAAAAAGTGTTTGGTACTTGAATTATGTTTGTAGTCATGAAAAAACTGACTCATAATGTAATATTTGACCTATGGTCCCAATCAAATGTTGGTGATTCTTTTCAAAAGTTATTGTTTATATGCAGTATTAACATATTTTTATGTATATTACCACTGAATGAGTGTTTGTTAAAAAGATATTAGAGAAGCTTAAAATATTGTTGTGCTGAATAAAATGTACATATTCAAATAAACAAGTTTCTGCAAAACTGTGTTTATTATATTAATATACAAACAAAACCACTTAGTAGTAGATAAATCACTATTGAAAAACATAACAAGAGTTAAATGCATTTACAGATTCTAATGTTGCTAAAGTTATGTTGATTGTTTGTTGATATGAAAGGCAGATGACAAAACCATGACCACATCAAACACTGTAATTTCACTTTTCATCATCTACTTGAATTTGAGTGAAAACATCACCACATTTTGCACTAATTTTGATATTGGCCAGATGATCAGCTCGTGTTTGGCCAATGTTCACTATGGATATTGGCTTTCCATCTTCATGGGCTTTAATAATGAAGCGATATCCTGAGAAGACCTGAAAATATCAAAGTACAATACAATTAAAAAAAAATAAAAGTTTGATTTATTATAATTTTACAGTGTAGATTAACTTTATATATTGTATACTTCCAATGATTACTTTGATTCTTTTCTGGCAGTAAATTTTTTTATAATAATTGATGAATGATAGTAAAATAACAAGTTCAGGAGATTTATATTCTATAAACCTCTTATAAATATAAAAAAGTTGTTTTAACTATTCAACATTGTAGATCCCTTTAAAATAAAATAAACACAAATATTCTTGTTTTTAACCATTATTTTAATAATACTTAAGTGTTGTACCAAAGGGTATTTTATCTTAGAGAACATACTTCAAGAGATGATCCAGCCACTAACACTGCATCACAGGAATTAAGTTTATCAAACACAAAATCAACTATTTTCCGAGGTACATTGTCTCCAAAAAATATAATATTTGGCTTTAATATTCCTCCACAGTTACTACATGGTGGAACCTGTTAAAAAGAAAACAAAGCAAAATTGATAAGCGTATTCTAAAAATATATTAATTTGAGGTTTTCTTTGTCTAGAGATATTAAATATTGAGATATTGAAATGAATTTTTGTGTATCTACTGATTGTTGTTTTGTTTTGACTAATTCTAATTTTTTATTTAATTATTTATTTATTTTAAAATTATTTTTCTTTTTTTAATGAAATTAATATCCATATGATGCATTTCTTACAAACTATGATGAATTTCAAATATTAAAAATAAGAGCTTAAAGTGTACTGATATGGCATGAATTATAAAACAAAATCCAAATTAACTTTATGAGAATTTGCTATCGTATCAGTTAAAACAGACTAAACTATTATGTGCTTTATTAGTAAAGGTCAGTATTCGGGTTCACTTCAGAGATTACACAACTTGCCTTGAATCCTTCCACTTGATCCCAAGTCAGATTGACATCTCCATCTGGAGCTATTTCAAAGGATTGTTCATGCCAATCAGGATTGAGAGAAATTATCATTTCCTGCATCTTATTTCTTGGAATTATTTGTTTACATGACAGACATTCAACCCTGTGTGAACTGCCATGTAATTCTGTTATATTTTTGCTTCCAGCTTTAAAATGCAAGGCATCCACATTTTGTGTTACCAGCCAGTTGATTTTGTTTTTATGTTCCCACTGGCTAAATATTTTGTGTGATATGTTGGGTAAAAAAGAGGAGAACCTGGGCCATCCAACAAAATTTCTTGCCCAGTACCGTCTTCTAATGTTAGCATTTTTTAAAAAGTCATTGTACTGCACAGGTCTGTTAGGGCTAGTTGCATATAAACCTACACCTTCAGATCTGTAGTCTGGTATTCCACTTTCTGTTGATAATCCTGCCCCAGTCATTACAAAGAGTTGCTTGCTTTGATCAATAAAATGTTGTAATCGATATATATCCAGTTCTGTGGGTGGTTCACATTTTGGAACAAAACATTTTGCTTGCCTTTGTACATTCAAGATTGATTTGGTCCCACTAAAGGATCTTTCAATTCTTTTAATTTCTGTCATACCCCTTAAATGCATAGTGTAATTTTTCTTATATAATATCAGTGTATATCGTTCTTAACAATAGTAAGGTGCATCTGCTTTAGCTGAAACTCTTGATATGAAATCAAATCAATCGTATCCAAAATGTAGCATGATTAAGTTCATATTCGAAGAAAAAAAAAGAAAAACGACCCCCCCAAAAAAAAAAACCTCCAATAATAAAACGATGATTTCTTTTAATAATAATAACTTTTTTAAATCTCCGAAACGACTGGCAATTTTATATAATTATTTACTATCCATAAAATAATAAGAGAAAATGTAATATTACTTGATGTCTTTCATTAATGGGAACTGAGACAAGCAGACGACACAGTTCAGAGTTATTTCCCTTGGTTTATCGATTCAACTTTCATTCAATCTTAGGGTTGATTAATTGTTATTTATCATTATCATTATATAAAGTTAATTGTAGTGTTATGAATGAAGCAGCTGTAAAACAAAAACAAACAAACAAACAAACAAACTGTTAGAATTAGTTTTTGGTAATTCTTAAGATTTCCTGTTAGTCCGGAAATGAAATTGTTTTTCATTTGTAATTATCCTCCTTTGCTCCTAAGATTCACTTCAAGAGTACTTGTTTAAATGATTTATAAAATAATTCCCAAATCAATACAGTGGCTAACAAACACCAGTAGTGTTCATGGTATTTGTTGTATCCGAACGCGACAGTTGTTTTTTCCTTCATTAATTTACAATACATCTGCATTTAGAAGAGGAATAAGTGATAGATCTAAGACTGATTTAAATTTAGAACTAGAAGGAAATCGTAGACCTTGGGTTAGCTTTTCATCAGAAACCAATCCTTCGATTATTTCTACTGATAGTATACCAGTTTCAAATGCTGAAAGTGAAATGGATCTAAGAAAAATTATTAACAAGTTCAACGAGTTTGCCAATATTAGTTTGGCTGAAACCTGGGACAATGTTGGTTTGTTAGTTCAGCCAAGTTCCCCACATGTCGTGAAAACAATTTTTCTGACGAACGATCTAACACCCGAAACTCTTAGTGAAGCAGTCCAGAAAAAAGTTGGTTTAATTGTATCATACCATCCTCCAATATTTACACCATTAAAACGTCTTACCCAGCAGTCATGGAAAGAAAAACTGATTGTGAAATGTATTGAAAGTAGAATTGCTGTTTATTCACCGCACACATGCTATGATGCCTTACAAGGAGGAGTTAACGACTGGCTAATTCAAGCTTTTGGTATTATTTTCAGCAGTAGCATTTTTATAACAAATTTTTTTTTTTAATTAAATATAGCAACAAGAAAAATATAACCAGTTTAAACAAAAACAAATATTAAAATGATTATTTTATTAGTTTTAGATGTCTCATTTTTATTATTAATCATTATATTGGTAATGGATTAAAATATCTTTATTCTTGATTAAATTTGCATGTGTCCAATCAAAGGAGGTTCAAAGAAAGAATAGCTTTGAAAAAATGTACATACTTTTTTGTTTCTAGAACTGACTTCTGTGAATCCTGTTGAACAGACATTCTCATCATCTGGTGACTACACACATCAAGTTGAAGTCATTGTTAATACTGGCAAACAGTTGGAATTGTCTTCCATAATAGAATCTAAATTAGGAAAACAGAACATTTTCACTTCAGTCAGGTAAAAAAAAAAAAAAAAAAAAAAAAATAATAATAATAATAATAACAAGTAGTAGTAGTAATAGTAGTAGTATTACAAAATATAAATAAATAAATATAATAAAATAAAATAAAATACATGTGTTTAAATCAAATAGCTTCAGCATTTTGATGTAAGTAAACATATCTGTATTATGACTAAATTCTCAGACTTAAAAATGTAAAAAAATACTTATTGGTCTTTGGTAAAAGACCAGTCCTTTTGGTTTAGTGTTGAAGGATAGCTGCATATGTAATATCTTTCTCTTTTTAAAACAAAATTTCCTTGCAATATTTTACCTAAGATTTATTTTTATTACATATTTATAATTTCATTCATAACTGTAACTGTTTTAAATAATCCACATTTACACTGTTATCAATGGCACTGTTCTCTTCAGACAGAATTCTGAAACTGTAAACATCACCTATCTGTGCAAGAGATGTGACCTGTCTCGACTATTTGCTGCCTTTAACACTTTGAAGTCAGATATTATTTCTGTGGATTGCAGAGAATTTGGGAAGGTATTGTTTCAGTTTATTATTGGCAAATAGAAAAAATATTTCATGTATGCAATATCAAATCAGATTATCATAAAACCATATTTACAATCTTGATGTTTTTTCTAAGAAATAGTTAAATTAATTTAAATAAATAAATAAATAAATTATTAATAGCATTCAATATTACTCAGAATTTCTGATTATTATTTGTTTTGTTATAACAATAAGAATAATTAATAATAATAAATTTATTAATATAATTACATAGGATTTTTTTCATCTGTATTTCATTTTTCAGGTACCACTTCCTGGGTATGGTATGGGAAGAATTGGTTCTCTGATGTCATCAGTTACCCTGGATGAAGCTGTCAACCTTGTGAAAAAACATCTGAAACTGGAACATGTCAGGGTAGCAAGAGCACCAGGTTGTGGGAATAACCATTTATTTAATTAAATATAACAAATATTGTAAAACTTTATTCTTGGTTTTTATAATTAATTTATTAGAGTTCACTTCTTTTCCTTACATTTTCTAGACCATGGATCAGTATGTTTCATTGTTTTCATTGGCCCTTTTGTATTCTAACAGAAAACCACAAACAGTTTTGTTTTTCCAATTTAGAGCATGGGTGGGAATGCAGTTTGACATCTTTTGTACTCTATTATTTTAAAGTGCTATTTCTCTTTACTATAAATCTATTTGAGTAATTTATAAAGTTTGAGTAATTAGATTATTTCCTCATTGATATATTATAAAGTTTGTTCACTGAAACTTGTATATTTTTTGTGTAAATATTTTTAATAATATTTAAAGAAACTTCTTGCATATTTCTGCAAATAATTTACAGGTTTAAGTAACAATAATAATAATAATAATAATAATAATAATAATTTCATTTCTATAGATGTTGACAAGATCTCTAAAGTGGCAGTATGTGCAGGATCTGGAGCATCTGTAATGAGGGGTGTCAAAGCTGACTTGTTAGTCACTGGAGAAATGTCCCATCATGAAGTTCTCAATGCTGTCCACAATGGATCCAATGTGATTCTTTGTGAACACAGCAACACGGAACGTGGTTATCTTAGTGTTCTGAGACACAAACTGAAAGACTTACTTCATGACGACATTGATATCATTGTTTCACAGACTGATTCTGACCCTTTAAAAGTGGTTTGATAATCCTGCCACAAACAACCAGACTTTTTGCAGTTTATTTTTTTTTTTTTAGTATCAACATATAGTATCAATAACTAGTTGGAATGTTAAAATAAAATAATTAAAGATAAAACAATTGATCTGATTTAATTATTTATAGTAATATAATTCTGTCAAAATGGTTTTCTAAAACTGAAAATGTACAACCGTAAAATTTCAGTGCAAAAGGGATATCAGTTCATAAATAGGAATTGTAGAAGATACACCATCCAGGTATACATAAATTAGATTTTGACAACCCAGTGTTCTTTTGCTAGGATGCTTCATTGGAGTGTATCAATGAGCATCATCAGCTGCCACTGATCTACAGCTTTCAGCACAGTTAATTTCTAGCTCACTTTATACATAAACACACAGTTTCCAGTATGGTAAGGCTGGCAATGCAAATTCCAAATGTGTTCTGTTGAACTCAAGGATAGTGTGTGCTGAATTGTTTCTACAGTTTGCCTGGAAATCTGATCAGTGCAATTTAAAGCTGTCAGATTGCTTTGCAGTCAATAAGCTACTCTAAATATGAATTTCTCCAAATTAAATTATTATTAAATAAAACATTTTAATTGAATTTTATTTTGTAATTTAATTTATTAAATTTTTGTAACTTTTTTTTCCAATTCAGGAGTTGGTTAAATCAGTTATCATTATTAAAAGACTTGTTTTCTCTCAATCGTGTTACCTTTAACAAGGCACATGTAAAATCTGAATACACAGCTGTTTAACTGGAATTATGTATCAACAGAAACTGTTGGTTTCTTAATTATAGATAAATGTGTAGAGCATGTTCCAGATAAAATTAATAAAAAGAATTTGAATTCAACAGGTTAAAAAAGGAAAACAAGAATTTAAAAAACTATTTATTCACCATTAAAACATTAAGTGAATATTATCATTCCTTTCCAGTTATGTTGATAAAATGTCATTTGTAGTGTAAAAGTTAAGAGTAAGTAAATTTATATATTTATATACAATGTAAAATATATTAACAATTATTAATAAATTATAAATCAGTAAGCATATACACATCCAGAAAAATGGTTGTGTAACAATGAAAACATATAAACTAACAAAATGTGAGAACACATTTGCATTTAACACAACTTAACAAACAATAATCATCTGACATCTGACTTGCACATGTAACGTAAAACAAAGATACATAATTAATTTCCCAACAAAAAGATTTTCTGAAACATGATAATGCAAAAAGATGTAAAGCTTTAAAAGTGCTGGAATTTTCAGACTATGATCTTTTAAATGATCAAAACTGATAAAGTCATGAATTAAAATATACATAACTCTGGTAACACATGATTAAAGAAAAATATGAATATTTTACATTTGACATCAATTTACCTATTTAAGAAATTAATTTAAAATTTTGTTTCTTGCATATTCTTCAAATGATTATATTTGAGATCATTATAAAATTATTACAAAATATTAATATAAAAATATAAAATTTATGTGGTTAACAGCTTTGAAGTTTGTACTGTACTGTACCACTTAGGTAGCAACAACTGTGTCTATCCATTTAAAAGTGAACTCATGACAACTGGTGGATACATGGAAATCTTCATCACTCCATGTAATTGTTTTGATCTTGTTGTCATCTTCCAAAACACTCAGAGACTTGTAATGTCCTCTGTAACCTTCTTTTTTGAAGTCATGCATGAGACAGCCAGCAACTAAATCCATCACACTATCTGGTGGTCCTTCTACATACTCTGCTGGGAAATAAACACAAAACTTTCCATAACAAGATTCAAAAGTTGGATATGTTTTAAATCTTTTATAAAACTGTTTATGAACTTGTCTTGAAAACTGTAAGTTACTAGGAATAGATTGGTTTTTTGTAGAGACCAGAAGTACTTTTGACACTGTAGCACTATTCTCCACTGCTTGTTCTCTTGCCATAGAGATAACATCATATTTTATCCTTTCATAGTCTCTAAGTTTTCTTCTGATGCTTTCTCTTACAACATACTCAGTGAACAGAGCTGGGGAATTTTTCAAAATATCTACCAAGGAATCAATACCATAATATATAGCCTCATGCAAAACATATTCAGCAATTTCAACTGGTGGAAGATCTTCATGTCGAAGGAAGTTAAGAATGTGATTGAAATAAGTTCCATCTCGGTCAATGAAAAAATTTCCATTACTGTCTTTGTCTAGTTCATGCCTTCCACTGAACATTGTAGCAAGCATAGATTCTGAATGTTTTGTGAGCGTTGAAAGTCGTGTGGCAAACAAGCATCCTCCAACATTAAGATTGATAACACTAGGGAACTACAATGAAATATGAATAATTAAGGAAGAAAATAAATAAATATCCTATCACATATTTAGTAATTTTTGGATAAAGTTTTAAAAAATATACATATTTAAAAATAAAATAAAACAAACAAAATATTTTAAACTTTTTATTTATTTGTTTTTTATTATAATATTGTGATGATGTATTAAAGTATTACATCGTGTTTCAAAATGAATATGACTAATAATTGCAGCTTAAGATTATGTGCTGTTGTTTAGGACTTAAACAATGTTAAGTTGATTATTGTTGATAACGTTTAGACTGAATCGCCACTGTATAAATAGTCATGCGTCTACACTGATGACTTAATACTGATTATTTATCCATAATAACTATTCCATATTCATAATTCAGATATAGCTGAATACTGGATTATTTGACAGTTCTTTGTTGAATTGAAACGATTGTCACGATGCAACTGAACAAATTAACGTTTGTATTTTTATAAATAATATTAAATAACACCTGTGCATTATGACTGGCTGTTTAAACTTACTGTAATACGAGCATTTTCAATCGAGGAAGTAATCAGGTTAATATCGTCTGCCATAATTATTTTGTTTATTTTTATTTACATGTTAAGGGGAATAACTCTAATTGTATTCTGAAATGCCTGGAGTCGGCATGTTCTCAATTATAATTAAAATTAAATTAAATTAAATTAAATTAAATTAAATTAAATTAAATTAAATTAAATTAATAATAATAATAATAATAATAATAAAAATAACTTATGTTTAAGTCATACGATGTATTAATTTATTAACGGGCACAACATCTGGTGTACTATAACAGATTATGTCATATTTTACATTTTTAATCTTACTGAACTCTAGTTTAGCCAAATCAAGAAATGTGACACTGCATTTCAGTCATTTTGTTTACTATTCACTATTTAAAAAAATGATAATAAATGAACATTATTCACTGTGGTGCTGATGATGATGAATATGATCTCAGCAATAATAATATTATAATTATACAGATTATCATAAAATCATAAACCCAAAGCAATGAAAAGCATGCTTGGATAATAAAATGATACACTGATTATTAATACTGAAAGTTAATACAACAGTGGCACTAAGAATTAACCAAACAGACTTCACACATTAAATAAATTCAAAAATTTAATCATGATGCTTTTGCAATGAAACCAGAAACAAAACTTGCTTTTATGGGGAATCACTGTTTTTATTTTAGCACTGGTTTCAACAATACTAGTATACACATACATTACTGTATCTAATAATAATGATATTAGTCCACAAACATTAATTTATAATAAAAAATAGAAGCAAGTAAGTTTGGTTTTGTTCTTTTTATTACATTAAAATAACAGCCACATCCTTCATCAATAGTAAGAAAGTTTGTCAACTGGCATGTGACCAATGTCTCCCAAACCACGAATACTGACATTTCCACTGGGCCTTATTGTTACAAAAGTTAAACTGCCGTGTGCCAGTGAGAGCCGCAACCATGCTTCAGGAGGAAACTGCAGAGCTCTGAAAAATAACACAATAAATACATAAATAAATAAATTACTACAAAAAAAAAAAGATGCCTACCCATACATAAACACTCGGGTCACAACACAGACCAATATATAAGCAAAATAAATCGTCAGTTTATTGATAAATATTGCAAACAATTTTATGAGCAGAAAAGATATTTGCAATAGAATCTGAAAGAATCACAGAGAGGAATACACGTATAAACACATGTACATCATGGTTTTTAGCACAGCAGTCATGACTATTATCCTAAAACCAACCTGCACACAAGGTACCGGATGACATTAGCATGACAGACTATTATTTGGTAAGTGTCCTCCTTTTGATCTGGATCAGCTCGATGAAAATATTTCCTGAAAGCTGCCTCTATTCGCGGTCCATCTGTATAAAACTTCTTCCAAACAAAAATGTAAAAAAAAAAAAAAACATTTTGTGCATTATCTAAAAAATGTTTTAAAAATAAATAATATCGTAATTATAATTTAAAGGTTTGCTTTGATGTTAGAAATGAATAGTCTAAATAAATAACGTTACTTTCACATGATGTTTAAAATTATTTTAATTTCTTTTTAATTATTGGCTAAACTTTGTTAACAGTATAACGAAGCAAGATCAAGGGGCTAACATTTTACCTTTTACTGTGACGTCAGTTTTTACCTCAGAATAAATGCTGTTAAATCTTGAATGGACTGATAACCTTTGAATGTTTTTCAGGATTAGTTGAATTCCTTTTTCTTTTCTTTTTTTCATTTAATTAAAATAAATAAATCTAACTAACACATTAAATTAAAAGACAACAGAATTATCACTTGTAAACATACATGATACTCTGGTTTCCAGTGACCAACAGGAGGTTCAGGAGGGATGGGGGCTCCTTCTCTCAACAGATCATTGCGTTCAATGCTGAGGTGTGATAAATGTTTGTGAATGATGTCAGCTGTTTCTATAGCTCTTGTCATGGTGGATGAAATAAGGACAGTGTATGGTTTATTTAGTTCTTTCAATCTCTTTCCTGTGATATCTGCTTGTTCTCTGCCTTAAAATAATAATAATAAAAATATTACTAATAATAATAACTAACAACAGCAACGGTAATAATAATCGATCATTTATATCCAACAAAAATTAAGACATGATTCTCTCTGATGAAACCTATCCAGGATCTTGTATTGTCTGTCCAAGGCAGTGTCAGTATGCCAAAGGATTAGTTAGAGAAAGAAAAATTGTATAGCTACAATTAGGATAACAAAACAATATGAAAACGATTTGTATAAAACAAGGTTGTGAAATGTGAGAAAATACTTATTAAAGAAAAATAGGTTAACTGTAAATTTTAATCTAAGGTTATAGTTAAGGAATATGGATAATAAAAAAAGGAAATTTGTTGATACTCCAATTTTGATTAACAGCCAATATCTGTATAATGAGGTGAAGATTTTAGAAACACACACACACACACACACACACACACACACACACACACACACACACACACAAACACACACACACTCACACACACATAGCTCAGTGTATAACACATATTTATTACCCAGCTGAGTTAGTTCTCTGTCCATGTCAGTTAATCCATTAACATTGTAATGACCATGTCTAACGAGTATAAGATGTCTGGAAGCTGTTGGAGATTTTGTTTTTACTATATTTTTGTAATCTTTGGAAAATTTTTCTACTAATTTTTTTGGTTCAATTAAGCTTTCTGGATCTCGGCTAGAGAAAAAAATAAAAATAAATATATATTTAATATTATTAAATGGAATATATATATATATTTATTATTATTATTATTATTATTATTATTATTATTATTATTATTATTATTATTATTATATGTGTTTGTCCAAATGTCAGCTGTTTCATAAATAATTTATTAAACTAAAGTATATATATAATATATATTCAGTTTTTAAAAGATACTAACATAAATGTAGTTTTAATTTGAACGTTCATTTACGTATTTCTTAAGTATTATATTCTTTAATAAATCATTTAAATTAAATTAAATTATGTATTTCTATACTGAGGTATTACTATTAATTCTTTTAAACAAACTGAAATTTGTTTCACTTTCAATGTGTACATGTACCTGTCCCAGTTTGAATTCCATCTAACACTGGGCTCAAAATTAGATGTCCATGATGTATAAGCTGTGTCAGTTTGTCTTATTTGTTTTTCGTAATACAGTACACCCAACACTGCTACAGCACTTGCAGCGCCAATTCCATATTTTTTAGTGACAGAGAGCAGCTTTTTTAACATAATGATATTGTTTGAAACTGGACCTCTTCTGAAATTACGAAAAAACAAATCTTCCTGACAAGAGAGTTCTTCCAAGGAAGTGAAAGTAGAATACCGAAAAGAAATATTTGTTTTCCTTTATTAATTCATTTAAAATTGTTGTTCATTTCAGTATATTAATTATTACTTATATATAATCAAAAATAATTAAATTCTCCTCTTTTTTTTCTGATCTTTTTATTCATTAAGTAATTATGCACAATGCACGGGTGCTCATTATAGGAGGATAATTACAAAGAAAAGAATAAAAATGGCAGCCACCAATAACATTTTGAAGTTGAAAAATGCTATATATCCGGATTCATTGATGACACTAGCTTTATTCAGAAATGTTGCCAATGTTAAAGAATTGAGACAATGTGTTATGAGTGGCGTTATTGAATTTGCTTTAATAAAAGCGTCTGTGGTAAGAAAGCATTTTTAATTCTCAGTTGTAGAGAAATTGACATTATAATTATTCCTTCCTTTTTTTATTGCCATTTATATATATATATATATATATATATACCTTCCTTCCTATTTTTATATATATATATATATAAAATGAATAGAACGCATTCGGTACCATGTTGATAACTTGACCATTCGGCCTGATCCAGTATGATGAGTATTAGTATCATTCACCACCTGTTCCAAAAGCTAAACTCATAATAGTTAATTATACATAATACACTATGTGACTATACAGTATACAGTATATGATTATCATTATATCATTTCCTTTTCAGTTTTATCAGTAGCGATGTTGCCTGTTTTCCTATCTGTTAGAAAGTGCATTTAAAAGATCGAATGTTGCTAATCGAAAAGGAGAAGCCAATCTTTATAGTCCTTAACTGTATCTATGACACCATATTACTATCAAATTATGTTGAGTACATCTTTATATAAAATATTTGTTCTTTTAAGAAAGCATTAAACATTCCCACTCTCAGTATCATCACAACATCAGCGATTCTTTAAAATAAATATTTGACATCTAGTAATAAAATTTAAATTATTTTGCTGTATTTTTTATATAATTTTTTTTCAGGTTGTTGATCCATTCCAAGCTATTACAGCCACAAATAAAGCAGTTCACTTTCAGAGGAAAGAAAAAATGATAACCAAAAATGTACATTCAGAAATTATTTTCTGTTTGTCGCCATCTAAAAGTGTAGGTGTTTTATACACATTATTATTTGGTTTATGCCTACCTAACACTTAACAGTTATTTTTAATATTTGATTATATAAATCCAGTAAAATACATTAATATCATCACTGCTAATTCATTTTGATAAATACATCAACGCATGATTATAGTTATGTGCAGAATCTTGTATTGCTATTATTGAATGATACATATTTTACCATTTATACCATAATGTTCTTGTCATTTACAGATAAATCAGTCCTTCCGAATGTTTGGAGCTGGAGATAAGGATAACTCTGTATTAATTGTCATTGTGGATGACCATGATAGTAAAGTATTAAAAAAAATTATTGATATTGTACAAGGTGAACTCTGTGACATTAACGAGATAGCAGAAACAGCAGACATGACAACAGTTAAAAAGGTATTTTCTACAGTAACATTATTTTTATACAGATAAATAAATTACAGACATGTTACCTCTGGTACTATTTTTACAATTATGTTTAGTATTTTTGCAAAAAGTAACTGGAAATCTCAACTAAATTTACTTAATAATTTAACAGATATTATTTTTATTTGACTTCATTAATTAATTTATCCTTTCCTGATATTCAAATAAGTTTACCATATTAATATTTTATTTAAGGAAGGTTACTCAGTAAAACATGCTTTAAGTTTAACAGTTTGGTAGCAATGATCAACAATACCTGTCACTTTCATAGTATATACAAGTATGCTTGACTGTTTTGGATTTTGATATATTTTTGTTTGTTTCAGATATACAAACTAACTGATGAAGAGTTATCTGTTTCATCACCACTCAGTGGCATTTTGTCAAGGATAGCTGTTAAAGAAATTGCTACAATTTAATTGATATATATATATATATATATTTTTTTTTTTACTTGACATTTATGAATAAAGATTACAGTAATTCCTCTCATTTCTCATAAAACTTTTAATCATGTTTGCATTGTGCATTTGTAAGCACATCTGATACATATGAATATGCATTGTTAATAAAAATATATATTTAAGATCAGTTTTACCTATTACTGTTTTGTTTACTGTGTACTGTTGTTGATGTTGAGGGTAATGTTTGTATGTTAGTTGTGGTTTTTTTGTATGAATATATGCTTATATACATACCAACAAGATTACTGTTTATTATTATAATAATAATTTTATTGATCTGTGGCATATAATTAAAATTAATTTTTTGTTTTTTTTGTTTTGGTATATACATACATATATATATAAAACTGTACATTTCATTTAATTATATCACTAATTTTATATTAAAATTAAATAATGATTAATTACAGTACTCTGGATTTCAAGTTGACAGGGATTTATATCCAAACATTCTTCCCTTATTGCATCTACATGTTCAGTTACTAGAGAATAATTAAAAGATAATATTGTTAAATAGGTCAAGACAAAATGTCAAGGTTTGCCTTAAATTCACATTACTTCATATAATGCCTAACTTAGTAACTGTAATTCTTAACAGATACAGCAGATAAAAGACAAATATGACAACAAATATATTTTTATATTTTTAACAAATCTGAATGCCTGCACTTATTTGCTACCAGTGTTAAAATGGCTTGAATTCTTCAAATAAGCTCCAGACTTCTAAAATGAATGTCTCCTAATGTTTTCAGATGCATCATACACTTAACATGTTATTGTCAACAGGCTGCATATTTTAATTCACTTCAAAACAGGATTGTCTGTTAATTTGAATCCTGAATGAATAGCAGCAACACCAAAAGTTAGATTTTCATAAGACACCATTCTAAAACCAGCCTCCCGAATCATCGATGCAAACAGCTCCTTCAATGAAAGAAAAAAAATTAAACATTTTAATTACAAAATAACCTTTCATTTGAAATTACTAAACCAATAAACAATAATAATAATAATCTGTTGATAATGCTTTGCATACGTGATTAAAATTCTAAAAGATTCTATCATTAGCAGGAACAGTGACTTTTGTTATTTTATTGATTTTAGACAAACAATTCTCCATCAGTCTTTTTAATATGAAAACTGAATTTCTTTATTTTGTCATTTATGATTGTTTTTAAATTTACATCCCTTGACTCTCTTCTAAAAACCTATATTCAGCAGCAACAGATTTTCCAAAAAAAAAACAACTCACCTGATCTGGAAACTGCCGAATACTCTCAACTAAATACTGGTATGAGTCCCAGTCTCTTGCAATCACCTGACCCATCACAGGTATCACTTGGAACGAATACTGGTCATACACCCTGAAATAATATGCATTTCATTTTCTTAACCAATTACACTTACTCGAATGTTCTGTTATATTTCAAAAATTAACTTGAAAACAAATTTTAATGATTATAAAAAAGCTGGAGTAATTAAGGACTACAGTCAATCATTTTATGAATATTATTATTTTTATTATATTTTTAAAATTTATGATTTGATAATTATTCTTAACAAGACCAACTCTGAGCTTGTTCAGATTCAAAAACCTACCATTGTAGAAGTGGGTTATTGACCTGACTAAATTCCAAACACACGAAGCGTCCTCCTGGTTTTAATACTCTGTAGGCTTCCTCAATTACCTATAAATACAATTTTTATTATGCCATTAATTCATACTATTTCAAATATGCCATTCATTAGGAAATTATATACAGTGAGAAAGACACACGTCCACACATGCAAAAACACAAACACACACACACACACACAGAAACAGTAATACTTTTATATTATTAATGTTTTTTAATCAAAGCTTTTGGAGGAAAAAGGACTAAAATAATTTTCATGATTAACAGCTGTATGATTAAGTAAATATATAAAACAAGTATGTATTTCAACAAGTATATACTGTGTGTTGTTGTCTGTATACATTTCAGCAAGTATATAATGTGTGTAAACATTTCAGCAAGTAAATACTATGTTGTTGTCTGTATACATTTCAATACATTCAGTGTGGGTTGTTATCTGTATACATTTCAAAACATACAGCAAGATATACTTGTTGATATGTGTATACATTTCAACAACTGTATCTTGCATGTTGTATTCTGAATACATTTCAACAATTTTGGATTGTTTGTTATTTATATGTACACATCTTTTTTTATTTCAGTCCTGGGAGATGTGCACTAATGTCTTAAACTTGTATTTACCTTATCAATATGTGTACAGTTTCTGATACCAAAAGCTATTGTGTAAAGATCATATGAATTGTCATTAACTGGAAGACATTCAGCATTGCCTTTTAACCAGGTAATACCTGTTGAAATAAAATAATAATATTAGTGACAAATAATTAGAAAAGAAAAAAAATATACTGGCATAACAGGATGGTTAAACTAATAATAATAATAATAATAGAAACAATAATAATAATAATAACAATAATAATAATAAACAACCCATAATCAAACAAAATACAAAGAAAAATAAAAAAATTATAATTTCTAAAATATCTAAAATTTTATCAAAAATGAAATATATGCAACTGATGGTAAAATTTTAATAGTTATTTTGTAATTAAATTCAGTTTTATAAACCTTTTGTAAATCCCTGCTCGGTTGCTCTCTCCTTCCCCACATCTAACATTGCCTGATTAATGTCACAGACAGTTACATGACTAGGAATACCATCATCCAAACCACTTTTCTCAGAGATACCAGATTCACTGTGTTCTGTTGTCTGGTCACGACTTGCAGTTTGTGATTTCACATAATTCAGGAATCTAAAAGCAATGTCACCTGAAAATAAAGAAATTTTGCAGAATATCTGAAATAAATTTTTTATAGACATATATATTTTTCGAAATGATCTTAAAAACACAATATAGCTTTAAAATTTAATGTATTTTTAATTTGTGACCTTTTTTTTAATTTAAAAATTACATTTAATTTTTGTTTATTTTTTTAAATAGCTTTTAAAAATAAAATATCATTTGATACATATGACACTACAAATTCATTTTAAAATATGTTTTACCTGTGCCTCCAGCAACATCAATGAGTTTTGTTCCTGCTGTAGGTGCTATCCGCTCCATAAAATAATCTTTCCAAAGCCGATGCACACCACAACTCATCGCATCATTCATTTTGTCATATGTTTTTGCAACATTTTCAAAAACTTCATAAACTAGTAAGAAAAAAGATCGTTGGCATTTTGAATTATTTATTTATTTATTATTTATTTGGTTATTATTATTATTAATTTTTTTCTTATCTTTTGTCATCTAATTATGTGAAGAAAAAACATTATTTTTGAATCACGTTAATCTGATTATTATTATTTTTTTGCTCACACACACATACACACACACACACACACGCACACACACACATATATATAACAATTACGACACATCATAACACTTAGAGAAAAAATGAAGTTTGTGATATCACCAATATGAATATAATAAATTAAATAATAAATAAATAAAATCTGTAAATTAAAAATTTTTTGGAAATAAAAATGTTTCATTCATTGTGTTTGTTAAATGTTGTTCATATCAAAATAAATAAAAGAAAACAAGTAATACATTTTTAAAAAGCATTGAAACTCCCCGAAAAAAAAAAAAAAAAATTACATTTATTCTTTTATCAATGTCATTTGATGATTAGTTTGTTAAATTTTGAGTCCGCGTTTTTGGGTACACCATTTGTTTTCCTAACCTTTTTCTTCTTTTTCATCTTCCTGCACATACTTAAATCCAAAGTGTGTTTCTTTCTGACAGTGTGAAGTTGAGATAGACAGTCTTCTTAAAGTAAATATATTTCTTTCCAAACGATTTATCTGTAAACATCTTGAAATAAGTTTACAAGCACAGGTTATCTTTATGGGCATCGCCATCTTGGGAGGTATTATGATATTTTTTGTAGTTCATGTATCTAAATTAACTAAGATCATCTCCTAAGAAAAAAAAATAATTTGCAAAATAATTTAATTTTGTAAAATGTTTTGGTTTAATATCATTTGAAATTTTAAGATATGTATCGCTTAATTGTAATATGTTTGATGAAAATATTTTGGGCGATGATGACTCCCTTCATCAATTTTTGTTGTCAACATGGCTGGCGTTGGTGATGCTTTGAGGGAAGACAAACAAAATTTTCAAAACTGTTGCCAGAAATTACTCATTTTTCATTATCAAGATGAAGAAAAATCAAAAACAAATCTGCATCTGCTTTTAGATGAATTGAATTCTGTTGAATACATACCTAATATTATTAATGAACAAGTAATGTATTTACTTTATTTTAAGCTTAGTTTTCTCAATTTTTAAACAATATAAATTTTGACATTTTACAAGTTAATTAGTACATTGTTCGTTTAAATTACAGTTTAGTATAAAAGTTTAGTAATTTCGATATGTAATGCACAGACTAAATTAATTACTAGTATCTTATAGACTTTTTTGAGGTTATTTGACATACGTGTTTCAATCAATAAAACTATAAACAACCATAATCTAACTAAATCTGATTAAATAATTGTTTTTTACAACAACAACAACTAATATTACTACTATTTATTTATTTTATTTTTTATTTTTATTTTATTTTTAAGACTGCAAAACAGCTTTTTCAGAAATTACCAAAACTAGCTCCACTGCATGAAGAAAGACTTGTTGTTAAAATCTGCCAGGTGATTTTGAACTTGAAGACAAAGCAACAGGTAATCAAAAACCTATAGGTTCTGATCGTAGAAACTATACTTTTTTGAAACAATGCAACCACACCGTCGCCAAAAATAAAAAATCTCACAAAATCTACACAAGAATCTTAATTCAGAAAAAGCATATTAAAATATCTAATTAACGTCTAAAGAACATTTTAAAGCCATTATTAATTATATTATTGTTTTACTGATTATTAATAATAGTTACATCATTGATAAAGGTACAGAACTATATGTATACATTATAAAAATATGGAAAGTCAAACAAAATTCAGTATTAAATATGTGCTTTTATTTTATTAATTTAAAAAAATGTTTCAAATTTATTTATTTTAAATTTTTTAAACTTTATTATTATTATTTTTTTTTTTTAGATATTATTAGATGTGGAAGAACTTCATAGTTTGATTGAATTTTTGATTGAAGCCATTCAGAGATGCCCTTCATGGACTCATATAGACATCTTGTTGGCTTTGAGTTGTACTCTACAAGGAAACAGCAATCTTCTTTCAGAGGTTTTTGTTTTAAATTTACATATACAACCATTAACAAAAACAAAATTTAAGAAAAGATAGAAATAAAATATAATTTATAAATGCAGGGAAAGACAGTTATAAAATTTTCCAATTCACCAACAAAGTTGGCACATGAAAAATCTTAAATATTAATAGCCCAGAGTATAAGTGGTTTCATGAAGGAAAGTTGTGTAGTAATCCTGATTTGTTAAAGACTGATTTTTATATAGATGCATATTAACAAAAACTTCTTTGCTGTTGTTTGACAGCTGTAAGCTATGGGGTGGAAGCTGCAAGATTTCACTTCATGTTATCATTATACAAAAACTGTATTGTTAAAAGATCCAAATACAGTGACGTTCTGTTAAACATACTTGTAGTTGTAATTATGATAATCTTTTAAAAACTGCATCATTTTCACTCTTGTTATTCCAGTTTCATGACAGTCTTCTAGGAGAAAATGGTATTCTGAAACAACTCACTGATAAGGATGTTACTGATGAAGATATACTTTCTGGAGCTGTAGCATGTTTGGAAAACCTCACTTTTGGGTAATCATTTATTAACAAATTCATAAAAAATATTTCACAAATAGGAACCACCAGCATTAAGGACAAGGGTAGGGTCAGAAAAATTACTGACATTAGTTAGTACATTTTGACTGCATTTTAATGTAAAGTATCTATATACTTCCCATCCCCACCCCAAAAAAATAAATAAAGCTATTTTATCCTGATTCAGTTACAGGTGAGAAGAAATTAATAAACCTAAGAGAAAATGAATATAAAATAGAAAGATAGCAGGATATTTTTTGTATCTTATAATTATCACTCCATAAAATCCAAACAAATGATACCTCATAACCATTACAATTAAATTACACTGAATTTATTTATTTATTAATATTTTATCTAGACTTCAGAACCAAGATGTGCTTAGTGAAGAACATGGAAAAATCTGCTTTGAAATATTTACCAGAATGCTACATTTTGTTCCAGTGGCAAAAATGAATGCCAGCCTTCAGTGTAAAGTATGTGTCTTTTGAATTTAAAATATTGTTTTGAAAGGAAGGTAAACATTTCTGTTATTTAAACAGCAAAACATTATTGGATGTATTTTAATAAGTTAAAAATAATACATTTATAAAATTTATATAATATTTTAAGTCAGACTATGTCTAACGTAAATTTCTATATTTTAGATTTTGATTTCATCACTGAGAGGTATACAGAATCTGCTTACAACACCGAAGTTAAATCCAGTTGATCATCTAGGTAGATTGCTGGCTGCTGTTAGGGTATGTGGAGAGTTTATTCATTTTATTTGTTTTGCACAAAACTACGTCTGCAAAAAAATTCATATTTATTATCAAGTTACTAGATCTCATTGCATTTTAAAGCCTAATATGCACACAAATACCCACCAACACACACACACACACACACAACTTGTTTTTCATCTTGGACTTATTTCATTTCTTTTTATTGAAAAGATGGTTTAAATATTTTTTTTATCAGATATCACTTTTCTCCCTTCCTGTTCCACCAGGCTCACATGTTTTATGGTCTGTCAGGTCAGTCAGTAAATATTCCAGCCACTCTGTATGCCACACCACAAATCCACTATGACCTCCAGGCTACCAAAGGAACAGAAAATCCACTGAAAACCGAGACATCAGTTAAAGACAGGTCTCAAGAAACATCTACAAAGTCCAGCAGAAAGGGTAAAAAGAAGAAAAACGCAAAACCAGACAAGACTAAACATCTGAATGAAACAGTTCCAAGAGACAGAGGCAGTGGACATAAGCTACATAGGAGTTCAAATGATGTTGTGAACTCATCATTTGAATCTGGGGCTTTTCGACCTGCATGGATGAAAGTGAGCAGCTCTGATTCTGAATATTCTGACACTGAAGGTGGCCAGGTTGCTAAGCTACGATCAGCTTGCACAAAAGTGAGGATGTGTGCATTTGGCTGCCTGCATACTGTAGTTAGGGTGAGAACTTTATTTAATACAGTCTGTTAGTTTTAATGTGAATTTTTTAATGTTTTTCGGGTTTCTTTCTATCTTTATTTTTCTTATTTATATATATATTTTTTTTCTTTTGAGGAATAATATTGTATTATTCTTTAAATGTTTTTGTTCTAGGCTATTTTTGCTCATTGTTCTTCAGTTACTATAAAATTAAAATAAAATTACTGACATACAGAAATAAGAATAGGAAATGTTTTTGTTACAGAGTGTTGATAAAAAGATAATATTTGGTTACTGGTCAGCATTCATTCCTGACACAGCCGGAGCTGGCAATTCTTCTCACATGCAGACACTTTTCACATCCATTTTGAAAGATCCATCTCCAAAGGTAACCTTGTGTTCTGCTTTTAAAATTGTTATTATTTTATTTTTTAACCTTTATATATCTTTATATATATATTTAGTATTTTTATTTCAACATTATTAACATGAAGTTGGCATTGATCTGAAGCATTTTGTTTTTTCTTTCTCTTTTTTTTGGTTTATATTTTCATTATTCAATCTAGAATTTACTTATTTATTTGTATGTAATATTGGTTTATTTTTTAAATTATTTTACCAAGAGAAAAAAAAGTTTTAACAAAACCATAAAACTAGGTAATACAGAAAGTCTCTGATTTTATTTTTTCAATATTTCATTGCTATAAATAACACCCTCAAAAAAATATTTCAGTGTCGAATGGGTGCCTCTGCTGCTCTCACAGCCTTCATCGATGGAACAAAACCATTCCTGGCAGCAGCTGAAGAAAAGTGAGTTGACTCATAACTGTTTGTATATTTCAATATGACAAATTAATTCAGAGTTAAAGACTATATGAGATACAGTTATTTTTTAAAATATTCAATTATTTAAATTTACATTTATTTTTATTCTCACAGTTATGATATGCGTACATCATTTGTTCCATTTTCTGTGATACTTGGTTCTATGATCAAGGAACTACATCGATGTTTACTGCTGGCTCTAGTAGCTGAGAACTTTCCTCTCACACTCACACAGCTGATTAAGGTATAGTGTATAAGTTCTTTAATGACACCCCTAGAACACATTGACTAAATCTCCACTTTAAATAAATGAATGCATATATTTATATTTTCTTTTATTAGATGTTGAAGAAATTGTTAATTTGGCATGTAAAGATTTCATGTCGTATTTGTTTAGTCTTTTTGATGTAAGTTCATATTGTTAAATAAAATATTTGTTTATTTTAATTTTATTCTTTAATAATTAATATGACTTAATTTTTATGCTAATATTAATAATGCATATATTTTGTACTTATGTTTGTATAAAAAATAATTTTGTTGTTCATCTGACAGACTGCTTTGTCGATATTATACTTTACAGTATTAATTTTTTTTTAATTTTTTTTTTTTTCTGCAGTGTCTGAGTACTTTAGTTAGCAATGTTTCATACCACAGACTTCAGCCTGGTCTTCTGGGTCGAATCATGAAGCAAATCAGACATTTTCTAAACCACAGAGGTAAGATTGTATTAATCTCGTCTTATTTCCACTTGTCCCAGTGTAACAGTTACAAAAACGTCAGTGTATATTTGTGTGATACAAACATGTTGGGAATAAATATTTTATATGCTTCCAATTAGTTGATAGCATAAATAGATAGTCCAAATAATTTTAAATATTTCCATGATTTGGAGTTTTCATTTGTTGTCACCAGTCTTGTTAATATTAAATTAAGAAGAAACAAATTTAAAAAAAGAGACACAAAACAATAATTGTAATGTATTTGGTCTGCATGTTTCCTCCATCATATGTACACTTTTACTTTGGTAACCAGTTCTACAGAAGTGCAGAGTAAACAATAAAAAAAGCATGTCAAAGGATTAATTGTGATTGATTATTTATAATGTAGTCTTGCTTATGAAACTTCACTCTAATCAGATTTCAAAACAATTCACAAGCTCATTTTAAAAGTAAACTATAACAGTGTCTTCATAATTTTCATTCTATGAGATGTAACAGTTATATTGTATTTGGCAGATCCTAATGTTCGAGTTGCCTGTCTTACTTGTATTGGTTCTGTTGTTGACATCAACCCACCCCTCCTTGAGGTCTGTCACCTTATTCAACCAGCTCATCCACCAGTAGGAATAAAAATGCATCCTTCAAATGATGGCAGACCAAGATCATCATCATCAGAGAGTGGAATTACATGTTTGTCAGATTCTGGCTTCAATAGCCTCACATTGGCAGAGTCATCTGACATTTCTTCTAGTCATTCTTCAACCAGTCAGAAAGAAGGTCAAATGTCAGGGGGAAGCGTCTCAGCTTCTTCATCCAATCATAGCACAGGACAAAGTGGCAATGAAAGATTGACAGGCTGTTCATCCAATCAGAGTCTTTCCAGTGAATCCACCAACTCAATTACGCCTGTACTTGCTGTATCTCCAGGGACAACAACACCAGTGTTTTCTGACCAGACGTTACAACGTCATGCCAAAGAGACATCATGGGTGTTGAAGATGTGCATGAAGAACATCATGCAGCAGACGTCATCTGAATTTCAAAGAACTGTTGTTTTTGAGCCTATTCCAGTCAGACTAGAATCTCTGCAAGTTGTAGCCAATCTTACAAAAGCATATTTCCCTGTTATTAGGTAATTATTTATTTTACTTTGTGTTAAATTAATGGTGAAAAATGAAGAGTATAATCTTTTATTTTTTCCTTTTAAAATGTTTTTTTATAATTTTTAAAATTTTTAAAATATTTTATCTAATGATTTTTTTTTTTTTTTTTTTTGTTGTTGAAATTGTTAGCCAAGTGTTTTATTTTGCAGAAATTCTTTAATACTGCTGCAGGAAATAATCCAGATTTGTCTGGAAGACAGAGATCCCATTGTGAAACTACATGGAACAAAGGTAGAGTACATTATAGCTATTGTTATATACTCTAGGATAGATAGAGCAATTATGTATAATGTAAACTAGTTATATATATGTCGACACTTTTAGATGACTTAGTAATATGTGTATATATATATTTTTTTTAAAGAAAATATCCATTATTACTTCTTGTTTGTTTCTATTATTATTATTATTATTATGTTGTTGTTGTTGTTGTTTTCTTCTTGATCATTTATTTTGTTTGTTTCAGGTTCTGGATGAGCTGAGTCAGGTTTTACTTCATGATATACAGAAACCTGACGTGGCTGGCCCAGAAGCTGTAACTTTGGAAAAGGTAAAAACTACAAAATCACAAGTTTGAATTGTAACTAAAATCCTTTACATTATACTGTATAGACCATTATTTTTGAAATATTAATGATAATTTCTTAAAGGCTTCTGTTTTAAAATGTATTTTTATTTCAAAGTGTCATTGTTTGAGATGGTTGTAGAATTTTCTTTTTTACCTATTTTTTTTTTATGAAAACCACTTCCAATATTCAAATAAATAAAATCCAGTTAACAAACTAAAATTATATCTAGAATTTTTTCCTTATTAATGAAATACATTTATGAAGTGCTGAAGATTTTTATTTATATAAAAAATATGTATGTTTGTTTTCTCATATTCTTTCATTCACAAAATTGTAAATTTAATTTAAAAAAAACCCAGCTGCAGCAACAACAACAAACAAACCAACAGTAGTAAATTGATGTAACAATATGTCTGTTGTTTATTTCTAGGTTACGGAATTTTGGGTCTCTCAGTTGAGTGGCCATCTTCCTGTGATCCTACAGACAACATCACACAACCCAGTGCGGGCCAACGTGTGTGACTGCATCGCCAACATAGGCCCCGAAGTGTTCAGTTGTTTACCTGTGAGTAGATGAACATACATAATCATAAACTATCTGAATGTAGAATTCTTTAAATAGGTTTTGACATGCACATTCACAGTATTCTGTATATGTTCACAATAAACTCTGAAATGAAAACTATGTGTTTGTACATCCTCTTAGCCATTAGGTTCTGTGATCTCTGGTCACAGTCAGAAATAGTGTAATAATAAAACTTCTGTACACTAGTATCCAAAATTCACAATACTGTAAAAAAAATACTTTTATAATACGATCAACAATTTTGCTGTATTATAAAATTCACAAAAATATCAGCATTATGTCAATACTTTGAGCAGATTTGACTAACACGTCTGCTCATTACCCATGATTCATCCACTTTCAGGTTGACAAGAGGATGCTGTGTTTAACCCTGGTTCTCGGGCTGACTTCAGATGAGGACAAACTGGTCAAGTCTGCATCAGTTAGAACTCTGGGAGTCTATGTGCTGTATCCATGCTTACGAGAGGTTACTGTTCAAGTTGTTACACTGAAATACAAACAGCATGAGATGATATAACCAAACATTTAACATATAATTGGCTAATTTTAGAATGAAACCGCATAAGGCTACAACATGGCATTTAAATAAATATATATAAATTGGCTAAAATGATTACCTGAACAAATTGGTATTTTATAATTTATTTATTTATTTATTTATTTATTTATTTATTTATTATTATAGTGATAATGGATGTTAGTTATTAAACACATTGTTTTTTGTATGATAATTTAATGAGAGACAAAATATGTTCTAGTCTTTTCAGTCAACATCAAGGGATTTTTCTTTATATATTAAATCATGTAACCTGTCTTTCTAATTTTGTGGTGATTTTAAGGGTGTATTTAATATCTGAAGTCTGACACTGTTTCATAATTCACTGAAACGTTTATGGATGTATTTCAGGATGTTTCATTTGTTGCTGATGCTGCAAATGCTGTTCTCATGACGATGGGAGATGCAAGCATCAATGTCAGAATGAAAGCTGCATGGTCACTAGCCAACCTCTGTGATGCTCTTGTTCTTAATAAGTAAGTAGTAGTTACTCTGTATACATTTCTTGTTCTTAATAAGTAAGTGGTAGTTACTCTGTATACATTTCTTGTTCTTAATAAGTAAGTAGTAGTTACTCTGTATACATTTCTTGTTCTTAATAAGTAAGTGGTAGTTACTCTGTATACATTTCTTGTTCTTAATAAGTAAGTAATAGTTACTCTGTATACATTTCTTGTTCTTAATAAGTAAGTAATAGTTACTCTGTATACATTTCTTGTTCTTAATAAGTAAGTAGTAGTTACTCTGTATACATTTCTTGTTCTTAATAAGTAATAGTTACATTTTGAATAAGCTCTGTGTTCTTAATAAGTAAGTAGTAGTTACTGTGTATACATTTCTTGTTCTTAATAAGTAAGTAGTAGTTACTGTGTATACATTTCTTGTTCTTAATAAGTAAGTAGTAGTTACTGTGTATACATTTTGAAAGCTCTTGTTCTTAATAAGTAAGTAGTAGTTACTGTGTATACATTTTGAAAGCTCTTGTTCTTAATAAGTAAGTAGTAGTTACTGTGTATACATTTCTTGTTCTTAGTAAGTAGTAGTTACTGTGTATACATTTTGAAAGCTCTTGTTCTTAATAAGTAAGTAGTAGTTACTGTGTATACATTTTGAAAGTTCTTTTCTTCATTTTTTTACTGTTTTTTTTTTGAAAGCTCCTTTTTTTTTTAGTAAATTTCTCTTTTTTTCTTTTTCTTTTTATCTTTTTTTTTTTTTTTTTTTTTTTTTTTTAAATTAAATTATTGTTATTAATAAAATTATTAAACATTCAGTCACAACAGTAGTACATAGAAATCCAAGAAATGTTAAATCAGTGGTTTATTTATTCACTTTGGTTTGTTTGTCAACTTTTATTATGCACATTAAATGCACACAGATACAACTAAATGCATATAAATAAATACATATTCAGCACATATTTAGGAAACAAATAACCCAAAAGGCACAAAATGTTTCTGGGGATGGTTGATTGCATTTTAGTAAATAAAAATGATTTCTTTCTTCTGTGTTCTCAGGGGAGCTGGTGATGTTGAATTTGTCACTGATTTCTCTGACATGCTGCTGCTGAAGCTGTTGATGACAGCCACACAGAGCACACAAGACAGTGACAAAGTAAAGTCAAATGCCGTCAGAGCTGTTGGCAATCTTCTGAGATATTTGCCTGAGAGAAGTTTAGGTTTGTTTACAAAAGTTTACTCTAAAATTAATATCTCTCTCTTTATAAGTAACTTTCTTATGTGTTACTAATAGTGTTATTATTATTATTATTGTTTTTTCATTGTTTTTGATGTTGACAGTAGCAATAGTACTTGGTAATAGTCATAACAACTGTAGTAGTAGTAATAGAAGTAGCAGCAGCTACAACAGAAGTAGTTGTTGTTAGGAGAAGGAATAGTAGTAGTAATAACAGTACTTGTTTTTATTGTTGTTGTTGTTATAAAGAAATTTCAAACATCTTCATATTGTGTTTTCAGCTAAGCCAGTGTTTGTAACTGCTATAACAGAGTGTATTAAAACACTGGTGAAAAACATTGTCTCAGGAACAATGAAAGTAAGTTTAACTATTTAATATTTGAAAAAAAGTTATTTGAGCATGAATTAAATGAGTACAGACTTTAAGAAATTAATTTCTAAGTTAAATTGTTTAAAATGGTTTATGGTACAGAATTTTGTTTAATAAAAAATTAATCTCTTGTAATTGGATTTTTCTCATTTGTAATTTTAAAATTATAATAAAATATTTATAAACGTTATAATTAATAATAGAAATTTCATTAAGGAATATCAATTGTTTAGCAAAGTAAAAAAAAAAATGTATATATATATATTTTATGTTTAATATTCTGTTTATTAGCTTTTATATTATTTGGTCAAAAATATTTTATAAATAAGTTGGTTTAAATAGGAACTTTCATGAAAATTGTACTGAGAAAAATATGAAAAAATAATTATAATCAGCTATAACTTGGTCTTGTTAAAAGATATTGTATTAAAAATACTTATATCTGATTTATTACTTTCCTAGGTGAGATGGAATGCTTGTTATGCTGTTGGAAATATGTTTCATAACAGTCTTTTGTACAGAAATGAAACTCCCTGGATGGTAAATACTTCAAACAAATAGCATTAATAATATTATATATTTTATTTTAGTTCAGATTATTTTAATTAATATAACACATTTTAATAGATATCTAATATTCTTAGTGAATGGCTATAAAATTGATTTTTCTCTTTTAAAGTAGATATTATAAATGTGTTTAGTGCTTTATTATTTTTTACCTTGATACTTATTTTAATTACTTTATTGCATCATTAGTATTTATTTATTTGTTTGTTTGTCTGTCACTCTTTTTCTCTCTATATATATATCTGTCTGTTTGCTTTCTCATTTGCTTGATTGTTTGTTTGTTTGTTTGTTTGTTTGTTCGTTTGTTTGATTGTTTGTTCATTCGTTAGTTTGTTTGTTTATTCATTCATTTGATGTTGTTCACAGAAAGAAGTACTTGATGTTTTGTCCACTGTGGTCAAGGACTGTAAAAATTTCAAAGTGCGAATCAATGCAGCTCTAGCACTGTCAGTTCCCAGCACCCGACTTGTGTTTGGTCCACCTCAGCAGTTCTCTGCAATGTGGAACAGTCTGCTGGAGGCCCTGGCATCTTCAGAAAATCTCACAGAATTTGCTGAGTTCAGATACCAAGTTAATCTTACAGAACAGGTAAAAAATAATAATGTTTTATTTTACAGGTTAAAGAATAAAATTAGTGTAGGAATTCAAAATGTGTGGTTAAGTAAGGGAAATAACTCTGTGAGTCCTGTCTTGAAATATTGTCTATGTTGTTGGTGCAGTTTTTTTTATTCTTTTATTTATTATGGATTCTTTATCTTTTTTGTGGGTTTTTTTTTTTTTTTTCTGATTGTTTGCTTGATATTTATATTAATACCATGAAAAGCTGTGTGTACAGAGTTATGAATTCTTTAAAACGAATAGGATTTAAAATGTTTTTAAAACATATGTAATGATTTAAAACTGATTTAAAACATTTGTTTTTCATGCTGTTATCTCTGTTGATGCCTGTAAATGTAAATGTAGCATCAAATTTTTCAGTAATTGTTAAATACAACATTTCTTTCTTTTGATATTTTAGATATTTCATTACAAATCATTTTTTATTAAAGTTTCACTATTTATGTAGAGCTTATTTACTTACTTTGTTGATTTGTTTACCTGTAAATATGTAATATTTAACTTTGTTTGTTTGTTTGTTAAATTTTGTTTAGTTTATTTGTTTAAATAAAAGATCTGTTTCTTTTGTGTATGTTTTACCATGTTTTATTTTTTATTATTTGTTTAACAGATCTGTAAATACATGTATGTTTACTCACTTTGTTTATTTGTTTACTACAGATCTGTAAATACATGTATATTTACTCACTTTGTTTATTTGTTTACTACAGATCTGTAAATACACGTATATTTACTTTGTTTGTTTACTACAGATCTGTAAATACACGTATATTTACTTTGTTTATTTGTTTACTACAGATCTGTAAATACACGTATATTTACTTTGTTTATTTGTTTACTACAGATCTGTAAATACACGTATATTTACTTTGTTTATTTGTTTACTACAGATCTGTAAATACACGTATATTTACTCATTTTGTTTATTTGTTTACTACAGATCTGTAAATACATGTATGTTTACTCACTTTGTTTATTTGTTTACTACAGATCTGTTAATACACGTATATTTACTTTGTTTATTTGTTTACTACAGATCTGTAAATACAAATGTTTGTTTTACTACAGATCTGTAAATACATGTATATTTACTCACTTTGTTTATTTGTTTACTACAGATCTGTAAATACATGTATATTTACTTTGTTTGTTTACTACAGATCTGTAAATACACGTATATTTACGTTGTTTATTTGTTTACTACAGATCTGTAAATAAATGTATATTTACTTTGTTTGTTTACTACAGATCTGTAAATACACGTATATTTACTTTGTTTATTTGTTTACTACAGATCTGTAAATACACGTATATTTACTTTGTTTATTGTTTGTTTACTACAGATCTGTAAATACACGTATATTTACTTTGTTTATTTGTTTACTACAGATCTGTAAATACACGTATATTTACTTTGTTTGTTTATTTGTTTACTACAGATCTGTAAATACACGTATATTTACTTTGTTTATTTGTTTACTACAGATCTGTAAATACACGTATATTTACTTTGTTTGTTTACTACAGATCTGTAAATACACGTATATTTACTTTGTTTGTTTGTTTACTACAGATCTGTAAATACACGTATATTTACTTTGTTTGTTTGTTTACTACAGATCTGTAAATACACGTATATTTACTTTGTTTGTTTGTTTACTACAGATCTGTAAATACACGTATATTTACTTTGTTTATTTGTTTACTACAGATCTGTAAATACACGTATATTTACTTTGTTTGTTTACTACAGATCTGTAAATACACGTATATTTACGTTGTTTATTTGTTTACTACAGATCTGTATGTCACTGCTCAAAATGCTGCTGCTGGTGGAGGTGGATGATCTCTCAGACTTGTTACAAGTTTTACAGAGACAAGTGTCAGTGCTGCTCAATCACATGAACAGAATTCAGAAACAGCAGTCCACCCTAGTGACAGGTAAAACCTCCCACTTTAACACACTGTAAAGTGTTTTTCAGTCAAGCAGAACTTGTTATATAATGATTAGAGCACTACTTTCAAGTATGATAGGTTGAAAGATAGTTCTCCATTGAATGTTGTTTTTGTTGTTGTTGTTGTTGTATTTTTATTATTATTTTTATTATTGTTATTATTTAATTTTTATGTGGGAAGATGCTATAAACATATGTTGCAGTAAATTAATTATATGATGCAGTAGCTAGTTTCCTTTCTTTTATTATCGTTACACACAAAAGACATATATATGGATAGACAGATGTAAATCTAGTAACACATACATACAGAATAATGTCAAGGTATAAAAATATGATGTGATTAACTTTTTGTTCTATTATTCCTTTCTTAAAAAATACAAAAAAAAAAATTGTAAATTTTAATAACTAATTTAAAACAAATACTTTTTTTGTGTATATATTCTTTCACTTTCACTTTCACTGGTTGAATGCACTAACAGTTAGGAAGATGTACTGAGTGATCGTAAAACATTAATTTGTTGATTTGTGTATTTACTGGATGTTTTGTTTGTTTCAGAAACTCTGTTGAAGAAGTGTCAGAGTCACGTAGAATGTTTGTCAGGTTTAGCTGTCACTTCAGACCACCACACTGCTGTCAAACTGCTTCATGATGTCTGTGTTATAAAACAAAGTGAGTCTCTCTCTCTCTCTCTCCCTCCCTCCCTCCTCCCTCTCTCTCTCTCTCTCTCTCTCTCTCTCTTTTGCAGTCTCTCCTTACATAAACCCCTTCTTTAGATAACAGACTGTCTCTCAGAACATATGAGATGCACTGTTTTTAAATTCTTTATTGAAAAGAGAGAGAGAGAAAAAAAAAAAACTTAATCACTGGTGAAAATTTGCTAATAAGACCAAATTGAATTTAAAAAAAAAAAAAGCATTTATCACAATTCTTTATTATTTAGTTTTCAGTAAAATAATATCATTCTTCTTCTTGTGTCATTTTAATTTCTGATCTCATTTATCTTCTTAATGTTTTCTTTTTCAAGAACCATCCACAGAAATGCTTGGCGAAGAAGAAGAAAAGAAGCCACTAGAAACTGGATTCCAGCAGATATACGACTAGCAACACATAAATATATTATCATCATTTTTAATAACCACTGTCTTGAAATAATTTGTATTTTACACATATTGATGTGTCACTCACATTTTCACCATTGTGTCATAGAATAATTTTAATTTATTATTTCTTGTGTTTCATTTAAACATAAAATATTTTGGTCTAAGTTATTTTTTTTCTAAGTCCATTAAGTCTGCATCAACACACATACATTAAATTTGCATCAACATCCATGTCAGAATAATAGGTCTAAATCAATACATCAACACAAAATAATATCAATACAAAATCAACATCAGTTGAAGTCATACCAGATTCAACAACAGACACCAAATTGATATCAACACTTACAGTCTGCATCAACTGATGTCAGAACAGTTCATAAAATCTTATCAATATAAAATTGACATCAGTTGAATTGTATATCAATTTCAACATTAGTCACCACAAACTGACATCAACATTTATATTCTGCATCAGCATAAAGACTTTACCAAATTAATGGAGACAGCATCAACACTTATGACAGTCAACAAAGGTTACCACAAACTGACGTCAACACTTGTATTCTGCATCTGTACAAAATCCTTACAAATAACAGACATGTTAGTTTCAGCTTATATAATAATGCCAGTATTGGTCAGTATTAATGCTTCAAAAACGACTGCTGAAGAGAAAATTTAGACTTAAATCAAAATCTTGTATGTTTATTTATTGAGAAAATTTATAGTAAATGATCATATTGTTTTTTTTATTAATATTGTTATTGCTGCAGGAATCATTCATTCGTTTTTAGAATATGCTGATTTTTAAGTATCTCTTGGTCCTACATTTTTATGATTTTATTTTACTGCAGATTTTTTTATATATTTTTATGCTAGATACACAAGTAGCTTCAAATTATATTGAAAAAAAAAAAAAAAAAAAAAAAAAAGAAATTATAATTTCAAATCCCAGTAGCTGAATATAACAAAGTTCAGTCAATGTATCACAACTGTTATTATTACCGATGCATATAAAGTAATCTGTTTATTTGCTATATCAAAATTATAGATTTATAAAATAATTTTCCTAACTGTAGTATTAGGACAACTGATAATCAGAAAACTAAGACCTGAAATGGCTTTTCTGTATTAATCCTTTAAGATGATTTTCTTAACAACATGTGACATTAGAGGGTATTAAACTTTTGAACCTTTGATGATTAAAAAACACACCTGCAGCAAAGCAACAGAGTGTGGTATTAAAATTGCCGACAGTAAAGAATTAATTTGCTTGTTTATTGTTACTGATAATCATTATTAATATTTATTTTTATTGTTATTTCTCTTTATTTATTATGATTATGATTATTTTTTATGTATTTATTATTATTATTATTATTATTATTATTATTATTATAGTTAAATAAACAAAATTTGTAGTTTTATGTTCGTGCAATAATGTTTCTTTTGCTTGAAATTCCACAATAAATTTAAAGCATGTAATTATTTTATTTTTGTAGTTGGGTTTTGTTATAACTCAGTTGTCTGTCTGAATGTCTGTTAGTCTGTTCTCTCTCACTCTCTTTCCCCCTCTGTCTCTCTCCTCTCACTCTATCGCTTATCAAGCAAAAAAAAACCAAACAAACAAAAAATCAAAATAAGTACATTATACTGCGTTTTTACTTAAATTACCATTTATGCGTTCAATCATAAAACCCCATCCAACTTACATAATAATAATAATAGTTTCAATTTCTGGTGAACTTTTGACTGAATTTTACCTCGAATTTAAAATCATATAACTATAAATTATTTCACCGTAGAAGTGAAAAGCATCGTAAAAGCTGGAACGGGAAATTATACAGGCGACTGTCGAATACTTACGTATTGAAATAGGATGCGCAATGTTTAAACGTTATCTTCTAATTTCTTTAGCTGGAATACGTGACGCGGAGTAAAATGAACGGAGAAAACAATTGGGTCTGAGACTGATAATAATGGTTTTCAACACTTCTTCCTTGTTTTCATCAGTACGATGAGGAATTATCGAGCAAACTAAATATTAATCTATAGATGTCGATTCTTATTTATTTTTACCTTCATTCTTTGAATTTAACTCTGAAATAATTAACGATGCCAATAATAAATAAATAAATTAATAAGTAAATAAATAATTGTCTTACTGTTAAAAAGAAAGTTCGGTTGGACTTCATTTATGATGATGTACGAAGAGTGAGAAAGAAAAATGATTTGACTAGCTGATTTGCATATGATTTTATTTTAAATTAAACCATTGAGAATGTCATCTTGTTTTCACGAATTTAGGTTAACAAAACATCTAGCTTTATTATTGTTAGAAAAAAACAACGTGGTACGTGATAAGATTGCTTCTTTGTGATTTTTGCATACCATTCTTCAACATTTCTGTTTCTGCTTGAATTTAAGTTGTAAAAAGATTACAATCTTTTTTTTACCAAATCTGATTTAGATGTTCTTCGAGGATAAGCACAAAAACTGTTTATGTTGTGGAAGCAAAAAAAACCCAAAACAAAACGCAATATCTAAGCTATTTGTGTTTTTTGTTTGAATTTAAACGATTAAAACGTCAGTTTTTCTTTCAACGGAATTTGATTTAAATTCATTATTAATATGCAGAAGATAGCAGGCCTGTTTATTCTGTTAGAGAGAGAGAAAAAAGTAATACATTCGCTATTTAATTTGAATTCAGTTTTAAGAAAATTACTGTCTTATTTTTTAACACATATTCTGTTTTAATATCCGTTTTGGTTAGTAGCCCTGACTCAAAGCTGTCATTAACGCTGTAAAAGAAACACGCTTTACCGGGAAAGTTGCTTATGAGTCACGATAAATGAATAAGTATTTTGCCATTTATTTATTTTACGGCATATCCAATTTTAATTCTTGAATGTAAACTATTGATTCTGTAAAAATTCTTCTACATGTTATTTGCTTAATGTTATTCATTTTTTATTATTATTATTTTAATTTATATCTATTTTATATATGTATACATAATTAGGCTGTTGAAAAATAGCTTCTTAACACACAACAGCTACATTTGTTTTATGAAAGATAAATATGGTCTATACGTGGTGCTCTCTGTTGGCGTGTTTGTTTAAATTACATCTGTTAAAAGCCAGCAACATCTTGTTCAACTGGGGTGAACGCACGACTGGTCTTATCATCTGAAAGAAAAATGTAGTCATGTGTGTTCAACATCTGTTTCATTAATTGATATCTTGTGTACATATTTTCAGAGGAAATCTGAACAGTTTTTACACACATGAAAAGAAAGAAAAGAAGTATTTTTAAAATATGTGTGTGTGTCTTTGTGCTTTTGTATGCATATCATCTATATGTCTGTATGTAAGTATGTATGCTATACATATTTGTATATCTGCATCTATCTATCTATCTATCTATCTATATATATATATATATATATATATATATATATATAATGGGTCTGTGTATATGCGTATATATACATATATATGAATGAATGAATGTATATATGTATATATGTTCGTATGTATGTATATATTATCTGTGTGTATATATGTGTGTATGTGCGTGTCTGGAATAACGAGCGGATAGACTGCTAAAACTTGTCTGAGACACCCACTTTCCCTATTACGACCACCTGTCTTTAATCTAGCATTCCACCATTCAACAATTTTTTCTCTCTTTACTTAAATCTTTGGCAGGCCAATGATACTTGACCTCAAAACTCAAACCTAAATTAATTATTATTTCGTTTGAGTTTTATCCCTGTGCTCTCGATATCTTCTCCTTTAATGAAAACGTGTAGGTTTGCCGTCAGTAATCTGAGTAAGCAAACGTCAGCTTTAAAAATACAGTGTTAGGTTAGCAGTAATCTGTCTCGACCCAAAGTTAATGACATACCTTCTAAAAGAAACCTTTCGTATCAGAGAACGTTGTAATTGCTTTTCTGGTAAAAATCATTGAGCTATAAAAAAAGAAAGAAATCAAAGTGGCAAGATTGTTTAGTACGTTTTTCTATATCTATGTCTGTCTGTCTGTCTGTCTGTATATCTATCTCTCTGCATACACACACACACACACACACACACACACACACACACACACAGAGTGAAAGAAAAGATACAATCTGTCAGAAGTTAAGTAATAAATCGATGATGATGATGATGATTATAATTATTATACGTGTGAAAGTCTATTTAATGAATTAATAACCCCTCCCCAACAACTTAATGAAGAGAAAGCAAAATAATATTATTTAAAATTTAAAGTGTTACATATTAACCGTCTTTCGTGTTGATCAGGCTGAGCTGGGTAGAGAGACAGTAGAGTACCTAGAGCTGGTGTTTTGGATGTGGTTTAGCATGTAAACTGTTATGTGAATTCAGATCAACAGTAGAAACTATCTGCCGACAGCAGGGTTAGATTATTGCGTTGGTTTTAAGTAAAGACATAAATATGCATTACAGTAATGTATTTTTGCAATACCAACTCGTTGAAAGCAATTCACAGAGAGGATAGGATGCTTTTAAGTAATCTGTAACAAATGCATTAGTTTGATATATATATATTTTTCATTTAGCGACGTTGTTCTAATGTCTTTATAGTGACTATGTTTGTGTATGTGTACATATACTCAATCTTGTGTGTATACCATTCTGTTTACAAGTGTGTGTGTGTGTGTGTGTGTGTGTGTGTGTGTGTGTGTGTGAGTGTGTGTGTGTGAAACAGAGAGAGTGGGGAGCTTTTCTTATTAATGCTATTTATAGTCTCGACACGTTTGTTTTCTCAATAGATAATAATCCTAACCAGGGTTAATAAATTTACATGACCCAACACTGTATCTGACATTCAGACAGCCTGTCTCAGCTACACCCAAATAGCTCATTTGTTTTTATCTCCACAGACACTGATCAAATTCGTGAACGCTTTGACTGATAGCACTAGCCTAAGGCAGAATTTTCACTGGGTTAACGTACTCTCTGCTTTGTATACTGCTGTATAAAAAAAACAGAAATCGTTTTGTTTTGTTCATTTCGTTTACTTTATTTTGATGATTTAAATGTAACAATTATTGATGAAATAATTTTGTTAAGAAGCACTTGTAATGTTCATACATTGAACAAAACTTCAGTAAACTCAAATTCTAGTAGCCTCTCTCTCTCTCTCTCTCTCTCTCTCTCTCTCTCTCTCTCTCTCTCTCTCTCTCTCTCTCTCTCTCTCTCTCTCTCTCTCTCTCTCTCTCTCTCTCTCTCTCTCACACACACACACAGCAGATACACAAAGTACATAATTAATAATTATACCATACTTTTTAAGTCATTAAAAATTTCATACATACTTGTATTATGAACATTTCAATCGATGGCTGTTTTATTTTTTTTTGGATTAAACAGAAATAAATCGTAAATCACTGAACAGAGAGGCCTGTCTTTCAATTCTTATAGCATCTTCATATACAGACAGAAAATAAATATAATAATAATAAATAATAATAATAATAATAATAATAATAATAATAATAATAATAATAAAAATAACAATAATAATAATGATAAACATATAGAGGCATGACATGTATAAAACGCTATAATTTATTTGCTATTCTAACAGTATCAGGTTAATGACTTCGTTATATTCATAACTTCCTCTTTATGATAACCAAATGGCAAAAAATAACAAGTAGCTGTATCCTTTTCGTTTAAAACATTTTCTTCCAACTTTATAGTCTTAGATTAACATAACAGACACGATAACTGTTTTTCCATTATGCAAATGCTCTAAAACACTGAAGTGGAAAGTAAGAGAACAGACTTAGAATGCCCCAGAAGACGGATATCACATAATTTCCTAACTTGATTACAATTACGAAAACACTCCCACATGTAGAGTTGTTTGGAATCCAACATCAGAAAACCTTACAGTAAGAGACAGTTTTATGACTGGTTGCCAAAGGCCGTGATATTTTAGGAAGGAACGTATAATAGATCACTGTATAAATATTATAGTAAACAACGAATGTTGTCCAGTAATAGAAAACTGACATCATAAAATAATAATAATAATAATAATAATAATAATAAATTAAATACAAAATTATATATATAGTTAATTGTGTTTAATTATATATATATATATATATATATATATATATATATATATATATATATATATATAATTAAAAAAATTAAATATTTAAAAAATTAAAAATAGGACTTACTATTCAATGACTTACGGTAATTTCTTCAATCATTTTTTTTTTTTTCTCATTTTTTAGAAAAAAATAATATCTTCTGACTAGTTGACTTCAGTTAATGAAGCAAGCATTGATTTAAAGCTCTACAAAACAATCTTTCTCTGATTTGGACAGAGGTATGATTCTGAATTTATCTATAGATTTATTTTTGTAATGTTTTTACTTGTTGTCTCATTAGTTAAAACTTTGGTATATTAATCATGTTAAAACTAAAAGCATGCTTGAGGTATTGTAACTGATACAAAGGAGGTAATACAAAGACAACAGTCAGAGTGTGATGGTGCAAAAGATGTAGACATGTTTAGTGGCCAGGTATATTATTATCTGTTTTATATTTGTCATTCATACGTTTTAAAATAGTAATTAGTTCTAATCGTTAGTTTTTTCAATACATGAAACCCGATTATACAAATATTTGTCCTTTTTTTTTAAACAAAAATATGAACAGCCTTCTTTTTTTTCTATTTATTTTTTTTTTTCTGTCAATAATGTGACAATGTAAAGGATTTTTTTTATCTGTTTATATAAATGTGTATGTGTGTTTGTGTGTATGTTTCAGTGCCTGCGTGCATGCATGTGTGTGTAAAAGTTATAATCATGAATATATATATATATATACACTGAAGATAGATATGTCTGGACCACAGTGTTTGGTTTATCATTCTAAAGGAATTTGATTTCTCAGTCTCTTCGCCACAGTTCCTAACATATAATTACTGTATAATTAATTATACAGACACAAACACCTGAAAACAAACATGTTGAGAAATGATAATTAAATCATGTTGCATGAATATGTTAAATAAATTACAGTGTGTTAACATGTTAATTGATATTAGTTTGTGTATGTGTATGAATGCTAAATAAAATACATAATAAATCGTATTTTGTGAATACCGATATCAGATCTTCGAAACACTAGATTCCGAAGAAATGTCAAAATAAAACAATATTTCGTGAACATGTTAAGAAAATAACATTTTCTGAATAAGTTAAAATAAATTACATTTCGTGAACATAATTCATCCGAAACCAAATCTGAATCAAAGACATAATCATCAAACAAACTGCCAGGAATATTCTGTTCCAGAGAATCACATTAACATTCAGTAGCAGCACAATTACAGGTTCCTCCGTTTTAAGCCGCCTCTAATTTCATCACAACACATACTTAGATGCACGAAATGAATTTCCAAGCAAGCGAAATTTTGCTTTTATGTTTCCAATTAAATTTTACTCATAATCTGCTACAGAAATTTTTTTTTTTTTTTTTTTTTCTAACTTTGCATTATAAGAACACATAATTAGATAATATCTATGTAATTTGAAACCGAAAAAGTCTGGTCTTTTAATACTTTCTAATTCCATTTTGCATTAACAGTTTACCCATGAGGTAGACGGAATGTTTTAAATTTAACATTTTCCAAAAATTATAATTTTAATGATTTTCATCTGTGGGTTTGCGTTATAAGCACAACTAATTATTATTCGCCCGAAATATGCACCGTTCTTTGACTTTTGTGAGACCAGTTTAATGGCAGGACATGCAAACTCCATACATATATGTGTTATATACAGGGTTAATGTTACAGATATGTACACAACACGAATGAAGAAAATTTCATTTCAGTCTATACAGATGGTGATGCTGCCGCTTCCGTTGAAATATATCTATAGATTTCTCCAAAACTGCATATTTAGTTTGCACACCATGAATAAATACACTAAATATGATCGTTATTTCTTATTATTTTTGAACAAAAAATATATAATAAAATGCTAATTGCATATGTATTATACAATGAAATTAATAATAATAAAAGTATGTAACAAAAATAACTTCTCTGAAAAAATATGACTTAAAAAATTGTTAATTAAAATATAATTATCGACAGTGCGTCTGTTGTTTTGTTTATTTAGTTATTTATTTGTTTATTATTATTATTATTATTATTATTATTATTATTATTATTATTATTATTATTATTATTATTATAAATTTTAAATTAAAACATTTATAAATATTAAAGAAATTATGGTGAGTTTATTAATTGCATTACTAAACTTTGTCTTGGCTTCCAAAAATACCAACATTGAGAATGTATACCTAATCAAGATTCTTTGAAAGATTGTTATTTTTTCCTTAAAAAAACCAACAAAAAAAACCCCCAAAAAAAATTGAAGATAAAAGAAAAAGAAAAAAGAAAAAACTACATGAGTTGTTCTTAATATTTTCAAGCTTAAAACTTTGTAGTCCAGTGTGTTTGTCAAATCTGAACTCAAACGAAAATAGGTGCTTTTGTCGATCAGTCGGTTAACTGAACGTTTGACACAAGTTTACACTGAATGAAAATCGCTGCACCTTCATCTTGGACAGTATCTTTAGGCACTTGGTACCAAATAAGATTTATCTTAATCATCCAGTGATGCAACATTTTGCCTTAGGAAATTTTACATTATTCAGAATGTCGAGAATGCAAAGACTTTGTCTTTATTGTCATCGAAGATTCTAGTACAACTTTGGTCTGCTTCTCCCAGAATCCATATTCTTGCAAAAGATAAATACAATTTTTTTCTTCTTTTTTTTATCTTTATAATCCTTTTTCATTCACATCGGTTTAAGCACTGTTGTCACGCTCAGATTATCCCAGTGAATGTATCAACATTTAAACACATTTGCACTTTCTGATTCGAAAATTTAAAGAAAAATGCTTGGCCACAATATCCTTGAGTACACAGCCGAAAAGATTATTACATCACCGATTAAACACATGGTGTGCAGAATATATATATTTATATATATATTTTTTTCTTTCTTTCTTTCATTTTTTCTTAATTACACAATCAGAAGATCATTTCCCATGATTGCAACCATCTGTACTACAAACTGATCGGCAAATCACAGCCGATCGGCCATCTAAAAGGTCATTCGTTTGGCACTTGGTGGTATTGAAACTTGTACAACTCCTGGCAATGTAGCTTTCAGCATCTGTAAACAAAAAATCATATAGAGTTATTAAAACTGATATTATAAATAAACATGTCTGTATGAATGCAAAAATATGTATACCCACTTATTCATACTACATGATCTCATACCCGACCTTCAACAGAATACAGATTATATACGCATTATATGTACACATTAGTCACTACAACGACAGAAACCACGAACATGTATATATATATATATATTAGTACGAATATAGAATAAAATCATACATGTACAAATTCACACAAAGAGCAAACGAGCAATTAATGTTACTGAGTAAATTTCAAACACGTTCACATTCAAACAAACACCAAATGAACATTTAATGTTACTGAGTAAAGTTCATACCCTTGACGAAAGCTACGGTGAAGACGACACAGTAATTCTGATTTTCGGCACACTCCGTAGGCTCCACCTTACCCATTTTACATTCTTCAAAAATGTTGCTATCCCCGCATTGCTGGCATCGTATGCATAGAACTGGGTTAAAACAACATCACTTATGATAACGTTAATAATAATAACAATAATAAGATGATGACGACGAAGAAGAAAAAGAAGACGATAAAGAAGGAGAAGAAAAGCAGAAGAAGAAGACTATAAAAAGGAAAACATTATTTAGATTTACGTTTGAAAATATGATTTTAAAAAAAATCAACATATATGTAGCAATATATTATATTCATATTATGTGGTAAAATGGAATTTATGCACAGTACAAATTACAAACGAAATTAAAGAGTAAAAATCAGATTAATAATTATACATCGTTTTAAATAATATAAATAAAATAAGGAAAATTATTTTCGAGATCACAATGACATTATTCCAGTATTTCGTTTAATTCTGTATAAATTTTTTTTTTTTTTTTTTCTGCATATACCGCTTCATTGAGTTCATATGTGACAATTAACTGCGTTTACAGACAGTTTAATACTCACCTCAGGCAACTGAATGAATTTCTGATTTGGATATTGGTGAAATGTGAAGTTGTTTTTACGATAGGCGCTATTGAAGAGTTAGCTCATTAAAATATCAAACAAAACATGTACGATATTATTATCATAATTATAACATAAAACTATACTGTAAACTTACCTTTGTGAGTGACGTATAGAGTCAAAACAATAACAGCTGTATAGCTTACAAAGTCCATTCGCATCTTCTTCACACTGAAGTTATTTCCATGTATCGACCTGCAGTAATAACAATGATAATAATAACTGTTCTGTTGGAGATAGAGAGAAAGAGATAGAGAGAGAGATAGAGATAGAGATAGAGAGAGAGACAAACAGACAGAGACAGAGAGAGACAGACAGAGAGACAGACAGACAGAGAGAGACAGACAGAGAGAGACAGAGAGAGACAGAGAGAGAGAGAGAGAGAGAGAGAGAGAGAGAGAGAGAGAGAGAGAGAGAGAGAGAGAGAGAGAGAGACGCTGACACAGGAAATAATACAAACAATAATAGCCAACAAGATACCAAATACAAACTAAACAATATGATGAAAACAAACAAAAACAATTTTTTTTTTCTTAGAATCAATTTGTTAGTTTATCACCTTGGAAACTCAAGTCTGTGACAGATCAAGAGGATTCAGTAAAATGTACTCTACAGGCTTATTTCAAAATTTTCAGCGATAATATTTTACTGCTCTCTGGCTTCCTTTTCAGATGACGTCGATTAGCAGCAACGTATTTTTGAAAGAACATTCTGTGGCGTTTTATACTTAACTACTATGTCACATCTACTATGAGAAGCAGCGAACTGGGCTTATTATTATTTATTATCCGATTCTGTAAAACTGCTGTTCCTAGTCTTCCTGAAAATTATTTTAACTCCTTTTTGTCATGCCTCTCCATATGGCATGAAGTGGACAATGTTGGTTTCTAATAAATACAACAGAAATCATTTATTTTTCATATCATCATCGATAAGTGAATGGCACTAACGTGATGGTAAATGTACAACTCCATTAGTTTGTTCTGCATAAAAGACTTTAGTGAACAGCAAATCATAGTAATTAATAGATTAATGTTCAGACAGCGGGAAATTATTTAATCTGTTAGAAATATGAACTTTTCAACTCCATCAGCTAAACTCTTCTTATTCGTTTTGATGTTGCCACTGTGGTAGTCGATACCTTTCAGACATTCGTCCAGTTGTAGCCTTTATTTTAATTTATTTCTTTTGATAACTGTACTGGTTGAAAACATTCCACATTTTATTATTCTCAGCATTACTTATCATTAGTGTAGGAGTCCTTGTTTTTTGTTATCGCACGATTAATTTTACTTTTATTATTACTACTGCTACTGTCAACAAGGAAACCATCCGCGAAATAACGAGTTTTGAAATGAAAAACACGCACTGTGGGTTGTTATTGAACCAATTTGCCGTCTAGTAATGAATGACCAAGAGAAGGCATTATCAAGCCAACTATGCCATTATACAGTCAATTATGGAGATTAATGGATGGCGATGAATTCGCTTGAAAACAAAAGTACTACGTGCTGCAGCTTGCATGTCACGCTGCACACCCGAAGGTCTTTTCTTTTTGTCGCATTAACAAATAAAGTAATTACAACTTTTGACAAGGATTTCAAAAATAATGGTCTTCAGAAAGAGACAGATTCCTGTCGAGCTTGCCATGTATTTTGCTCTGTGTTGTTTGTTCAGAAACATCGAAGAATGGTGTTAATTAAAACTAATTGCATATTTCGTCTCTTTTTTTCTGTTTTTTGTTTTTCAGATCTCTTTGTTTTTGTTCTTCTTCCGTTTATACTGTTTCACTATGTTTATTTGTTTGAGTAGTCAACAGGAAAGATTTATATTGGTAATGTATCCATGTTATTTTTAAAATACGTTTTCGATGTTATACATTAATTAACAACAGATAATTTGTGTTTCATACCACTTTACAAAACAGTTGAAAACAAAAATGAGAAACAATGTAATAAGCTAATAATATATTAGCTAGTAAACACATTATTCTAAATAAAATGCTAATATTAATGAATACTAAAAATAATTTAGAAAAAAAATGCTAATACAGGTGAGTACTGATACACATGGAGGGACTTTGATAGAAAATTAAGATTTTTATACCTTATGCTTTGTGGACAATGAAAACAATCCAAATTTTATACATATAATTCCGTGTCTTTATTCTTTTGGCTTTGTGTACTTTTGGTGTGGTAGAGGAAGATAAAAGAGTGTTATCAGTGGCGCGTTTAAACGTTTTAATTAGAATGGGGAAATAATAAAAACAATATTGGTTTCTCATTGGTGAGTAATCGAATATGAACTCTAGAACAACAGTAATACTTCATTTTATCTTTACTTACCATCAAACGCTAACTTTGCTTTGAAAACCAAGCCTCTTGCTCTAGATATTTTTCATTTATTTTATTTGTTTTTTTTTTTTATCATTCTGGTCTTATTTCGTTATTTTGTTTTACATGTTTAGGCATATAGGGCTTTTTCTGCGTCTGAGGCTGTTTGAGTCTGTATTTCCGCAACATGTATCACTGTCTTTGTCTCTCTGAGTACATGGATAATCAAAGACGGTCATCTGACCACATATAACCTGCTTCTGCCGATTGCGGTATGCTACAATGTGGCAATTTCCTGTCAACATTTAGATTAAGATCTCTGCCCTCCACTTATTATAATCAATATGAGATGCGAAAACAATCTGACCTTGGCAAACATCATAATATTATGTGGCACAAATATATTTCCTTTAAACATTAAATATCACGAGAAAAATAGATTCGTTAAACGTATTACCATAGTTCTAAACCCTATTTTAGCTATTTAGTTTTCGTTAACCATTCTGTCCAGTATTCATCCTCTCTCTCTCTCTCTCTCTCTCTCTCTCTCTCTCTCTCTCTCTCTCTCTCTCTCTCTCTCTCTCTCTCTCTCTCTCTCTCTCTCTCTCTCTCTCTCTCTCTCTCTCTCTCTCTCTCTCTCTCTCTCTCTCTCTCTCTCTCTCTCTCTCTCTCTGTTTCCTGTATTTCTTTCTCTCCTTTTCATTCTCGTTCTGTCTCTCTGGATGAACGAACATAATCAGCTACATTTCACTTTTCACCACTAGCTGTATTCATTCTGCATGAATGATTCATTACTGGTAATTCGAAATGCAGAATATAGTGCAATTCAGAATGTCACAGCGATGTATTAATGTGCAGAATACAGATAATTAATTCTGATAAAATTGTGCAGTTACGTTCAATATTTTATTACATTTTTTTACATTTTATACAGAATACATGAAATAAATATGAAGCAAAATAATATTAAAAAAACAAACACTCTGCGGGGCACCCTAGTAATCTGCAGTAATGATCAGATTTACCACTGATAATACATTGATTTCCTACATCTGTAATGCACTATCTGAACCCGCAAGTTGTTAGCGTTGTTTTACTAGAATGATGCGCTAGCCTGAGTACTATCCTGATCTTTACAGGAAAATTCTGGGCTATTAAAATGTATCGTCGTTAAATATTTATACATTCACGCATTCCTTGTCATATAGATTTATTACACGGAAAGCATAATCTTATACGTCGTAAGCTGTAATTGATAATTTTAAAATTAATTTGAGGAAACCTAACGCTCATAGTCATTCATTCATGAAAAGTAATCAACAATTATAAAAACGATTTCAAAGCCCTTTTTTTTTTTTTTATTTTTTAACTTTACCTTACCTTTTTTTTTTTTTTTTTTTTTTAGAGCGGATGTGTTATACTGATTTGCCGCGGTACTTATCTATCTGGCACATGTCTTTGTAGGTATTACAAGACAGAGCAATATTGTTTTCAGATTACTTATCCTGAAATAGCTTATATTTTAATATATTATACAACACGCGACTATAAATAAAAAATACATAAACAATTAAAGAAACTAAAAAAGCAAAAGCGCGAAAGAAGAGACTGGTTTGATATATTATGTGACACCCTACATTGAGTGCAAAATGATTATTTGTCAGTTACGTGTTTAAATACTCATCTTTATTTCCTTTCATCTTTTATTAAGTTGCATTTAAAGTCAGCTAGTCTGTATCGCGATGATGTTCAATGCTAATTTAATATGAACATATTCACACGATATGCAACCTTTAACATATGACACACGTTTGTCTATCGCTCTCTCAAACACTGGCATCCACCCACCCAGTGATAGACACAGACACATTTTATACACCCTCACACTCATACGTGCCACCCCACCCACTCTCGTGTGCCCACACATTCATATAAGTGATAAAACAGAAATACACCAATACTTACATATCGTAGCCTTTATATGAGGGGTTTGTTCTGAAGCTGAAAACGTGAACTTATTTAATAAATTGAATGTTTCCATTTCTTCATAATCCAAAGCTGCAAGACAGTTCTTCACTCGAACCAACAAACGTCAGAATTCGTATAAATTGTAAAATGAACCTTGCGTTTATCTCGCTCATAAATCACATGTCAACGAGAATGTGGGGTTTTTTTTTTCATCAATTTGTAGTTGTCAAAAAAACAGATTAAAAAAAAAATATATATATATATATAATAATAATGAATTATAAAGGAGCAAATAATGTTTTTTTTTTAAGCTTTCAATCTTATTTCATGGATAGGAAACGAAAAAGAAAATGCCAATGTGCAAGCCAGTGCAAAAGTAATTACCTATAGTTGGTAAACAGAAAATTTCATATAAAAGGTAATTATTATTGATACTTTTCTGAAAAAAAAAAAAAAAAAAAAAAAAAAATATTAAGATAGTGGCTATAAACGGATTATTATAGCTAATAAGATATGTATGTTTAATCAATACTAAAGTTTCACTCGTAGTTGTTCCAAAACAAGACTGAAACAAGATTTCGACAGCGTTTACCGATTTCGTGCAGCTTCCAAATTACGCTAGATAAGTTGACAAACGTTGTTATTGCTTCAGACAGTCCCTTTTCTTACTATATGCGACAAAATAATCACCTTCCAGGTTCTTACTTAAAAACAAAGATAACGTTTAATTACTATACTGGCATTATGTAACGAAGATGTCGAAACTTCAGTATGTCATCAATGAAAACTGTCGATTTACATCCATTTAAATAATATTTGAAGCTTCCAGCTGACAAAGTATCGTCCTGACATCATCCATTACCAAGTTCAACGCAACTGAAAATTATTATTCGAAGGTAAAACTATTTCAAAAGTGGTCTCTATAATTGACCATGTTTGATTATTTGAACAAAAATGCTATTTTGTAAATGAATATATCTGATTGTCGAAAAGAAATATACTTAAGAAATGGTTCTATGTAACTAAATATATCTGATTACTTGAAAAAGGTCTTCTTTAAATTATTCCGATTCTGTGAAATGGAAATCCCTCACACGATCTCTCTGCCAGATAATGGAAGATCTTTAAGTACCAACGTGCCAGTCAATTAATGTAGGAATCTGATCGATAACGATACCAGTTTTCAGACACTATTGCATTCACAACTGATACATTATCTTTAAGAGGACAGATGTTTACATGCGTGTCCTCAGATTAACTAATAGAAATTCTGCCAATGAATCAACATAACACTAACAGAAAACATAAATTTTTAAATACTAAGAACTGCAGGGAATACGCATTATTCTTGCTACATTCATATCGTGATTGGCATCGGGTACTTAATACTTAGGAAGCAAATTTAGGTTTATTGTTTGGGCGGGCAGACATGCAATAATTTTACGTTCACGGTAATTATTTGGTTTAGAAATATATATATACTGTTTCGCTACCACAGCATCGAAGAAAGCCATACATTCATCATAGCCGCAGGCCAGGCCAGAGATTCAGCGTTCAAGTTAACTATTTGGTTATAAACAGATACAAATTGATTTTATAAAAAGGTAATTTCGTTCAAATAAATTGGAAACGTAATCTTTCCTATGGTCTAATACGCAGTAAAAATAAACTGATAATAATGTTGTGTACTTACGACCTGCAGTTGTTTTTTTGTATTACATATTCTGCTATTAAAGTAATATCTGTCATCAGACTCGCATTCGGTATTGTTATTAATAGTGACATCTTGCAAACGAAGCAAGAGGCATTGCACACAACGTAAAAAAAGAATAGAAAAAAAGATAGATGTATAGTACGAAATTAATATAACTGAAAATAGCTAACTGGTCTGAAACAGAATAAAAAAAATATCTATAATAATAATAATAATAATAATAATAATAATAATAATAATAAAAAAAAAATTAATATTTATTATATATATATATGTAGACGCAACTTTTTTTTTTTTTTTTTTTAAATAAATTTCATGAAACATTATCGTTATCTTCTTACATTTGACACCTGTTTACTTGCGGCTTACAGGAAATGAGTTTTCAATGATATCTGAATATGGTTTAATCTGACCAATTATGACAGGTCAAATATACAATTTTTAGAGTTAACGAGGAATTCCGAGAAAGAAACTCTTATCGATTAGCAGCAAGACTTCCTTTATAAGCAGTAAGGCGGGAAAGACAACTCTGCGTCTCAGACGCGCCTGTCAGGGGCACCGGCTCGATCGGTTCTAGGAAGAGCAGAATAAATCAAACTTCCTGGTTTTAACCAATATGACTTGCTGACGACATAGCTGAAGGAGGGAGGATATCAATTACCCTTTTGAATATTATTATATCCTACAATCATTATAAAACAGTTTGTAAATTTTTGGTGATTGCAGAATCGATTGTGTGTGTTGTCTTGTGGTACAGATGTTTTGGGAAGTTCCTTATTTATTTGTTATTTATTTAGTTAGTTAGTTATTATTATTATTATTATTATGATTATTATGATTATTATTATTATTTATTATTTTATTGTGACTATTTGTTATTTATTCATTTTTTATTGATGACATTTTTCCTTTTTTTATTTTACCTTTTTATTTTTTTTTTTTTTTTTGGTTTTGTTCCGTGATCAATATTCTAAAAATAATCTGTGTCCATGACATTAACTTCAGTAAAACAGCTTTTTATTTTATTTTATATTTTTTTAGGAATAAAATGTTTTATTTTTATCATTATTCATCTAAAAGTCACGCCGTCCCAACACTGATAATTTGGTTCTGTTTTTCCAGTGGTTACGAATATAGATTTTTTTTTCCATTCGCTTCCGGTTATTACGTGTTTGAAAAATATAATACCAGTTGTGCAGCTTCATAAACTGCTGTTCAAGAAAAACAAAAAAACATAATTATCAGTGTTTATCAAGACATTGGCAGGCTTTGAACTGTTGGTTACTTACCAGTGTCAAAGTGCGATTCGATTAAAAAGTCGGTTGTAAACACTTTTGGAAATGTAGTTGAAAAGATATTTTGTGGTGGCAAATAAAATGAATTATTATATTTATATTATTATTATTATTATTATTATTATTATTATTATTATTATTATTATTGGAGGGTATTCATTTTATAATAATTTCCAGTATTCAAGAAACTAATTTACTCTCCAAAACATATTTTACTGAAACTTTAGGATATTCATCTCAGAACAAATTCATCAAAAAAAAAAAAATAGAAAAAAAAAAAAAAAAAATTAAAATTAAAAAAAATAAAAATTAAAAACAAAATTAAGAAAAAAAAAAAAACTAATAATAAAAGTAATAATAACAACAACAACAACAATAAACAAATAAATAAATATATTAAAGTGTTTGTTTTTTGCTATGGTAAACAATCAAGCAATAATCACAATTTTATATTCCAAAGTTAAAAAACAATAACAATAAAACATGAGTTTTGAATAATTTTTTTTTTTAAAGGAAACAGAATATTTCAAACGGAATTTTGTAAATGCATTATTTTAATACATTTTTCAGTTTTGATTTGTTATTATTACTATTATTGTTGTTGTTGTTGTTGTTGTTGTTGTTGTTGTTGTTATTATTATTATTATTATTATTATTATTATTATTATTATTATTATTATTATTTTTTTTTTTTTTTTTTGGTTTTGGTTTTTTGTTCATTACTTAATTTATTGACAAGAAATTTATATTCAAACACATTTAAATGTTAAGTGAAAATGTTACAAGTGATAATCAAAAACAAGATAAAAAATCAAACAATAACAATCAAAACACAAATAAAGAATAAAATGTGTTCGATTTATCTTGGTCTGTTTAAATATTGCTTATATTCCTGAAATTTTCTACTCTTTTTTTTTTTTTTTTTTTTTTTTTTTTTTTTTGCTAAACAAATTATTTGCTTTTCCAAACACAAGCTATCACAAATCATTCTAGAAAAATCTAATATTCATATGCATTCTTTAACAGCAAAACAAAAGCATGATTAAAAATTTGATCATCATACAACAAAAAACCTCATTAATATCATAATAAACAATAAACAAAATTAATGCTCATTTTTTTAAATGACATCACTAGCAGTAATCTGTTACCTGAAATAAAATACTTTGTTTTATTATGATGCCACAAATGATGTTGAATATCTCACAGAGACACAGAATATGATGCCAATACCTTTAATAAGCTGACCTGATGTACAGAATGGAAACGGAAACAAAGTGAAATCCGAATAGGACTGATCCCAACTCTCACAGACCACTAATCCAACTTACAAATGGTATTACCGATAACCGCAAGTCTCAAAATGTAGTAAGTTATTTTATTGCGGTTAATCCGATTCTGAAGAATTAAACGTGTGACACATTTTATTACTCGAGGTTCTCAGTTGTTACATTTTATCTTTCATATCTGCCTCTGTCAAGCTGAGCGTGTCTTGACAGAACCATTATTTTGTCATTAAAGTACACACGTCTAATAGCATCCATTTTATCATATTATTAACACTATTAGTTTTAAAAAGATGCATTCATTTTTATGATTAGCAAACGATGGAATAAATATTTTATGCATTTAAATCAACGATTAAATCGTACATATGGTTAAGGGCCATACTGAAAACGGGATAGACCAAATAGACTGCGGCCATGATAATCCCCACTTTTTCGATTAGCATAATTTTTTTTCACACGAACCGCAAAAGAGACAAGAAAGCACATACCACGATTTTTGATAAGTATATGTGGGAAACTGCCTGAGAAGGCGCACAAAAAAGGATCGATCTCGCAACTCATCAAACACCAAACAAAATATGGTCTACAGCATCTCAAAATTTTTGTCGAGAACGCCTTAACACGGCATTTTACGGGATATTAACTCGCACAAATCCGACAGTAATTTGTTGTGTTAGAATCAGTTTATTCTCAAGGACACTAACGAGGGTTAATTTTATCAGATGGATTGATTCCAAGTACATTGCCCCTTGGGCTCTTTTTATTTATTATTTATTATTGTCTTATCTCAGTGCATGTCATTGTACAACAGTTTAAAATACTGCCGAATTACGAGAGTCTTTCCTGTTTTACTTGTTTTATATTTTCCTTTCCTTAATGTATTTTTTCACGCAGACCCTTGCTCATTTTGACCTGGCCCTAGCGGCAGATTGAAAACAACAAATTATGCCATAACCAATCCCACTTTAATATTTCTCTATCATCCTACAGTCTGTAATTTCAACACGTCAAAAAGTCTCATTTACAAGTAACCGACTATTGGATTCTGCTTCGCCAAGAACGTGAGTGTATCAAATGCTGTGACCTTCATGGGCATCCTTGAGATTTTATGCAAAGAAGAATAGTTTTCATATTTTAAAGCTTGTCATTACTTTATTATTACTGCTTTTGTTATGGCGTCATTCGTTCTTTAAACATCCATTGATAACTTATCTTTATCGTAAATTGCGTCCACGTTCCGCTTTAAATACATACAATAACTTACTACTTCAACATGTTTTGCAAGAAAAACTTGATATGAAGACTACGAAGATAAAGAAAAAAAAAACAAGAAACAAAACCAAATAAAAAAAATTATGCAGCATTAATGTAGCCGAAGAAATAAATTTTAAAACATATATGAAAAAAAAAATAAAACAAAAACCCTACAAAAATAAAAATAAAAACAAAAACAAACAAGAAAACGAGATGAGATAATGGATGTTTGGTTTGTTTTGTTTTTAAAAAAAATTAATAAAGTCATGAACAAAAACGTATTCATTTTTTATTAGCAGCGATAGCCTCTCGGTTAATCAAAGGCTTTTGTCATTAAAAAATGCTTACCTTAGAAAATACATACTGTGTGTGTGCATGTTTGTGTGTGTGTTTGTGAGAGAGAGAGAGAGAGAGAGAGAGAGAGAGAGAGAGAGAGAGAGAGAGAGAGAGAGAGAGAGAGAGAGAGAGAGAGAGAGAGATTTTCACGTTGTCTTAGTTTCGTTTTAACGTCAAACTGCTACGACGACCCACCTATACAGAATTATCAAGGTTATTCAAAGATGCAGGTCAGCTGGTTAGATATATGCTTACCCGCTAATGTTTAAAGATAAGATCGCCAACGCAACATGATACGCGGGCCTTTGTGAACGTCAATCATTGAATTTCCGTGCAAATGCAACGCAGTTATTGATTAAGATATAAACTTACCACAGAAGCACATCATGCAGAATATTTTGAACAAACAACAGATTATTTACGCGTACTTAGTTTCAAAACAAGCATGCACTGCATGCATCTGGGTGACCTGAACTGTCAAGTGTCTAATATCATTTTATAGATTTTTGTTTCCAATGTCACAAGACAGGTAAGGTAACCATTAACCTAGCTGTTTTGCTATCCTAATTACCAACATAATCGTCTTTTTTTTTTTTTTTTTTTAAAAGGAACTTTTCATGTTCTATGTGGTTAAATTTTCCAGAAGGATATTATTAAGAGAAGTGAAGTGCATCAATCCTCATAATAGACAGATGTATTTAACAACGAGATGTAGATCAACAGCAGAGCGAAGTGTATGGTCATGTGGGTCGCTAGATTAATCCTCGTCAGTAAACATGTTGGGATATTTCCCATTCCAGCGAATGCCCTGCAGCAGCCTATCAATGGGCCGTCGTACGCGCTTCCCATCGACATAATTAGTTATTGAACGCCACAAAATGTTAACATTTCTAAACTCACGTTTGCGACCCGATTCCTTTTGTACGTTTTTGCAGCCGCCATGTTATTTACATAAACCGATTTGATAGTTACAATGCTGGAAAATTTAATCATAGATTAAATTCATGCCTAATCAATTAATTGCTTTTATGGAACTGATCATTTTAACTCATATGATAAAAATTATTTACAGTATGCTTATCTATTATTTACAATGTCTTTATCAATCTGAGATTCTATGAACGAACGAACTAACAAATAACACGTGAATAAATAAACGTGCGAATAAACTAACCCTGAAATACAAACCAATATAAAAAAATATATATTTCTTCAGTATTTTTTGCACAGAAAAACACTTCTTCCCGTTTATTTATTTTATTTTATTTTTCAGATACACAGATGTCAAAAGCTGTGATTTTCTCTTCATTATCATGGCTTAGTGTATGATGGAGACACTTAAAAAAAAAATGACGTGTATAAATGGGCCGGCTAATGTGATCACGTTTCAGGGATTATATCTGTCGAATTCCAGATCGTATCCTGCTATTAGCAGTGTTAACAGCAGTAATAAATAATAACACCTCTTCATTTAAACATCCGATTGACGCAGAACGACTTTATCAATGAAAAAAAAAAAAAAAAAAAAAAAAAACAGAAAGAAAAAAGCATGTGGCTATTTTTGGGATGCAATTTTTTTTTAATTAACATTATCAAATGAGAAACTTAGCAAAACATCATCATCACCCACCCACCCACACACACACACACACACACACGCACGCACGCACGCACGCCTACGCACACACGCGTTAAACAAAAACAACTAGAAAAAAAATCCTGGCAGATCAAGTTGATGAAAAAAATGGAAATAAAAAGAATTCAGTGAAAAAGCCAAACACGTGCTAAATAAGGTTAAGGACAATACGTATAAATACCTATTATTTTTCACTGACAACATACATTATTCATCTGTTATTGTCCTTCCCACCATAATAAACACATTTTTTTTATTATCTTACATGAAAGTATCAAATAACATGACATAATTACATGTCGCTAGCTTAGTGATTCAGTGGTAAAATTTTAAAGAGATGGTATTCATTTGCAAATTTCACTAATTTTATGTTTATACCATTCATGGTTCTAAAATATACTCCACTCCCAACATCTCTGTCTGTCTGTCTGTTTCTCTGTGACTTCATGAAACATTTAAGTTAAGGACGTAAAGATTGTTTATTTTAGGTATATTTTTTTTCTAACTACAACAAATGCTCACTGTAATTCTTTCTTTCAGAATACAGATATCAGCGTATCTGAAAATCAAGATTTATCAAGCATTTCTCGTTAGAAAGAAAGACCAATGTCTTGGTGTGAGTAGTATTCGTTACAAGTCTAAATGTTGTAATATCCGCTGTGTTCTCATGCAAAATCAATATAACGATTTCCCTCTGTGCAATATAATCTTTAAGTGTTTTCATCTTTAGACACTAATATCATTAAAGATACTTTTCTATGAATTTAATAAGATCGTCAAAACCAGAAAGACAACAATAATAATACAGAATGCTCATATTTGTATCAGATGTCTAATGTTTGATGAATAAAAAATGATTGATAATATATAACTAATTATATAATAATAATAATAAGAAGAAGAAGAAGAAGAAGAAGAAGAAGAAGAAGAAAAAACAACAACAAAAAAACAACACAATAACTACAACAAAAATAATAATAAATTAAATAGATATAAAGATATATTTTGAAAATTTCCTTTTGTTCGCGCTATCGTTGCAGTTAATGTAAATGTCAATACTATTACCAATTAACCGTGCTTATAAAAAAATGAATGATTCAAGCTTTTCTGCCTTGTTCAGATCTTGTTCTAAACGTAGAAGCCGCGGCTGTAACAAAGAGATCGTTATGCTCCCAAGAGTAGCAATCCTAAGACCTAAAGCTGTTAATTCAATGATACATCACAGAAATATTCACCAGGCACTGAAGATGATTACAAACATTTGTTCATAAATGACAGGGGACAAGCGGATATTCATTAACTATTAAAATACAATTGGGACCAAGTTACAATATATTGTTTGACCCAATTCCGTAAAAAACAGTTTAGATTAAGTGTTAACACTACTGAAACACCTATAGCAGTAGTGGTAGATGTAGTAGTAGTAGTATCAGTATAGTAGTACTAATAGTAATCGCAATACTCCAACAAAAAGAAAACCAGAAAGACCCGTTACATTTGAGTATTTTCTTCTTCTTTCTTTCTTTTTCTAGAATAATTATATATATATATATATATATATATATATATATAAACCCCAAAATATAATAATTTTCCTTCTTTATGGGTTTTTATGACAATTATATTCATAAAATTATCCATGAGAAATAAGACGTTTCCAAAAATACCTACTTCACGCTATAACTGTAGAAAAAAAAGGCGCGCTATTTACCACAAATTGTATAAATATAACACGGCATCAAATATTGCAGGTGCCTAGGCAGACAGGCGAAATGTCTGGCATGCCGAATGATTCATCACAGTTTCTGTAGATAGAAATAAACAGCTTTTAAACCGAATAGAAGCTAGGTCAAGATAACATATGTCTTTATATTTGATTTTCCTTAATAATACACGACGCTACTTCATAAGATTATGTCATGTAGACAAAGATATAATATATTTCGTAATATATAAAAATAGCATCCTTTTCACACCACAATTATTATGTCACTTTTTTGACCAAAACTATATTTAATATTACATGAAATTACCTCTCACTAATGTAAAACATAACAATGTACCATATTAGTACACAAAACCATTATTGTGATATTGTTACGTATTGTAACACAAGTCCAATTATATATATTATACAGCGTATATAGTGACACTGACATGAACTTATTTAGCCGTCTTCTAAATACTAGCATTTGTAATATTACATCAAACTGTATCATTTGTTTTTAGTCATATTATCCTACACGTTGTACTGCATATGCAAGTTATACTCCATAATAATCTAAATACATTTTCTATGATGTAATAAATAATTTCATATTAACATGTGATACAAATGTTTAAATACAAATATTTCAACTAACACTGTAAACTGTAGTACATCTTCTGTTAAATTATTACGTCATATGCTATATAAAACCGGATACTGTAATAGATCTGTAACATTGCACAAATCCACGCTTTATAGTTTATAATGTAAAACACTACCTGTAATCATGTTTTACCTCGTATAACGCTAAACCATACACCGCGTCGTGATGTCCTTATCAATGGTTCTTTTGTGAACTATAAAACTGTGAAATTCTTGTGCATGCTTTGAAGCCATGAGAGATTTTGTCCTTTATACACTGACTTAAATTCTCAATTTTCTTGTACTCCTAGCCAATTAGTTTTTAAGTGTCACACAACTGACAAATAGTGTGGTTTGTTAAACGCAGTCATCTGTGCATCAACAGATATGAAAGGAATAAAAAAGACACGAGATCTACATTATGTGTAAACAGGAGTATCAAGTAACAAAATCAATGTCCCAATTCGAGCATCGAGCAAGCCGTCCTAGGTCAGGAATTGATGAAAATAATTTCGTTGGCCTTTTTCTAGATCAGTCGTCTATATATAGAGCAATGATTTGATACTTGTTTGTCTGTGCTGATGTCATTTAACAGCATTAAACGAACGATAAAATGAGCTAGGAGTTTGACAGCAAATGATTTATTATTAGTGTGTGTGTGTGTCTGTGTGTGTGTGTGTGTGAGAGAGAGAGAGAGAGAGAGAGAGAGAGAGAGAGAGAGAGAGAGAGAGAGAGAGAGAGAGAGAGAGAGAGTGTGTGTGTGTGTGGGGGAGTCTGTATATATGGGTTTGACAGACACCGAGTAGCAAACAAGAGGAAAAGGAGAACACAAGTATGGATAAAGAAATACAAAAACAGGCCATATTCTATTTACCAGACTAAATCTAGTGATATCACTAATTTTTAATACTGCCTGGATAGTGAAATAACGTGATAGGTTTTAGAATTGTGTTTCAATCACTGAAATTTGCAAAACGATTTATGCCTCCATTCTGTCCAAAATGTTTGTTGAAGATTACATTTTATTTTAGTGACACACGCATTTACATACTACAAACGTATCAATAACATGGATTTTTCAGCAGGCACTCAGCTACAAAACAGAATGGTTTATTTACATTCACTGTTAATGTATCGATATATTTCATGACTGCCTACAGCACTCGACATGGAAACCAGCCTACAATTTTATGACATACTCGAAAGGGGTTTAAGAAACAAATCAGTGGAAAAAGGTTTATGTAGTCAGATTTTACATGTTGTACTCGGTAAATTATTTTGTTTCCTCAGTATATAATATGCAGTATAATGATAATAATAATAATAATAATAATAATAATAATAATAATAATTTATAATAAGCAGAGATAGATTATTAATCGTTTATTTATATCAAGATGTATAGACTTTAAAAAGAAAAACTAGAGCTAATATTTAATACAAATACAGAATGGATATTCCATTTAAATAAAATGTTTTTAGTTCTTTCTAAATATAAACTATCCTGTTTTATTAAATAAATTAATGATTGATGATACCGTAATACAAACTGGTTTTATGAGTATCTCATCAAATGACATATTTTATATAATACATTCAGTACTACCTACATGAATACAATGTATATGCTGCAGTCACACAAAAAACACATGTGAACGTGCTACATATTTACATACTTGTATAGAAATATTATTAAACAATATGTAGCATAAGGAAACTGTATTAATGTACGTACGATATTTCAAGAAAACGATATATTTTCTTATTCAGTCAGAACGTAAACAGAGAATGAAAAACCTCGACCTAGAATAATCACAGGCAATCAGCGCTGTCTGCCAGTGTTAATAAAATGCACTTTGGTGAAACCAATGGCACAAATTAAGTTTAAAACTAATGAAATAAAAACACACATTACTTCCAAACTTATTACATTACCTGCAACATGCTAATGAAACGTGAACCGTTTTCCATTCGTACGTGCTACATGTCACTTCAACCATGTGAATAACTTACACGAACCTTGTGCTAAAGGCTTCATCATCATCCTGAATCGCGAGATAACCAAAACAAACACATCCTCTGTGCGCTGAGGAAAATAACGCACTAGTCGTTTCCAGTCTACCACAGAGTCAACAACTATTGCATGGACTAACCGACATAATGGAAAAGTCTTCTTTGTTATCGACAGTTCAGGCGCCCGCCTGCACTAGTGGGTTTTTTCTTTTTTTTTTTTCTTTTTTTCTGTCTCTCCAATACTTCTTCACTTTAATTCCAGCGAATAGCGAAATCCGATTTGTATTTTAGCATTGGCTCATACTCTGCCGCCCGCTTCTCAACGGAGCGGTAACCTATTTACCGAAATGGAACAAACAATTAAAGAACATGTCTGACATCTTTAACCAGTTTTGTGTGGAACGGCTAACGTTGATTCGCGCAGTTTGTAAACTGTTCCGTGGATTTTCATTGAGGACGATGTAGATTTGTGTCTAATGATTATATCAGTTAGACAACTAGTGTACATTTTCTCTCTTTTTTTCTGTCTTTTCTTTTCTTTTCTTTTATCGTTCTCTTTTTTTTTTTCTTTCTTTTTCTTTCTTATTTTTTTTTTTCTTCGATCAGTAATGACCTCGTATTATCACTAATAGCTCTTGCTACACCCTTTAGCTAATCCAGGACTGAAAGAGAAAACTATTACTGATGTTTTTGATGTAACGTAGTATCAACGAGCATACATGTACATAATGTTTTCCGGTACGCAGTCGCAGTTCCTAAAATACGAACTAATGATGAGTTTTAAACATTTTAACGAGTAAGAGGGAAAGAATGTTAGGAAGCGCGTTTTTCTGTTTACGCATATCAGAAACCTAAACTGACCAATTAGATAACAATCAGCATTATTAAGTTTTAAAAATAAACACTGGCAATATATATCCCCAGTCAAAAATCCAAATGCACACCCGATATAAGCATCATTTTTGACCTGATTCTCTGACAATTTTTATTTTTATTAAACAGAACGAATAGAACGGAATAGGTTTTTCCCATCAACAGTTAGTAAGAAGATACCTTTAACATGCACCTTACCATAGAAAAGAGATTCTACAGACTCTAACATACGAACAAACGGGGCTCTGGGTAAGAATTAAATAAGCTAAATAAACGCATCAAGAAGACAGATTCTGGGATGTGTTCTACCACTAAGCATAATACTGAGGACAATAAGCCGTCTAAATGTTAAGAATACAAACTGAAAATGAAAAAAGATAAATCATACACTTCATTTGTAAACATTTCTTACTTCTTATAAACTTTTAAAACAATTAACATTTTACTTATTTTATTCCAGATATTAGCATATTACAATATACTAATAATAGCAGTAATAAGCTAATAAGAACAATCACCGATATACTAACCTTGGAGCAGTGCTAACAACATAATATTTTTCTCTGATGTTCAGTATTTATTCAGAAGTTATTAATATAAAAAATCAATTTTAGAATAAATTAATTTATAATAAAGAACTCGTACGCATACTCTAATAAGCATGACATTAAATAAATAAATAATTAATTAATTAATTAAAATTTTGTATGAATTAGGTTACCTCGACCCCCATCCACATATACATATAATTTGGATTTCTATATATTTATCTGTCTGTAATAATAACAGCAGCAGCAGCAGCAGCAGCAACAACAAAAACAACAACAACAACAATAACTAATTAATAATAATAATATATATACAACCAACAGCAAGCAACTGTGAGTCTTGAACAGCGTTTATTTTATCTGACTAGCTAAATGTTGTATATATATTAAAAACGTATTGGCTCCTGCATTATATGTTAACATGAATCAGCTACGACTGAGCATGAATCAGAAAAATATATTATCTTTTTTTTTTCTTTTTTTGACAGAAAAACGGGCGGCTAAGGTTCATGATGTTCTTTTTAAGAATTCTTGAAAATTCCACTTATATTTATACTAACGTAGGGATTAGCATGAACAATTTCTCACGGTTCGAACTAAGAAACTATAAAAGTTAAATCTGTGATCCATCAATAATGATTTATATTCTGAATATTTCTATCTGGTTTTTTTGTTGTTGTTAGTTTGTTTATTATTATTATTATTATTATTAATGGTTACAATATTCAATAATGCTACAATCTCAAAGTTACAAGTTCGTAAGATTATTCGTGTATTCATTTAAAAGGTCTGTAACTGAATGGTTTAATGCTAACTTCTTCACCCACTTACTTAGAACGTGATGGCTGTATGTATTTTAATATATTGTTTGTGTCAACAAATTCAGAGAAAGAGAACGAAAAAAGAAGAAAACAAGCACAAGCCTACCTGTTACTAACAAATGCACTATCCTGAATACAAGATAAATAAATGTTTCATTGAAATAAACAGTTGTCATTGATTTTTGTTTTGCTTAAGCTATTTCATTTTATCACATTGTTAATCACCATATTTGTTTTTTCTTATTTTTTTGTTTCTGTTATCAGTTTTGACCTTTATAAAATCAAGTTATAGTAAAACAGAAATCAACGGTGCAAATAATGTTTATCCTGATACGAATATAACCTGTGTCAGAACAAACCATACATTTAACCTGTGTTATTTTAAGAAGTTCGTGATGAGAAATACTTAACAAAATACACTGTAAAATAAATACTTGATAAATGATTGTTGGTTGAAGTGAATGGACAATATATTTCAAATACTTGCTGTCTGGTAATGAAATCGATTCTGATGTTATGTTCTCGACTATGGCGCAGAGAGGGAGGGAGGGAGGGAGGAGGGAGGGAGAGAGAGAGAGAGAGAGAGAGAGAGAGAGAGAGAGAGAGAGAGAGAGAGAGAGAGAGAGAGAGAGAGAGAGAGAGAGAGAGAGAGAGAGAGAGAGAGAGAGAGAGAGAGAGAGAGAGAGAGAGAGAGAGAGAGAGAGAGAGAGAGAGAGAGAGAGAGAGAGAGAGAGAGAGAGAGAAAAACATGAGACAAAAAGAAAAAAAACCACGGAAGAGCCAACATTTAAATAATAATTGCGCAGCAGACACGAATAAACAGACTGCTGATGCTAAAGAAATTAATTGCATAACTGACAGGATATTATAATTTTAGATTTTAAATATGTAAAATTATTATAATTAATTATTATTTGGTAATGGTACAGAAATACATAGTATACATTTAAATATTCAGTTATGTTATTTTAATCACTCCAGCGACTGGGAGTTTTTTTTAGATGTGATAATGAAACAATATTTCACAGATGAATCACATTTATTTTACATACAGAATGCATAAGAGTTTAGTGCAGAAAGTAATGTTTCTTTTTGAACAGTGTCTTTATACTGAAAAAAAGTTATATTTTAGACTGTTTTTATTTATTTATGTTTATGTTGTTGTTTTTGTTGTTGTTGTTTTTAATAATAATTAACTAATTATGAATAGCCGACAGTGTATTTGCGCCGAAAAATAGCTAGATATACTGAATAATATTTTCGATATAGCGATCATAAATAAAACAAAAATTAATACTAATTGTACATCACATACAAGTATTTGATCATCAGTTCGATATTTATCGTATTCAAACAGGAATGAAACAAAACATCTGTTTAACGAAAGTGCATAGAATCTTTTAAAATGATCATGTAACTGATGGGAATTAAAACAAAATAATAATAATAATAATAATAATAATAATAATAATAATAATAATAATAAAAAATATAATAACCGTTCATGGAAATAATATTTTATGGTATCAAATTCTTAGACAAAGATTCAATAATTAATTCATTTTATTTATTCAAAATACAAAAGGTTAAATTAAAAGGATTCCTTTTTTTTTTTTTTTTTTCATTATTTTGGCTTTATTATAACAGCAATATATTCTTCGTTGATTTGCAGAGACCAGCTTGGATTTGATCTCGTTTTCCTTACGGTCAGAATATCTAAAAGTTCTGTAACAGCATTTCCAGCATTGCCCTTATCATAAAATGTACAGACGTAAGAAGTTCTATATTAACATGAACACTGCCAAGAACATCTGTTTCCGATACGATTCACCCTGATAATATTTTATTGTGAAAATCTAATATACTGAAAATATGATATTGATGAAATAACATAAAACAGTGGTATCCGAGTTCAAGTAAAACATCAGATCGATGTTCTAGATTTCAATGATTGAACACATTTCAACGAGTTGTAAATATTCAGAATTTAAAAAAAAAAAAAAGTGTTGTAAAACAATTTTATAAATAAGAACTAAAAACAAGAAAACAAAAAAGGAGTAAGAAACAAGATAAAGATAACATTCTGGCCGATTTATTTATTATTATACTTCGCCAATAAGTTTTGTTAGTATTGTGTTATTATTATTATTATTATTGTTGTTATTGTTATTGTTATTATTATTATTATTATTATTATTATTATTATTATTATTATTATTATTATCTTTTTATTTCTCTTAACTCTTCCTTAACCCAATCCTTAGTTTTCACTGTCATTAATTTTAACTTTGAACAAAAACAAAAAAACCGAAAACAAATCATTAATGTCGATCATCTCAAATTAGTTTCGTTAAACATATGGCAGAAAGTCTTGCCGAGATCCGAGGTCGCATTATTTAAGAACAATCGTTAATTAAATAACACTGTAAACCTAGTCATTCTGCGACATCACTGAACAACTTAGCATAGTGACATGATGACAAAAAAATATATATATAATAATAATTAATAATAAAAATAAAGTAACACTAACACTGTAACACAAATTTATATTCGATGTAAAACAGTAACACTAACATGAAACCCACGAAACTAGAACACTAACATTTAACACACTAACACCCAAACCCGATCAAACAAATATAACAATGTAACAAATAAATACTAGCATTCCAACATACAAATATTAACCTGGTAACAAATAAAATACTAATATTTGCATTGTAACACATTTACATTTAAAAACGTTACACGCCAAAATTAATACAATAATACACTATGATTAAAAATAACATGAAATTCACTAATATTAAAATCAACACCGTAACACACTAGTACTAACTTTAACCCTGTAACATACTAACATTGACTGTAACAGACAAGTAAAATGTTAAAACTGTATCACGGCAGAACTGTCTGACAATTTAACCTGCTTGATCATTTGTCAAATCACGTACACCGGTTTCCTGCACCCGTTCATGATCAACAACGAAAGACAAAAACGTTAAAAATAAACTCAACAAAAGACAAAGGTGAACTGACAACACACAACATATGATATAACTTAAACACTAAAAGAATGAGATAGTTTAATGTACTTTATAACAAAACAGGTCAAACGTAACAAAACACTATTTATATTTTTAAAAAAAACAATAATGAGCCAAGCACAAGGAATTGGAAAGATGCTAGGTTTAATCCTTATTAATGCTATTTGACGATTTTTCTTTCCAGACAGTGATTTTTGTCAGATGTATCAAATCTGTAGTCTGACTATGGAAATATATGCATATTTAATATTTAAAAACCGAAACAAAACCTTATAATCGATAAGAACAGGCCATCGAAAGGTAGCATGGCCGGATTTCCTCTCTCAAGTTATCACTGTGAATAAAACGTTCATTTCATACCTGAGAACCATTATCAATGTTGACATTATACTAAAGAAATATTCACTCTGTTTATAATCCTGAAAGACTTTGAAAAGGCTTAGCAAAGTAAGTCAGAATTACAAATACCGTGTATTTCAAGTTGCTAACACGAATATTTATTTAAGATAAATGCTTCATGTCTTTCTGATTTTCATTTTTGTTTTGTTTTCCTAAAAGAAGAAAGGAAGGAAGAATCGAATAATGATAATAGAAAAACAAAGCGACAGTTAATTCAACAAGTATTGAAACAATGAGATAATGAAAGGGAAAAAAACAACAGGAAGAACTCACAAGAAATGGGGAAAAATAGGAAGCAAGAAATAGTGAAAAAGAAAAAGAATCTCAAAAAGAAAGATATAGAAGTTAAAACAATTTTTTAAAAATTAATAACAAACACACAACAAAACAACAAAACAGAAGAAGCAACAAAGGAAAAAGAAAAAAGAACTTTAATTTTTGCATTATGACCAAACTTCACGTTTCGCAACTTTATCACTTAACAATGAAAACAAACAAAACTATTTTTTCAACACAGTGTTTAGAGACAAGGGAAACACAGAAACATTTAACCTAATATTGACGTGGTGAGAAAGCCAGACACAAGGCCAGATGGGAAAAGGTCATATGACTTGTAGGACGAAAGGCTTGGGGACAAGAGCCTATACATTAAATATTATCTACATCACAATTGTGTTACTTCAAACATCGATTTTAGTGGTTACTGGTAATAAATAAAGTCAAAGAAAGGTGAAGGTTAAGGTTACACAGATAATGGTAACTTTTCTTTTTCCATCGATTTTTCATTTCTTTCATTCTATTCTTTCTTTCTTTTTTCTTTTTTGCTTCTTTTCTTCCGTGCTCTTTATAAAAAGTCGATTTCACAGCCGATTCTGATGAAAATCTACCTTGCCATTTAAAATGTACACAAACAGCTATTCATTATTAATACATAACGTTTCGATTTCCTATTCAGTTTCAATGACGCTAGAAAACTTCAAACACGTTTTGTTAAGTATACTTAACAACAGTTGACACCATTTTACGTGCAGATGGTTTAGTGGTTAGCAGTTGGGTGTGGGAGAGAGGAGGCATTTTCCGTTAAAAGAGCTTAATTACTTTTTTGAAGCTGTTTTCTTTGTTTGGTTCTCAAAAAGAAAATGTTTTAGATGCATCAGATGAATTTTGCTGCTTGGTTTGTGTAGTTCTTTAAATTGTGTGTGTACGAGCGAATGGCAGTATGTATGTGGGTTGTACGTATATAGTATATGTAATAGGTTGTGGGTAAGTTACATCAGCGGGTGTGTAGACGGAGATGTTTATTTTACTCATACACATATACAGACACCATTCTTTCTTATTTACACTTATATATCACTATATGTCTAATGGAAATACGCTTTCATCATATTAGCTTTCTTAATCTCAGTATTTCAGGGATTTATCTTAATAAAATATTTAATGTTATAATTATTTACAAGACACTTTCACTGTTTTAAAAGTTGTTTTAAAATGCTTGGTCAAAATATACTCTTAGACTAACATATCAATTAATAGTTAAATTACAGCAATTGGAACAAGGACTGACAATAAACATTACATTAATACAGAAAGAAAGATCATTTTATACACTGAAATGAAGAGTAATAACGATTACTTACTTGCAAGGTTCTTAGTTATAACTGCTGTTGGCAATAACACCAGTCGGTACATCCAAACGTCTGTGGTTCTCGCCAAACTATTACCGCCGTGCATGTGTCGGACAAACTCTGATAATAATAAAACTATTATCAAGACATAAAACGTCTGTAGTAACGATTATCTGTTGTACCGAGTTATCTGAGAAAACATCGTTACCACAATCCCTACTATTTGCTGCTGGATTTAATTAATTCATAGCATACTCGTTTATAGTATATTACATTCATTCATGCATTCCATTATTTATTCATTCACTAATACCTGCATACACATACATTCACATACATATATAAAAATATACAAACATACCTACATATACATATATACACATACATACACACATACATACATTCACAAAACAAAACAAAAAAAAACATGTTTGATATCTGAAGTATTGAGATGTCTTCAAACTTTCGTTCAATTGGTAAAAATGACAATGCTTTTATGTAAAAGAAATATTTGAAGAACATAAATACTTACTGATAATACAGTCGTAATAAACTATATTTTCATTTTTTGTTCGTTTTATTTTTTATGATTATTATTATTATTAAACTGTAACACACACACGCGCACACACACACACACACATACACACATACACACACACACAAATATAGTTTTTAGGAAGCACCGTGTTCTACCAATTTTTGCGAAAACGATAACATGGCTTAACCACATTTGTTGCATGCATTTTATCTAAGTTATATAAACATATCTATATATAAGCGTGTGAGTGTATAAAAAGACAGATAGATAGACATAATAATAACGATAAAAAAACCACCTTATCACGTATTCTTTCACGTTAATGTTTTCTTGACTTTAAATACACGATTCTGTAGTGATGAATGGACGGCGTCCATTGTACTGATTATAGCGAGCTACATTTTACATCGGGCAAAACAACCCAACAGTAATCACAGACTTTAATAGCGATCCAGCGATAAGAATGGGAAATACTGCAAAAGATGTATGGAGGAATTCCGACTATGTGAATAACCCAGCACTCTAGTTCAAAGCAAAAACCATCTTTCCTTTAGAGCGAAGAGAATATGATGTAATCCGCGACTCAAGTACAACGAATGTGATACGATGCACACACGTACTTTCCTATTCATTATCTACGGATTGTTTACTGCAAGGTTCATAACGATCGTGAGCGCCAGGACATTTACCTTATGCAGTTTAAATGCGTAGGAAGCAACTGCAGGCTATTCATTAATCTCTCAGGATGTCAGAGGGAAATGTCCACTGCATATATACTTTAATAATACGCTGAAGTAAGCTGATAGCCGATCGTGAGAACATGACATGTTGTCTGCTCTGGGGAGAATAATCAAATCATTTCGTCCTCTCTCTCTACATTTTCTCTGAATTTAATGTTAGGTTTATCATATCTTTGTTTTTTCTCTTTTTTTTCTTTGACATTTATTTGTCTTTTAAGTATTATCATAATCATCATTATTGCTAGTACAATATACACAAAGTTAAAAAGTGAGAAGAAAGAATTGTAAAAATTAAGTGAAAAATTTCAGTTAAAATGCACTGTAACCCACACGTATGCTCCGTTTTAAAACCTTGGCGCACTGTTTCGATTAATTGTACTTTTCTTTTTGTCACTTTACAGAAAGTCATATGAATTATAATCTAATCTTAAACATTAAAATATGATAAGCTGTCATTTATTCATTCAATTAGTCACTTACAGAAGACGGTGACTAAAGAAATAATTATATAGAAATTGACAACACAGGAACACGTAAAGGTAATTATCTAAATTCCCCGAACTTGTACAGCAGAAGTGAAAACACTCTATTAGCTTCACGTAAATAGATTGTTTACTGATCTTTAACACTAAACTATCTGAGCTCCCAGTAAATGTGTAATCCAATAACATCAGATTAAAACTGTCACTCACCCCTCGACATGTTAAATTATATTTGCCGGTTTACGCCAGTAAATAAAAAAACTTAATGAATATATCAGTTATATTTGATAACTCGTTTTCATGGCGTCTCATCTAATTATTATTTAAGTACAGCCTACTTACATTGTTCATTGATCGTGGTAACTATAATTTCGTAAAATAATCCAGCCTAGCTGATACAGTGTCTAATCTAATCACTGGTAAAATATTATAAAACAAATTGTCACCCTGACCCTGGTTCCCACCCAGATTCATTCTTCATTACAGTGAAGTAAATTTTAATCGCACTTTTATATAAGAAGTAAGGAATTTTATAACAAGCAATCAGAAATTTAAAATAAAGTCAATAATTTTATTAAATGGCACCATGAAGGTAATTGAAACATTATAAAAATACATTTATTTCTTTTTCTGTTGTTAATGAATATTCATTGCGAAAAAGTATCAAAGATGTGATTCATAATCGGAGCCTGTAATACACATCAGTTATATATTTTGACGATATATAACTATAAATAAATAAAAGTGCGTAAGATATATTATTCAAATACTATAGTAATTAAAACAATCATATGGAAATCATATAAAAATTATAAATATTAATAATCATTTTTTTAAAAACCGCGAACATAGAAAATGATCATTTAGGGATGTGCATATTACATCATGGAATTCATGTTTAATTAAACTACATTTTTTGTTAATTTATTTTATCTTTTTATTTATTTATTTATTTATTTATTTTTTTTTTTTATTTTATTTTTTGCCACTTAAAACACGTTTAATCGTTGACACTTTCTGAAAACATAACTGATGACGCTGTGAAAATGACACATAAAACCAAATGCTGCACTTCCTGCTTTAACTGCAAGGTAAAATAATATAAACGTGAAGTGTATGTACACACGCCAGACTGCCCCGACCAGTTTGTTATTTCTCAGTTTCCTACACTTCATAAACCTGCCCTCGCATCTGAGTTTACGGCCAAGAACAAACAAAAGTTAACCTAGATAAATCGTAAAATGGACAAAGGCGAGACATGTGCCCTGGTTTCTTTCTTGTGTTTATTTTGTCAGCCGTATCTCAGTTCATTTTTCAGCCAAATTTTTTTACAGTGAGAAATAATAGAGTAATAGACAGACAGATATATATATACATACTTACATATATACATACATGCAGATGATAGATACACAGACTAGAAAAAGTTCTGTAATATAAATATGTGTAAGTGAAAAAAAAAAAAAAAATAACGTAGTATGAAACTGATGCGAGGCAGAGCATGATTCTGTACATGGTTAGATGTTTTTTTTTTTTTTTTACATGGATCACTTCAAAGTCAAACCACTCCGCTGCTGAAAGTCGATGCAAATACCTGTCATGGGTGTGGACACGTTTTAACAAACTTCAGATAGTTTAAAGCATGAAAAGTCAGTTCCGTTCATGACAGGAACTAAAAAGTTTTCATTTACACGCTCGTTTTTGTATCTAAAGAAAAATAATAATGGATGATAACTGGAAAGCATTATTTTAAAACTAATATTTTGCTGCATTTTTGAATATGCTTCAAGCGATTCGGATATTAAAAGGTTAATACACCTAATAGCTCTGGCGTCCCGTCGCCTAGCAATGTGTCTAGCAGTCTTTCTGTGTTATCTCGGTCACCATATTCATTGATGTTAACACTACAAGCTGATTATCCATATCCCAAATTCTCGGGGACAGATGATAAATAATCCGCATGGATTATGCATATGGGAAGCATTCAGTAACGTGTACAACACAATCAAATTAAGCTGTTTACGTAAATGACGACTGCCGGACCTATATAAACATATTGCCGCTAGTTTTAACCAGATTTGTATACACTGTCAGACAGTTCCGCTGCTGCCAAGCAACATTTTGTACAAGTTTCGTAGTTGTGAACTATACAACCCAACTGTTGTAGTATCTATCTCTGGCGTGTAGCCCTAGCGTGCATTAGCTGTATCTTGAATACCTCCTGACAAAACCAATTAATTCCGTTCAGTGAAACAACACAAAGACAACAAAAACACCCCACAAACACCTCCCCTAAACGCCTCCCCTAAGTATCATTAGTTTGCGTGCATCTCTGTTTCTGTTTCATTAAATCACTTGCAAAACGTCGCTCTGTTTTTATTTTGCTACGTGCACGAGTTGAAGCACATGTGTTTTAAATTTCTTTATTTCATTAAAAAGAAGTAAAATACTGTATGCGCTCTATAACAGTATAATGTTGTGTATACAAGAACAAAGTCAGCTTATAACGACCCTTAATTCTGTTATTAAAAAACGAAACAACTGATACTAATGGATAGCCACAACATCTAATGTATTTATAAGTATTCTAGTACAATATATAAGAAAGAATTCTGGGAATGCCAGATAAAATAAAAAGTAACGCTTATAGTATCATTTTCGCACAACACAATTAAACACACAGCCATCCACACACTAACATGCACACAAATACACTGACAAGCTATAATCACCAATAAAATGGTATAAATGTCAGACATTTGGAAAGATAAACATTCCAGAATGTTCCAGTGAAACGTCAGTATGGTTTAACATTTATTGTCCAACCTCTACACGACTTGAGCAGTTGCGATTTGCAGTTTAATACATCATTTATAATATGGTTATATACACATGCAACAACAAAGTTATAGTTATGTATTAGCTTTCCATACACTTGTGACATCTGATTTCAAAATGAATGCAAGAACAAAAAACGAAATGATACAAAAAGAAAGAATGAACGTAATGAAATACTGAAAGAGGAAGCTGAAATCAGAGTAATGAAAACTTAATGAAATAATGAGGAGGCAAGAAAGACAGAAAAAAAGAGAAGAAAGAACGAAAGTAAACAGCAATAATTATAGGACTGTTAAGACGAACTCGTTGATCAAATATGGTCAGGGTTTTATCGAACTGAAATAATCGAACATCTCTGTACATCAATCTGAAGTGAAACCCAGAGAATACTCTTTACACAAAAACTTGTAAACGCCTTTTCACTATGCGCCGGAAATCGATCTTGCAGTACCAGCAGTTGTCAGAATTCCGACATCACGCTCGCCGAAACCAAATAAAGAAGGGCTTAAAAAAATAAATAAAAAATAAAAAATGAAAGGTGCAATCAAAGTCTGATCATATGAAACAGAGTAAGGCCAATCACATCTGATCATGGACAAAGTACTATAGTAAACAGGATAAAGTCCACAAAGAAAAAACACACACAAAACCCTCCCAAAATAAACAAAGACAGACAAGGAAAGAAAGAAAAAATAAAAGGGTATACTTCTTTCAAATTTAAGAAACGTTCAAACAATTTATTAAAAAAAAACAAGCAGACAACTAAAATTTACAAAACTTTACATTATGACTGTTGTGGCTCTCAGTATTTCCCCCACCGTGTGTACAGTACTGACCCAAGTCGTGACATATTTCAACTGATGCCATATTTAAATGCAAGTTCCTAAAAGCAAAACCCGGTTATTTAACGACATCATTAAAGTCTGTTGATTAATTTTCTGTCATCGACTGTTGTGGCATTCGGCATTTTCGGCTACGCTTTCACATTAGCATTAGGAAATTTTCTACAAACCGTATAATCATAATCTGGTTTGATTTATTGATTGTATAGGGTCGGGAAACGCCGCAGAATGCGACTTATTTTGGACTGAATGCGTATCGTGACAGTTTCTCTTTTATTGCTAGTAATCGTTTTATAAATCATATGTGCTTTCCGAATCGGCCATATTCTGCATTATTCACAATTCATGAGAAAAAATAATATATGAATAATTATGACAGGTGAAAGCAGTCGTGATTTTTTTTGTCCATCTTTATCGATTAGGTAGATCAAGGGATGGTAGCGTGCTCTCGTGAGTGCCAGTAGTTCGCTACATCCATTATCTTTGTTTCTCATTGGTCTATGGACAGCCTTAGTTCATTTTGTTCTGTCTTGTTACACTTCCTTCTTTAGGAAGGTGGATGCAGATGTCCCTTGTAAAGTTGAACGGCCAATTGTATGGTGGGAACATTTTTGCTCATTCGTCCATTAAACAAATTAGTTTAGATGTCGTTAAATGCATTTCCATTTATTAATTCGTTGACACATATGCTGGCTGAGACTCAAAATGAATACAATTGACTGTGGTGTGCAGAACAACACGCATATGTCGCTCTGGCACTGAACGAACAATTCCAGTTTCGACCAGGTTTTAGTATCATTTCTGCCTGTCTCTTTTTAATTAATTAAAGACAGATTCTCATTACACTATGTGGCTTTTCTGACACTTGAACTAATATCTTTATGTATATAAGGTGCGTGTTTACAAATAATTCCAATTAAACAAGCCACAAAGTACAAAAGGTCAAATAAATCTGAAAAGTCAGGCAGTCCCCAAAATATGTTTGCACAATGTTGAAAGTACTTAATGAATTCAAAATTCTGCACGACAGATGGTTATTAAAGGCAAATAAAACTGCATGAGGTAGACTTAGGTTGCAACAGCTTGTCTTCTTTGAAGAATAAATTGTTTCATCTAGCAGGAAAAATTCCATATCTACATATATATCGTAGAAACAAAGAAAGAACTGACAGTGTGTGTGTGTGTGTGTGTGTGTGTGTGTGTGTGTGTGTGTGTGAGAGAGAGAGAGAGAGAGAGAGAGAGAGAGAGAGAGAGAGAGAGAGAGAGAGAGAGAGAGAGAGAGTTCAAAGTCAAACTGCTACGACGACCCACCTATACAGATGCAGGTCAGCTGGTTAGATATATGTTGAATGTTTAAAGATAAGATCGCCAACGCAACATGAAATGTTCAATCATTGAATTTCCGTGCAAATGCAACGATTTGAATAAGATATAAACCATTTAACAGCAATGATTATTGTGAGAGAGAATTTAATGACATTTCAAAGTCAATGCCCCACACAGTTAGATGAAAACAAGATTCAATCCATTTAACAGCAATGATTATTGTGTGACTAATTTAATGACATTTGTGAAAGATGAAACGTTCTATTTCTTTAATAAGATCCGCATTTTTTTTTTAAATTAGTGTTGACAGGTTATCAACCTCTAACATATCGTTGTTGTTTAAAAAAAAAAAAAGAAGATTAAAAGTTTCTTTCCACCACTATAATTAAAATATTTCATGTGTGTGTGTGGGTGTGTGTGTGTGAAGTTACAAATTAAAGTTGTCATAGACTAGTTATTATTCGGAATTATTATTATTATTATTATTATTATTATTATTATTATTAATTAAAAATTAGCTTTGCTTTTCTCCTTGGTTTTGTTTTGGTATTAATACATTTTAAATTATTTGGTATTAATAATCATTCTTCATCCTAAATCTCGACACAACGTCACTCATCAAACGAATGACTAATAAAAGAAACATTTAACCTAAACGAATAACGATTAAATGCACACCTGTGCACGTGCATTATTTTCGTACATACATATGTCAATAACCTCTAACAGTTTTCTTACTGAAACTGTCCTCCTTTGTTACGAAACTAAATGTACGTTCAAATGTCGACCCGGAAGACGTCTCCGAATACACGAGGGACAACGAAAATATATGTTATCGCATTATCATCTGGTAAACTCCTCCAGTTTCACAATCTGTCATTTCAACTTTATATATTCACGTTAAGGATCAATCAGTGATATGCTTGCTGACTAAAACAGTCACAATGTACATAAATAAGTAAAGAAATGCTTTTTTTTATAAATTAAATAGGTTGTTCACAGTTTTGGGATACGAGTATACCTGCAACATAGAATGTCGCGGAAACATCGAAGCATCTAAATTTAATTTTATTATTTTTACGGGAAACATCACCGTGACAGTTGTTAACTGAAGTTAATTTGTAATTGAAGTCTGATTCTGTTCTCATATAAATCTGGATTTTTATGGAAACCATTTTTCTAACTTTCTTTAACTGAATTTAAACAACTTACCTACTTTCATGTCTCAGTGAACGTCGAGCGGATATCGTCTGTTACGTACTTTGCACTCATAGCCACATGTTTGGGTTGAAACTAGGTCAAACAGGAAAATCAGTGTCAGACAGACTGAGTAAAGAACAAAAAAAAAAAAAAAAAAAGATATGTCCTTCAAAAATATATTTTGTTTTCTTTCTAAGAAACGCGACAAACAGAAATGTTATGTCAGTATTTGTAGTATTATGAATGAAATTATATTATGTTGTTTAAATAAATTCATATATATATATGATAAAGCAACGTGAAACTTTATCGATATAATTAAAGGTGTGTAAAAATTTAGAAAATAAAATAAAGAAATTAAAGAAAGAAATATAAAAGAAAAGAATATGAGATTAAAACAACAACAACAACAACAACAACAACAAAAGTACTGACATTATTTAAAAAGTAACAACAAATAGCGGATAAAAATAATAAGAATAATAAAACAAAAGCACAACAACAGCAACAGTAATAACTATAAATATTAATGTCAGTCTAGTGAATGAACTATTATTTATCTTCAAAGGTGTTGTCAAAGTGTTAAACATTGTTTATATTCATCCATAAATTATATCTTCACATAAACACCCATCATACATTGACAATGAAACTAATTTATATTCAAACTGTTTTAAATAATATAAATATAATTTAAATGATATCTCAAGGGTGTATAACATTTTGTCGCGGGTACTTGAGCTTTGGGCGTTTACATTCTTTCGATGTAGATAAAATAGTGCATCTATTTATTTATAATGCACTGAACGTTAGAAGGAGTTGAACGCGCGCCCGTAGTTATTGAACTATCCAACTTATTATATATATATTCTGGATACGCCCCTCTAGCACAAAACAAATCATCAAATAAACTGAAATGTTATTGTCTTCACTGCCTAACAGTGGAGGGTCTGGGAGCTTAAGACGCAGTATGAACTTAGACAGTCCTTTGTGTTTATCAGAAAATGTTCCAGTCGATAACACCTTTTATATATTCTAGACCCACACGGCGTTATACTGGCAGAGCCTCCGATGCTGTGTAAAGTGCGCTAGGCACGTATTTGTTTGTATGTGTATATGAGTATATGTATGTGTGTAGGTATGTCTGTTTGTAAACAAAATTCACCACTAAGACTATATGTTGTCACATTAAAGTAATTACTGTTAATGTTAAGTAAGTGTTTTATCAGTTTCGTATATGTTAGACATATTTTTGTTTTTCTTCTTAATGCTTTCAACCAAGGTCATATATTATTAGACAAATACTTGATAGATGGATAGATACATACATACATACATACATACATACATAGCTAGACAGATAGATAATAGTATGATAGTGTAACTATGATTTATCTCATATTATACTAAGATATATTATTATTATTATTATATAAGTCATATAAAAATGTCGTTATATATATATATATTACATACATACATACATACATACACACAGATACGTGTATATATTTAGAGATAGATAGATAGATAGACAGATATTATTTTATTACTATTTATTGGACGAGATGAGATTGCTTAGTAAAGTCAAATTTGTCATGTGTCACTGTAGACTTGATTAAACTGGAAAACTCCGAGGTGTAATGAAAACCACTTCGACAACAAAATTATCGAATTTCAGAACAAACATTTTTCATTTTAAATAAAACCTTTCCGTTTTCCTTGAAAAATGGTCGAACGTGAGTCGTAATTAGTATGGAAACTTCGGGGTTTTTTTTCTAACCTATTTCATACAAGATCGTATTTTCGTTTCTAACGACTGAACGTGTATTAGGTTTAAGTCTTGTTAATTATTTTATAGTTAAAGTCGATTCTGAAAATCAAATAATCCTTTCATTAAAATGAGTTTGTGTTTTAAATATATTAATGTATTTGATGTACGCTGCCAGCTCCCCATAAAATAAAATAAACAAACAAACAGAAACAAATAGATTAATAAATAAATAAATAAATAAAATAGTAACTGTCAATGCTACATCGTGAAAATGTATTCAGTGGCTGATTGTCTTATGAAATAAGACTCCTAGCATTTTTAAGGAGAGACGTCATCTCTGTTAGAAACTGAAGGGCAGCGACTTGTAAATGGCAGATGCATGTGAGTGTTTGTCAGTGCGCATGTGTGCGTCTCTGTATATGTGAAAGATCACGAACTTGTTGTGACTGAGCTTTAATGAGAAATTCAGAAGTAAAAAATGGTACCATGAAAGCTGGAATTTCGCGAAATCGGTCTTATTCGTATTTCATGTACCATTCTTGTCCTTGATACTGGACTATAATCAATCTTCCAGGAATCCATAAATAATATTATTTCATTTCTCTTACTTCTTTGTCTGGGGCGGTACATGATCTCAATCATGATCGTACTCTGACTGCAAATGAAACATTTTTATATGTTATTCGATATTTCGTTTGTGCAGAGTTAATTCGCTAACGTCAGTAACTTCAAACAAACTTCAGGGATTTCTTCCGCTTGAATGTAACTAGTACAAAATCAGCATGCAATATAATCAAATTCTGTATTTTAATTTCAAATGCTTTTTAAAATACTATAAAAGTATGCTACCCAAGAACATCAAAATGTTTTTTTGGTTTATTTTATTATTATTATTATTATTATTTTTTTTTTTTTTTTTTTTTTGGTTTTGAGAATAACAAGAGAGTTTAGAACGTTTTAATTTGGATCTTGATTACTTAATATACCCTAAATAATGCATTAATATCCGCCTCAGGGTTATTGTTTTACAAACACTAGAAGATGTACATATACATATACGTATATATATATATATATATATATATATATGAATGTATGTATGTACCTTCTAGAAAGCAGAAAAACAAAGAAACATAAACTAAATGTTATTTTGTTAAACAGCAAAAGAGGACAGAAGATTAAAAATATTGATGAAAGAACAAACAAATAAATATTAGTGACCGATAATATTTAATTTTAGTCAGAAGCCTTTCAATCAATAAAATAACAACATATATAGAGAAACAATTTATTTGTATTAGAAATCATACAGGAATAAAATAAATTAATCTAAGAGACAGAAAGAAAGTACAGATAAGGAGATTCAAATCATCCTTCTGTTTCAATTTGATTAAACATACAGATTGATTTGTTAATTAAATCATTTGGAGAATTGCCTACGGTTTTCCTCGCGCCTGCTAAACCTATTTTACAACATTAATACCAGGATTATCGTCTTCAAATGGTTACGTACTAAGCACTTGATCTCTAACTGATGTCTCAGTAAATGTGTTAAATGTATAATGATCGTCTTTAGCAGACAGTTTGCCTTCGCATACACACAGGCACACACACACATACACACACATATACACACACACATAGACATACACATACACACACACACACATACACACATATTTCGGTGAACTAAACATTAAAAAAACATATATACTAACTCTCAAAACTTACCTAAATATTTTCCATTACTGGCCAAAATTAAGATAAAGTTAAAATCAAAATTAGAAATTGAAATGACAGTTTCAGAAATCACCGCATCATGTCAGTGAGTGCACCGAAGTGGCACCTGTCAATCAAGTGTCATCTGGGAAAGTGTCTGGCTGGGGTGTAAATAGACAAAAGTTGTGATCCTGAGGAAAACAAAAAATAAAAATTACTTTAGCCATTTTAGTCTCGGTTTCCATTACAACATATCCAAGAAGGGACTCTAGCGTTTGGATAAGGATTTAACTGCGATACCTGTCACTGAGAAAATCATTTCCTGGAAGGAAGTGGAATAGATCCTTAGTAACAGCGTGATAAAAATGATTTAAAATACCGGTTCCACAGAGAGGGAAAATGGGAAGTGGACGAGTAAAATAGCATGCAGACAGAGAATGTTCTATATCTGCTCCAAGAGTACAGTCCAAGAATCCACAGGTCACAGAACCAAACTGCGTCTGATCTTGGAATATCCCGCCTTCAGTTCGGAGAATGATTTTTTTAAAAAGCTGGAACAGAAGTGTTAATAGAGAATACGGGTTTCACCACCAGACGACAAAGTAAAATAGAAGAGGAAAACAAGATGCAAACAGCTATATGGGGGAAAAAAACGAATACAAAAAAAAAATCTATGCAAAACAGAACGATGCGATTTTGGATATCTAATTTTGATTTTTACCTTAAATAGTTAAAACTACTGGAGGTAATAACTTGACATTTTGGCCATACATTTCGTACATACACACATACACACATGCATTTACTTTCTCTTATCTACATATATATAAACACAAACGTGAGCCTTTTGTTGCTAAATAATGACGTTTTATTGTCACAGCTACTACGAATTACAAAACCGATCTAAGGGAGACCACTCCTTCTACCATCGACAGCACCCTTTCTGTATAGAATTGCTGAAAATGTGATAAAAACTTGAAAATAGCTACGTGTTCCATTTTGGATTTCCTTTATTCCCATAATTAAAAAAATTAAGTAAGTGAGTAAGTAAGTAAATGATGATCATCATGATGATGATAATAACTTAATAAAAATAAAATTTCTCATGAGATAAATTAGGTGTGTATGTTCAGAACACTGGGTTTATTCTTTAATTTAGAATGTCGCTGTATATAAGTAGAGTGACCTATTTAGCTCTTTGCTTTCAGCCATTGCATCCTCACTGGTGCTATGTTGTTGTTGTTACGTCACGATATGTCGCCCATATCATTTTCCTACCGTCTTTACCGACTTTGTTGTTCCTGTTATTGTTGTTTTTTAAGATTTCGAGTATCAATGGTTATAATATTATTAACTTAGGTTTTTTTTTATTTTTTTATTTTTTTTTTTAAAGAAACAAATCAAACGAAGACAGAAATGTTCTTTGCGATGCATTCAACAATTTCTTTAATTACTGTGTGTCGTATGGGACCAGGCTTACCTTGAGTATTCCTGGTAAAATCAGCACTTTGGCGTGTGATGTCCTATCTGTAAGAAAGATCTCTTGCTGCCAACGAAAAACTGAAGCGTGTTTTTTCTTTCAAGACATGCAGTCTGAATTTTAAAATTCAGTGAGAGAACTAATAACGAATAATTAATGTATGACCTCTAACAGTTTTATTAAAACATTGATAAAAATATCAGATGCATTCTATAGTAAGCACTGGTCTGTAATATAAAATGATAGCTACTGTAATAAAACTTGCTATCCATTTTGTAATGAAATTTGACCTTTTCTGTAATAATGTATTAAAGTATTTGTTATGCATGGATGAATAGACACACCCATTTTGGTATACTGGAGTGGTCTTGAACTTGCTTGATGTGTTTGTCTCGAAGGATCAAACTTCTTCGGCGAACCCGCTTACAATCGGGCTTTAACAACCGAAAAGGCTATGTAATGAAAAGTCACCATTTTTGAACCAACGTTAAAAAGAAGAGTAATAAGGAAATATGAAAAGGAAATTACGTTGGTAAAAAAGGGGTGACTAATCGTGTTGGGGTGACAAATCATGAGGCTGACATCATTTCGCGCGATTTGTTACTAGAGATGATATTATTTTTCCTGATTAATGGGAAGGCGTTATAATAAGACATATGCTGCTAACAGAAAAAGGGTAACTCATCCACTGGCGGGTGTGGGTTTCATCTCTTAGTATCTGTAAGATTCTTGAATAACTGTATGATGCCATATATAGACTAAAATGCGTACTTTTAAACGAAACGTTCCAAATCCTTCTTTTCATATGTCAGTGAATGTTAGCTAATTTAAGATGGTTTTTAAACAATTTGATAACATTTTGATTCTCGACTCGTGAATAAAATAAATGCATTCCCCCCCCCCCAACTACTCATGCTGACAGCTCGTTTACTTCACAATTACGTGGAGATCTGCCGTCAATATTTTTCAGTTCGCTGACTTTAATAATAGTACTACTTGGAGAACGTAAGTTAAACTTACGTAAGTTCGGTCAAGTCGTAAATAATAATCGAAAGAGTTAAAATTGATCCAGTGTGTCATGGCTTTTGTTTAGTGCACTATTTACGACACTAAGTGAAACTTTATCAATAGAGTTTTGGGAAACAATTGATCACCATCCGGTACTTAAGTTAGTGCGGGTAAGTCAAAATGCAGTGAACAGTTATGAATTAGTAATCAACATTCACGATACTGCTTTTATACGACCGATTCTTTCAGAGAATCACGTGATTTATGATTTCTTTATAAAGACACCCAAAGAAGGGAGCAGCTTGCAAAACGCAGCATAAAATAAAGAAGGTTTTAAAAGGTAATGTTTCTGATTTTTATTTACTTATTTATTTCTTTATTTTTTTTCTTACTTACTTACTTAATTTTATTCACTCATTTATTCTAAAATAAAAATTAATCAGAGTTTTATTCTAAGTTATTACTTTATTTTATTTTATTTACTCATCCATCCATCCATCCATCCATTAGTCCATCCTTCCGTCTATCCATCCATCCATCTATCTATCTTCTTTCAGTCGTTTTATCTATCTAAATTGGTTTATTTTATTTTTAAGATAAACTCCTCACGTAACCAAATTTCATATTTTCTGCCATATATACAGATCCTTTTTAACTATACGCCCTGCAAATGTTATCTATACGTTATATAAATATATTAAAAATGTGTGAATGTTATGTATACTACATATAAATATCCTACAAATACGTTGATATTATGTATACCATATATAAATATATTAAAAATACATGAATGTTTTGTATACTATATAATAAATATATTAAAAATACATGAATGTTTTGTATACTATATATAAATATATTAAAAATACATGAATGTTTTGTATACTAATTTTTAATATATTTAAAAGAAGCATTTAAAATTACGGAAGCTTAAAAGGGCATCGTTACCCCCAAACAGGAATTCTTTTATCTTGTCTCTTCAGAAAGTTGACTATGAAACTGCTGCTGCTCGTTGTTTTGCTTTCTGTGCTTCTCGCTAAAACGGAGTCGCTGGAAGCAGGTGAACAGGAAAACTCCTTGAAAGACAAAGGTTCGAGATATGCTGATAGTGTGTGTTTGTGTGTGTGTGTGTGTGTGTGTGTGTGTGTGTGTGTGTCTTTGTGTGTGTCTTTGTGTCTGATTCTGTGTGTGTATGATTGTGCATGTATGCGCGCACGACTGTATGTTTTTGTGTGTTGTGTGTTCATGTATGTATATGTATGCACACACATACACATGTATGTATGTATGTATGTATGTATGTATCTATATAAACAGATAGATAAATAGATGTATACACATGTTTATATAGATGTCTACATACATACAGACACACACATATACACATACATATGTAACATACATACATGTGTTCATCTATGTATATGTGTGTGTGTGTGTGTGTGTGTGTGTGTGTGTGTGTGTGTGTGTGTGTGTGAGTGTACGTTCATTATAGCAACTGCATTTTGTTTATTTTCTATTTAGATGGCAAAAAAAAGAACGTTGAAACTGCTATTACGATAATTAATGCACATGGCGGTTTCACTAAAGCGGAGAGTGACTTTAAGAAATACAATCCAAGTAAAATCATACTGCTGAAAAACAATGGCGTAGTCGTTGGAAAGAAGTAAGTTATTTTCATATTTGCTATTCTCTACAGTTTTTAACACCAATGGTTATACTGGAGAAAATATATAAAGATTTTAAATATTGATACGGTTATTAATTAATAAAGATAATCTTGGCGGATCATTGCTCTCATTGGTAATTTACTTTGGATAGCGTGGCGAAGCTCTTTAATGATTGTAAATAATCTTTATTTACTCTTTGTTCATTTACTGTCTGGGGAGAGAGAGAGAGAGAGAGAGAGAGAGAGAGAGAGAGAGAGAGAGAGAGAGAGAGAGAGAGAGAGAGAGAGAGAGAGAGAGAGAGAGAGAGAGAGAGAGAGAGTACGAAATGAAATAATTAAAAATGTAACTACAATAATATTTTCAGAGGTTATCTCAGCTCAAACAGCGTTATAGTTCTGAGGTATGGAGGAAATGGGGAAAAACCAAATTTAAGTATTTGGAAATTCACTGAAGGAAAAGCCTTCGTTACTCGATACATTTTCATGGACTGAAATAATAATTTTTGTCACTTAATAAAAATAAATAAAGATTTCTCTTTGACTTATTGGCATACATTTTTTGTTTTATATATTATTACTTTTTTTTTTTTTTTTCAATTTGAGCTCTTCTGAAAGGAAAATTAATGCAGAGGTCATCAGTGGTATACTAATGTTATTTTTGTAGCATAAAGTCATTTAACATTTTCTTAATCGAACTATACTATGAGAAAACGTATGGAAAAACATGCGTTCAACACACAAACACACACACACACATACACACACCCACACACACAGAAACGCATGCTACATATACACATAACCTAAGAAGAATGAAAGTGTTTTAATGTACATTTTGAGACAATGTATAAAACCTATTCTTTCGTACACTCTTCGCAATGGACTTTAAATTAATTTTATTTTAAACAAACCTTTCAAGTGGCTACTTTTGAACGTCTACAACGTTAAAGAATTTCCGACCCTAGAAGACAGAATAATGTACAAACCAAAACATCAAACTTAATTTTCATCTTCAGAGACTGAAATACTGTGCATAAAAATTTGCACATCGTCATTATTTTCCAGAGCTTGCCCTATCTAGCTTATTCCGAGCTTTTCACCGCGTTGTAAGGGACAATAATACATTCTATGAGAAGAAAACAAAAGTCTTTGTATTTTTTTCCTTCGAACACCAAATACATTTTATAGATTCAACATTCAAAAGTTTATAAATCATTGGTAGGAAGTAATTAATGAAAAACAATGAAACCGTCAATGTCGGATTAAGTAATATTAATTCGCTTGACTTCAGTTTACTATCGTGAACAAATATTTTTAACATTATCGATGAGGATGGTGACGAGGACGAAGTGAAAAATGAATTTCTAGAGAGGAAAAAGCGTTTAAAAACCTTCGTCAACAGGTATGTTTTCATTATTATAACTCTTTTAGTTCATTCGAAAATAATTATAAATTCTAACGCTGAGAACGCTGATTAAGACGACAGCGAAAGTTGGCCCGTGCAATTAGTGATGACAGAGTTGGTGAAAAACGACATCCTGGAGAGAATGGTGACGAAGATGAACTGATAAACGAACTTTTAGATAGGAAAACGCGTTCAAAACCTTACAGGAAAGGTATATGCATTTATGTATATATATATATATATATATATATATGTGAACAAATTCATGTAATATATATGTATGTAATGTGTGAGTGTCTTGAAATAGCCCAATTAATTCTTGTCTTATTTTTATTTATTTGTTTTATTTTATTTTATTTTTCTGTGGACTGAGATATGTCGTCCCATTCAGAAATGTTCACAACAGTGGATAAATCGAGACGTTGCTCTGCTGCCATAAAGGAATTCATAAGCTTGAAGTTCCGTACGATTGTTCCTTATCGAAACCATAAAACACCTGAAATAGAGTAAGTTATTTTACTGGTTTTTTTAGTATGAGGTAGTGTTATGTTTTGAAATATTTATTTTTAATAGTTAATTATTAAATAAGTCTAATGCAATTTGTACATTATAAATATTTAATGCGGCAACTGACGTGTCAAAATTAGGTTTAAATAAAGCAGTGTGAGTCAAATGTATTAATTTTTATTTAATCATACACCGACCCTTTCAAGCTATGAAATTATTTGGTGAATAAAAAGAATACAGAGAATTTACTTTTGATCTCTTATGCTGTTTTATATCGTGGTGAAAACTTCGGAATAGTTCGTAATCAGATAAGGCAAGATCCGGAAAATGAGTAGGATGCTGAAGAATGTTTTGCAGTTTTTCAGTCTTTGAAGACTGAATAGCGATGTGTGGGATCCGTAATTTATTCTCGTGAAACGCAAACCATTTGTTACTGATAACGATAAGTCTTTCTTTTTTTTTTTTTTTTTTTTTTTTAGCAGCTTAAAATGAATCACGTCAACAGTATCCCACAAAATGTTTAACCAAACATTCCTCGGAATGGATGAACATTTCTGGGTTCGCCAGCATTGAATCATGATCTGCTGAGATGAGCGATCTAATATAGTATCCACATTTGTAACCGTAACGTAAGAATGTTGATAATTCAATGGGGAATCTGCTTTCGTCATATTCTAAGATGTGTTCGTAATAATAATGATGCATTACCAACGACATCAACAACAGCAACTGCCGGCACTACCACTATAATAATAATAATAATAATAATATTTTTTTAGAAGAAGAACACACTTTTATGACAAGTTATTCTGAATGGATACATATAATAAACATGAAACGTGACACAAAATTTTGAAATAAATATTAAGAATAATACGAATTTCTTGTTTATCTCTCGAGATCAGAAAATGTTAATAATAAATAAACATTCGCTTATTTGAAACTGTATTAACTGTACGTATTTAGACTTAGCACTCATAATTAGTTCAGTATTGTTCAAAATTCACTATTATTCGTAGTAGTACGGGTACAGGACCGATTAACCAGACTCATTGGGGCCTGAGGCATTCCGATTTCTTGATTTTCCGATTTTCTGGTACCAAGGCATCTAAATACGTAAATAATTAGGCATAAACATTTTAAAATTTAAAACATAAAGAAAACTGACGATACACAAGTGGCTACTCGACACGTAAACAATGCGGCGAGTGAGTAGCTCCGGTCTGGTGAGGACAACACCAGTGCGCGCGAACTATGAAAATAGCGTAAGCGAGTTGTCTCTCTGCTATCTTGCTATCTATTTATATATTTTTCTTTATTTATTCACCTCTTTTCACATCACTAATTCAGAATACAATAATGGGATGACAATGAAATACTAAATATACGCGTATATATAATGTACAAATTACATTTGATGTTATAATATCTGTTGCAATGATTATATTAAAAATAAATAATTCAAAACCCAGCACTAACAGCTATTAAATAAAAGAAATGAAAAGAAAAATAATCGTAAAATAAACAAAAATTATCATAAAAGAAAAACAAGTAAATGGCTGTACCTATCTACTTTCTCTATTTTTTTCTTTATTTATTCATCTTTCGCCATATCAGTAACTGAGGATGCATTAATGGCTGACAGTAAAATATTAAATATTTATAACGTAAAAATTGCGTCTAACTTATTTAATAATTATTAAAATAGTATGTTTTGCCATGTTTATTATATCTCTTTCTTTCAGCGCCTCTGTCGAAGGAGAGAGAGAGAGAGAGAGAGAGAGAGAGAGAGAGAGAGAGAGAGAGAGAGAGAGAGAGAGAGAGAGAGAGAGAGAGAGAGAGAGAGACTTACCAAAAGCAATAATTAAATATATGACTACATTAATATTTTCAGAGGATATCTAAACACAAACAACGCCATAGTCTTGAGGGAAACAATCTTGTAGAACTTACAGTGCAAGACTCGCTTCAGTTGCAACACGGTAACCCCCCTTGTTATCCAGAAATACTTGATTTGAAACTGTCTCCCTGTGTCTTACAGAAAACTGAAAATAAAATAAAATAAAATAACCAGAATAAATAAATAAAAAGAAAGTGGGTTAATTCAGTAAATTTATACACAAGATACGTGTGTGTATGTGTTTGGCTTTATATACATACATATCTATATCTATATATATATATTTATATTTACACACACACACACACACACACACACACACACACACACACACACACACACACACACACACACACACACACACACACACACACACACACACACACACACACACACACACACACACACACACATGTATACCCAAATATATACACACGCATATATGCAATAAATCTATTGTATTTTTGTAAATATTTTTTACTGTGTACCTCTTATGTGAGCTTTAGAACGCGTTTCCCTGTCTAGAATTTCATTTGTTACTTCACCTTCGTCACCATTCTCTTCAGTATAACGCTTTTCACTGACTTTGTCATCACTAATTGCACGGACCAACTCTGACTCAGTCAGGGATCTTTCGCTATCGTCTTCCTTAGCGTCAGTGAAAACAATAGCCACAGTTAACACCACCACGAGGAACAGTAGCTTCATGTTCAGCTTTCTGGCTAAATGAGAAAAAATACAAAATGTTCTATTTTTTCCCATATTATTATTAATAATTTGTTTATAATATTGGAACTAAATTGATAGCACCACAAATAGCATTGGGATGATGGTTTCTTAAATTTCCACTGGAAACGTTTTGTTGCCAGAAATAAATATATTTTGAAATGGTAGCAAAATAGATATTTTCTTCAGCAGTTTTTGACCATCTTTCCATAAACTGTTGTCTTTATATCTTGTGGATATTTATAATTTTAAATTATATCATTAAAAAGAAATCGTGCTGGTCCACACATGAAATTATTTTTTATCCTCATAACAATGCTAAAATATTATTGAATATATCAGTTTTGTAAAAACAAAATTAAAATATTAAAAGAAAAAGAAAACATCTTCGCTACAGAACCAAAGGGAAAATATTCGTCAGCATGAAAATACGCAGTTCGCGTATTTTAATAAAGTACTTTTTATGATTTCATTTATTTATACACGTAAGTTCGGTTCTACAAGCAGTTAGGTGAGTATTTGGCCGTCTGAACTAAAAACTCCTTGCTATGTTTTAGATGTCTCGAATACACCAACAAGCACAAGGAAATGGCGGCTATTCTCATTTTTCTTTTACATGTTGTATAAGTGATGGAGTTTGTAAGCATCAAATTCTAACCTTCTGATACAATTTATGGAAATATAAAAATACATTTATGAATGAAATGGATACACTAATGATTTCATATTATTTATCAAAACAAACCCAAAGCGTAACAAAAAAAAATAAAAACACTAAAATAAATATATTTAAACAATTTATAAGCCTGAGAAATAAATAATACATTAAGAACACGACAAAACCAACAAATAAAACAATAGTGGATTGTCAAAGGTTGTTGCACATTTTATAAATATATCAGAGGACAACTGATGCAAGTCGTATCTTATGTACCTACTGGCATATCTGTACTTATATAGGTATGTATGCATAGATGTACATATCTACTAATCCATCTACGCATCCATGGACGTATGTATCTATGAATGTATGAATGTATGTATATGTATGTATGTATATGGTTTATATGTTTGAATGTTTATATGTATGTATGTATGTATATATGTATGTAGTTATATATGTATGTATGTATGTATGTATGTATGTATGTATGTATGTATGTATGTATGAATGTATGAATGTACGTCTGTATGTATGTATGAATGTATGTACGTAAGAAAGCAAGCAGACTGGCAGGTAAGTAGAGAGGTAGGACAATAGATTGGTAGATAGTTATGTATATGTGTTTGTATTTTGTACACATCTCTCTCTCTCTCTCTCTCTCTCTCTCTCTCTCTCTCTCTCTCTCTCTCTCTCTCTCTCTTTCTCTATTTCTCTCTCCCTCTCTCTCTCTCTCTCTCTCTCTACTCACACACAAATAGATAGATAGTTATAGAGACAGAGATAGATAGACATATGGATAAAGAAACAGATGGAAGTATTTCCATAATGAAAGATTACAAAGATTAAAAGGTATAGAATATTTCTGCCATTATTGTTTTATTAATTGTTTCAAACATCCGAATGGATTAGTTCGTAAATATTTAAGTAATTAATGAGAGCTGTTAATTTTACTAATTTGCCAGGCAAACTATTTCACAAAAACAACTGGTGCATGAAAATAGCAGATGTCGACGTTTGCCTACATTAATGTTTGTAATTGATTCTGTTGTTTTCACTTTATTGAGATATGAAAGCAACAACAAAACAAAGTTTAATTCAAACCAGATCATTATAGGAAGAACTGCACTAATTCAGAAAAGTAAAATATAGTAAATTCACAAATCTCAAAATATTTTTATTACAAATGTATTTTGGTTTTCAATTCAGTCCCTGTATTATATTTCTTATTTAAAATTCGACTGCTCTGTTACACATTTTAATAATAATAATAATAAAATAATAATAATAATAATAATAATGAAATAAATAAATAAATAATTATTTAATTAATAAACCTACAAACAACGGAAAAAAAAAACAGATAAAAGGAACTTTAATATTAATAATTTTCAGGAATAAGAACGAGTCATTTAAATTCAGTCTTGGTCTGTGTTCAGCTTCTTTTTGTAAGAAATTTCATGAAACGATTTTGGCGAACGTCATATCAGCTTCAAATAATTATAAAAGAAAAGCTTGCTTCCATACAAATAAAATGTACACAGAAGTAGACGGGTTTAATAATGTAATTTTGTCCTGTGAATTTGCATAGGTATCACCGAACGATTATTAAATTGTGCACTATGATTATAATGATTTCAGTTAATATGTTTTCATTTTCGTTTATGAAATCCATTTACATGTATCGCAAAGTGTTTACGTCTGTGAGCAATTCTGTATTTGATATGTTGATGTTTGGCTAACTGAGTCTCATAGTGTCTCTGTTCTACACGTGTCTGTCTCGTTGTCTCTGTACTCAGTGTGTGTCTCAGCTGTATTTTGGCGACTACGGGTGTCTCTCTATATTATACACGCACGTGTACATACACTTGTCACTGATGTCTCTTTAACTATTTAGACACGTTTCCATTATTTCCAGTAAAAACTATAAATTTGTTTCTGACGTGAACTGATTTCAGATATTACGAATTAAACAAACAGCATGCTAACCATGAGATTGTTATTTCACGACTTCGGAAAGTCTTTTTTTTATTATCGTTTTGTTCTACTTTTTCAAAAAACTAAAATAAAAATAAGCAAATAAACAAATATCAAAGTAGAAGAAACAATAAATATTACAGCTCAGAATTCGTCTATCAGTTATTCATTATTTGTTTTATTTCTCTCTCACAAAAGAGTCTTTGCATCATGAGGTGGATCTGAATTAGCTGGTAGCCGATTCTGGCTTACATTTCAGTATTCGAGTATTTAATATACAAATTTAAAGACTCATACAAGCGAGGTGCTTTTCAAATGTGTTTAGTAACCTACAAAAACAGATGTTAATTAATTCTATTTGCTTTTATAATTAATATACATCAATACAACTTTAATGAATTATAAAGGTTTTTTACAGCCCAATGTACGGAAAATCATTTTTCAAATGTCCAAATCATACAAATACAAATTTCTAAAAATTATTTTTCTTACATCGTACAAAAGAGAGGAATCATTTATATCTCAGATTTCTTTCCAAAGGATTATATAAAATGTTTAATTGCAGATTATAAGAAAGTAATTAATGGAATGAAAACGGAAATAAATCAGATAGTATTTCATAAAACGGATGGTTTGACCAAGGAACGAAAAACGTCTACAATTACATTGCATCTAAGAAGGGTTTATAATGAAATTATTAAATTGATATAAATTCGTTTAATATTTTTCGAATCACAATACACAAACAGAAAACCAATCGAACTGAAAACAGATTTACAATAGACAATGAAGTGGCGGAAACCCATTCATTATTTGTAACAAAACATTTTCAGTAGAATTTATAAAAACAATCATCTCATTGCCATCTGTGATGCTATCAGTTTAGCTTCAGAAAGACAAACATAATAGTAATAATTATGTGAAAAACAGAATAATTTATTTCTGAAAACAATGTTTTTAACCATCTTTTGTGTACAATTTTACATGTCGCTAAATGTAATTTACTATTTAGTTTGGAGCATAATATGTTTTTATCTAGATGTTTTGGATAATAAATTCGTATTGTAATCTAAACTATAAAGATCTACATGGCATCCCAGAAATTCCTCATCCAGATCTTAAAACGACATTATCGTCATAACGTAAGTTAGGTTTGTATTCTGCGTCTCGCAGCTTTTCACATTTTTTAGTTTCTTTTTTCGAAAGGAGATTGGTGTTCTGATGGTTAGTTCACATCTGGTTCATATCTTATATATATATATATATATATATATATATATATATATATATATATATATATATATATTGATTTGATATATTGTTCATTTTGATACTGTTAGAAATCTCTACTGTTACGTCTTCAGCCTCCTTTTTCCTCTTTTTCTCCTTATTGTTCTTTCTTCTTCATCATCTTTTTCTTCGTATTATTATTATTATTATTATTATTATTATTATTATTATTATAAATGACGATGCTCTATTCATCACCAATCACTGCAGCCTGATATCTGTTTACGTGTGTATTTTATTTAATATACATATGCTATTGAAGAGGCTGTATAATTATTTATTTATTTGTTTATTTGTTTATTGGAACATTTGTCTACCACACTCAGTATTTTTTAGCCAGAAAGCTGAACATGAAGCTACTGTTCCTCGTGGTGGTGTTATCTGTAGCTATTGTTTTCACTAACGCTAAGGAAGGTGAAAAAGACGATAGCGAAGGCTCCCTAACTGAGAAATTGTTGGCCCGTGCTATTAGTGATGATAAAATCTCTGAAAAACGTGATGCTGAAGAGAATGGTGACGAAATAACAGATGAAATTCTAAACAGGGAAACGCGTTCAGAAGAAGGCAAAAGAGGTACCATAAATAGTAAAATAGTACTACTTCGTTCATATGAAAATAGTTATAAAAATATAATAGGTTTATTGTGTGCATGTGTTTGTGTGTGTGTGTGTGTGTGTGTGTGTGTGTGTGTGCGCGCGCGCGCGCTTGTGTGCCTGTGTGTGTACACATATATATAATGTCTAAATATCTTGAATTATGGTATTTAATTCTAGTGTTTTTTTTTTTTTTTAATTAGTTTATTTAATAATGTTATTCTGTTTTGTTTTAAGTTTTCTACAAAACAATAAATGGTTACCGAATCAAGGTTGTTTTGATAACGAGGCATGAAAAAGGAGGTCAATGTGCTGCACTAAAGCGATTCTATGGTTACCGTTTCCTCTATATTTATCCGTATAAGAAAATCGGAATGATGTAAGTTCTTTTTCTTATTTTTTTTTTCAGGTTTTTTTTTTTTTTGTTTTGTTTATTTGTTTTTTTGTTATCTCATATTTTAAAATTATTTTACTGTTTTTTTAGCATTTTTAAAATATATAAACATAGCAATAACGTGTTATATTTATTAAATAATACGTCAAAAATAATTTGTGTGTTATCAATAAACATTTAATACTTTATTATCAACCCATTATTGCAGCCTCAATTAGACGATATTCAGACAAATACAAAGTAGATAGTAAGAAAGTAGACAGATAGGGATGATGGATACACAGAAACAGCTGAGTGACAGAGACAAAGTCTTGGACATTGTTTGTGTTTAACTATAACCAGGATTTAATAAAATAATTAAACAGTGATCATTCTAATTTTATTTTCAGAGGTCGCCTAAAAGGTCATCGATCAGTAGCTCTGCAGAAATGGAAAACATACTACATTGTAACGAGTCAGTCTTATGACAGAAAAAGTCGAGCAGTACTCCTGCACAGATACTTCTACAAGAGCTAAAGACAAGTATCGCCTTGAAAAGCAAATAAAGATTTGAAACTGCTCATACTGTTCTTAATTTTTGTTTATCTTCATTTAATTTTAAAAATTGAAAAATGTAATACTAAATTCAGCAGATCCAACAGATTATTATTGTTGTTATTATTATTATTATTATTATTATTATTATTATTATTATTATTATTATTATTATTATTATTTTTTTTTTTATTATTATTATTTTTTTTTATTTTATTTATTATTATTATTTTTTTTTTTTTGTTTCTACTAAGATGATCGATAATGCTGAATACTAAAGAAAAGACATAGAAACATGATGTTCTTGACCATTTCCGACTGGTTAATAACATTTACGGAATATAACCTTTGGATTTTGACTGTCATTTTTAAAATTCGAAACGCCTTGCCAAAAACACTGTTCATTCACAAATTGTGTGTATCGTTTTATTTAATCAGATAATAACGAGGTTTTTTTATTATTAATACGTACTTGCTGCAAATCATTCACAAGTTTTTTAATGTCACATCCAGAAAATTACTTGGTGTTTGAAGAAAAAAAATACAGAAAATTTAATTTCGGTAATTATACATTGTTTTATGCGGTTTTACAACTTGGTGCAAGTTCTGATAGATCTTAATCAGTTGAGGCAGGTTCTGGAGAAGAAAGAAGATCTGGAATTTCTCCCACTGTTTCAGCCTTCGTAGATGTAAATATGTATGCATGGGTCCGGACATTAGGGGACAAATCCTATCGTCTTATTTTAAACAGTGTTCATAATAAATTATTGTTGTCAGTAGCAATGAAAACTAGAGCAACACCTATAATAATAATAATAATAATAATAATAATAATAATAATAATAATAATAATAATAATAATAATAATAATAATAATAATAATAATAATAGTAATAATAACTTTAACAAGAATATTAAACTACTTTTATGACAAGTTATTAAGAATATTAACAGTGAATAAAGTTTTCATTAAAGTAAATTTAGAGGATTTTGAGTGTGAAGTTGCGGAAACAACATGGATTCGATTTTTTACTACCATTTCAAAATCTGTTCGTTATTTGTAACCTAAAGTTTTCAGTAGAAATTTATAAAAACAATCATCTCATTGCCATCTGTGATGCTGTCAGTTTAGCTTCAGAGAAACAAATATAGTTTTAATAATTATGTGAAAAGCAGAATACTTTATTTGTGAAAACAATGTGTGTAGCATATCAAAAACTAGGTCAAACTATTACAAAAGATTATTTAAATGATTATTTACAAAATAAACAACAAATATTTTCAACTTTTAAAATATTCATTTTCCAGAGTGATAGCAAATGGTTATATTTCAGAAACGTTTAAGCTGCAAAGATTAGGCAGACAAGAATGCTCTCTGTAACCCTATGTTTTTGATGCGCCGAAACTTCAAGTATTTTAATGAGAAACAAAAAGGATATTAAATGGATCACCATTGATGGTACCGAATATTTAGTATCACACTATGCTGATGACACCATTCTTGATAGATCTCCTAAATCCCTGAACAATACAACGAGAAAACTTGATTTTTAAGCCGACATTTGAAAGCCTAAAAATTAACTATATTAAGTCTAAAGTCTTTTGGATAGGCAGTGAAAATATTCTAATGATATTTGTCACCATACTCGTTGGATGTCAGAATGGGGTTTAAACCAGTTTAGTTTGCTTCGTATCAATTTTACTTTAAATTTAAATGAGATAATAGAATCTAGTTTTCATTCTAAATTCCAGCAAATTAAGAAGGTGATTAACATTTGGTCATTCAGGAAGTTTACAGTATTAGGTAACGTAACAATTCTTAAAACATTAATAATACCCGAAATGACTCATCTTCTAATGTCTTTACCAAGTCCCCCGAAACGTCAGAGTTGTTAACGAGTGAAAGCCTTGCGGTGCATAAACATTACCTATTAAAACCAAAATTTATTTTCTTTCGTTTCTAAAAGTTCTAAATCTAACCTGTATACATCAACAGACCACTATAGACATCTAGTCAGTTGCTTTTAACTCTGGAGAATTATGTCTGAATCTGTACCAAAAATATGCAGGCAGACAGTATCATTCGCTGTTGAATTTATGTCAAAGCGACAGTAACAGTCGATTTTGGAAAACGAAAGAGAAAACAATCGAAAATACTGCACATAATCAATTTATTGTGCAGAGTTACACAGTTATGAATTTTGTTTCGATACAGTACAGAATAATCAATTCAACGTTATTCACAACAGTTTCTAAAAGCTATTCAAGTCATTCACAGCTATTTATAAATGAAGTCATTATTTACATTAAAAGAAAGTTTCACTATGAATTGTTATAGTTCAGTGAACGTCAGAGCATTAATATTACTTATCTAAAATAACTATTATGTAAATATACAGTTTTCTTTTTGTTAATTATTTTGCAAATGTACAAAACATACTCATTATTATTATTACTATTTTTATTATTATTATTATTATTATATTTTTATTATTATTATTATTATTATTTTTATTATTATTATTATTATTATTATTACATATTTGTTACTATTTAGTTGTTTTCTTTGATTATTTGTTTCTCTCTTCTTTCTTTCTTTCTTTTTTTGTTCTTTTTTTAAAAATTATTTTCTCTCTTGATTTTGAAGAGAGTGGTTGTTCTTTTTGCTAATGACAAGACACCAGAAACTGATGATGGTCCATTGCTAGGAAAGATCTGACGCATGCAGCTACTTAAGATAAAATCAGTGGAAAACTTCGTAATGTTGAAGAAGCGGATCCCTAGGATTGTCTCATAAAAGTTTGTTAGACAGTAAAACACCTTCAGCTGTCTGAAAGAAAAGAATACAGGAATTTAGTTTTCACCTCTTAGAATGTATTATTAACTTTTACGTCTTGGTGTAAAGTTCGTGTAACAAAACTATTACAGAATACATTTCGCCAACACTCAAGAATTATCTATGATGATTAGCAAATTATAAAGCATCCATATTTCATCATTAAATATTTCCAGTCCTTAACATAAGAATGTTGACTATTCAAGGGGAACAACTCCCATTGTTATTATCTAATATTTGTTCATAATGAATTAATAATTATGTTTAACCAACGACAAAAACTACAACAACAGTAGCAGCAACAAGAAGAGCAAGACGATCGGTCCTTATAGGAGAAACGCAATGAAGTAAGTTCTCTTTCTTTTCCTTTTATTTCTTTCTTTTTTGTTTGTTTCTTCTACGATATTTAAAAATTATTTTACTATTATTATTTCTTTTATGTCTTATTCTTATTTTTTATTTTTTTTTTAGCATTTATTAATAAAATAAACATTGTAATACATGTTATAATTATTAAATACGTCAAATATAATTTGTATGTTATAAATATACTAATATTTAATATTTCATTGTCATCCCATTATTGCAGCCTGAATTACAGGGATAGAGAGAGGTGACGATATTAAGAAAAACACAAAGTAGATAGTAAGAAAGTAGATAGATAGGAATGATGGATACACAGAGACAACTGAGTAACAAAGAGAAAGTATTGGACATTGTTTTTGTATCTATCATTCCTATCTATCTACTTTGTATTTTTCTTAATATCGTCACCTCTTTCTATACCTGTAATTCAAGGATTTTAAAATTTAATTTAAAAATGATCATTAAAAAAGCAGACTTGTTTTTTTATTTAATCAAATAGTAAGGGTTTCATTATTATTATTAATTCCTTCCAGTAAATGGTTCACAAGCTTTCGAATGTCGTATAAAATTATTTACTGTTTGAATAAAAAGAATACAGAGACTTTAGTTTTGACAGCTTACAATGTCTTATGCTGTTTTAGAATTTGGTGCAAAGTTCTGAATAGATCTTAATCAGTTAAGGCAAGTTCTGCAGAATAACAAGGACCAGGAAGTTCTACCAGCCTTTGTAGATGTAAATATTGGTCCGTACATTATTCTTGTGAAACGCTAACCCTTTGTGACTGATAACAAGTCTTTACTTTTTACCAGCTCAAAGTGGATCACATCAACAGTATGAGTGGATGAACATTTCTGGGTGCATCATAACCAATCCTGATCACTGAACCTTATCTGTTGCGATTAGCAATCTTATAAAATATCCATATTTCATCATTAAAGTGTTTAAGACCATGAAAATAAGAATGCTAATAATCTAAGGGGGACAACTCCTATTGTAATATTTTAAAACGTCTTCATAATAAATTATTTTGCAAACAAACTAAACAAAACAAAAAATTAAAGACATACTTTGAAAGCAGTTTGATAAAGACAGGTACACCATAATATCTATAAAATGTTGTTTCACATTACACAATGTAACAAAAATTCAGCAAACATTTGGCAGTAATCTGCACTATGTGTCTTGAGCGAGAAAAACATTCCACATCAATGAAATTACATCTACCAACTTTCTAGAATCATCCAGTGCTATGATTTAGTTCATTTCAGAACGTTACAGCCTGCTAAAGATTTTGCCATTAAATTTAAGGAGCAAATTCTGAAACTGAATCTTACACTCGTTATACTAATCAAGAAGAAGAAAAAAGCAACAAATTATTCGACTAACTTATGTATGAAGATGTCGTTATCACTAAATTGGTATTTCTAGAAAACATATGAAAGAGATATTTTTATTTACACTCCCGATGAAAATAAATAAATAAACAAAAGGACATTTTTTTAAAAATCTGTCAATCTTTCGAATTTTTCTAAAATGTACATTTCATAATTAAATAAAATAATTTACTACACTTAAAGTTTAATAAGTAAAATGTTTTTTTTTTTTTTTAATAATGAACATAATTTCCTCGAGCATCTACAAATCATTTCATTCGACTAATTAGAATTCTTGAATTTTACGTCGGCAATATTCTTTCATGACATTGAACTTTCTTGCACAAACCTATCGGAAACGGCAAATCATTTGAGAGACCTGCTCATAGTAAGACTGGACAAATTTTCCGCTTCATCACAAATACATTCTTAGACAAACACGTAATTGTCTGTTTCCTCTCCGTTGAAGGTATTTTATTCAATCTTCTCCTGATTTTAATTCAGGATCATTTTTCCTTCTAGATTTAATTTTTCTGACTACTGATAATCTTCCCTGATTCTGCATCACAGGAAGCTTTTATCGAAATTTTATTCGTTCGTTTTCATAGTAATATTAAAGAAACCCAACCTTCTCCAAGAACTTAAATTTTTGTTTCCTTGAGTTGCGTTCTTCAAGCTAAACATAAACAGATGAGATGTTGTACTCTCTAACTCTTCCTAAAACTAAATCAATCAATAATCAAGAAATTGCAATTGAGTAGTAACAGGAATAAGTTAAATTTCCTATTTTTTACTTCTGGTTTAAATTAAGCTGTCAGAATAATTTAGTATGTAATCATCATATGAGAAATGAATTCTCTAAAATGAATTTTCTCATATTATATTAAACTTTATGATCTGAACATATTTAGAATTACGTATCGTAAAAGTATTTTAGTATTTTTCTGTATTTATTATTATTATTGTTGCTTTTGTAGCTGTTGTACTTGTTGCAGTTGTAGAAAACAGATTCGACTATTACGGTAGGAGTCGTTCTCCTTGAAAAGTCGACATTCTTACTGAAAATACTTTAAGACTTGCTAATCTCAACAAATCCGAGTACAACTAACTGAACTGGTATCTTATGTCATTGATGGAACATATATTCAGGTACTGATAAAGGTATAGATGCGTAAGTATACGTTCGTACTTATCTCCTAATCCATGTATGTATGTATGTATGTATTTATGTATATATGTTTGTAGGTATGCTTCTATGTGTATATGCATGCATCTTTAATTATGAATTTATGTATCATTACATTTTTTATTTATAATTATATATATATATATATAGGTAAGCAAGGAAGCACAGTGACAGGTGGTTTGGTAGGTAAGTAGATAAGTAGGACGACAGGTAGGTAGGTAGTTATGTATGTCTGTTGATATTTTGTGTGTGTGTGTGTGTGTGTGTGTGTGTGTGTGTGTGTGTGTGTGCCAAATAAGTTTAGCAATTACGTACAAGATATAAAATACAGACAACCTGATCGGATGTTGAATTTATTTGTACAAATTATTTGACTGATACAACATTTCAGAATATTGTCACGTCGTCACTTTAATGTACATCTAACAAAATGGTGAGGGAGGCTCAACAATATGTGTGTTTGCACCAGCGGCATTGCTGACAGCAGTACATCGTCGTCTCGTGCTTCTAACGAGATCTTTGATGTCAGGAACAGTGATTTCCGGTTCAGAGCAGTTTGTAGGTCATGGACATTAAGGATATGAGGATGGTTTTTGCGAACCCTACAGCCCAGTAGGACCCATGCATGCTCAGTTGGGGACAAGTCAGGGGACTTTGGTGGCCAGTTCAACACTTGGATGTGGTTCCACTCAAGAAAATTGGTTGTTGGCCTAGCGGTATAAGGTCTAGCGTTGTCATGTTGAATGACAGGTTTAATTTTGCTAATTTGGCAGGCGAACTATTTCACAAAAACAACTTGTGCATGAAAATACCAGATGTCGACGACATGTTGCCTACATTATTTTTTTTATAATTGGTACTGTTGTTTTCACTTTATTAAGATATGAAAGCAACAACAAAACCAAGTTTATTACAAACCAGATCATTACAGGAAGAACTGCACCAATTAAATAAAAAGTAAAGTATAGTAAATTCTGCACGCATTAAAATGAAAGTAAAATATAGTAAGAACTGCACACATTAAAAGAACAGTAAAATATTGTAAATTCACAAATCTCTAAAGATTAATACTGAAAATGTATTTCGGTTTTCAGTTCAGTCCCCAGCTAGTATTTCTAATTAATTAACATTCATATAACGGAAAGAACAAATAGATAAAAGGGAGCTTTGCATATTAATAATTTCCAGGAATAAGAACGTGTGAGTAATTTAAATACGATAGTAGAGTCTGTTCACTTATATTTGTAAGAAATCAACATCAAACAGTTTTGGCGAACTTCATATGAGCTTCATATGTTTATAAAAGAAAACAACAATAAAAGCCTCCTTCCAAATAAATAAAATGTACACAGAACTAGATCGGTTTAATAATGTTATTTGTCCTATGAATTTGCATAGGTATAATCGAACTTCTGAACTAGGCGTACATGAATACACTATTGTCAAAATACCTGATCTTCACTCCTTTAGATATATAATAGTTTATTAGTTTCCCTCTTCTATTATCATTTCATTTAACTGTGAATATTGTTTCCATGTATGGCCAAATTGTCTATGTACGATTTTCTATTTTATATGTTGATTCTTGGCTAACTGAGTATCATAGTGTGTCTGTGCTGCACGTGTGTCTCGTTGTCTCTGTACTCAGCATGTAAATCTGTTGTATTTTGGCAACTATCGGTGTCTATATTATATATATACATACACGTGTCCCTGATGTATCTGAGTCTCTTTAACTATTTGGACGTTATCATTATTTCCAGTAGACGATTAATAAAGTTGTTTCTATCGTGAACTGATTTCAGATATAGTGAATTAAACAAACAACATACTAACCATCTGTTACTTCCCAACTTCGTGTCTTCCCTGGACGTTAACTCGGACACACCGGAAACAGAAACACTAGAAAGTGTTTGGTTAAGGGAAAAAAGAATGAAATAGAAGGAAGACTTTAAAACGAAATAAATGTCAACACGAAAACAGGTTTTGTTCAATGTTCAAATATCTAGGTTTCTCGCCAAAACATATCACAAACTTTTGAATTAATATAAACAAATAAATAAATATCAAAATAGAAGAAACAATGAATATAACGGTTCAGAATTCGTCTATCAGTTATTCATTATCTGTTTTATTTTTCTCTCACAAAAGAGTTTTTGCATCATGATGTTTGGGTGTGTATGTATGAACTAGCTGGTAGCCGATTCTGTCTTACATTTCAGTATTTCAAATTTAAAGACCCATTCAGGCGAAGTGTTTTTGAAATGTATTTAAGTAACCTACAGAAACACATGTTACCTAGTTCCATTTTGTTTTTGATTAGTATAAATGTATACATCTTTTTATGAAATGTAAAGGCTTTTACAGCCCAATGTACGGAAAACAATTTTTCACATTATCAAATCATGCATATACAAAGTTCTAAAAATTATTTTTATTTACATGATGCAATACAGAGGAATCGAATTTCTTTTAAAAAGATAATATATATTTCCTGTCAAGTCGACTGTTATAATTTTTTTATTACAGATTACTACAAAATAATTAATGGAATGCAAAACCAAAATAAATCAGATAATATTTCATTAAACGGATGTTTGATCAAGCCACACAAGACATCTACAATTACAGTGTATCTAAAAAGAGTTTATGATCAAATAGTTTAATTCATATAATTTCATTTAGTATTTTCCAGATCACAGTTAACAAACAGAAAACAAATTGAACTGAAAACAGTTTGACAATCAACAGTGAAGTGATGGAAACAACATAGATTCGATTTTTTACTACTGTTTCAAAATCTATTCATTATTTGCAACAAAATGTATTTAGAAGAAATTTAGAAAAACAATAATCTTAGTCCATATGTGGTGTTGTCAGTTTACCTTCAGAGAGACAAACATAGTGTTAATAATTATGTGAAAAACAGAATACTTTATTTGTGAAAACAATGGTTTTAACCATCTTTTGTGTACAATTTAATATTTCGCTAAATGTAATTTACTATTTATTTTGGAGCATAATATGCTTTTATCTAGCTGTTTCGGACGATTAATTCTTCAAAAGTTATACAATTCGTATTGTAGTCTAAACTATAAAGATCATCATCTCTACATGGTATCCCAGAAATTCCACATCCAGATCTCAAAACGACATTATCGTCATAACGTAAGTTAGGTTTGTATTCTGCGTCTCGCAACTTTTCACATTTTTTAGTTTCTTTTTTTCGAGAGGAGGCTGGTGTTCTGATGGTTAGTTCACATCTAGTTCATATCTTATATATATCTTATATATATATATATATATATTGACTTGATTATATTGTTCATTTTGATACTATTAGAAATTCTACTGTTATGTCTTCAGCCTCCTCCTTCTCCTTATTGTTCTTTCTTCTTCGTCATCTTCTTCTTCGTATTACTATTATTATTATTATTATTATTATTATTATTATTATTATTATTATAAATGACGATGTTCTATTCCACACCAACTCCTGTAGCCTGATACCCGTTTACGTATGTATTTTATTTAATATACATATTCTAATGACGTGGCTGTACATTTATTTATTTATTATTTATTTGAACATCTTTCTACTATACTCATTACAGAAAGCTGAACATGAAGCTACTGTTCCTCGTGGTGGTGTTAACTGTAGCTATTGTTTTCACTAACGCTAAGGAAGACGATACAGAAAGCATCCTGACTGAGAAAGACTTGGACCTAGGTGATGATGATTATTCTGGAAAAGTCACTGAGAAACGTGATGCTGGAGAGGATGGTGACGACGATGAAGAAGCAAATGAAATTATAGACAGGGAAACGCGTTCAACGTCCGACAGAAGACGTGGTATCGTAAATTGTAAAATTGTACCAGTTCGTTCACATGAAAATAGTTATAAAAATATGATAGGTTTATCGTATATTTATATATGTATGTATGTATGTATGTATGGATGGATATATGTTTTATTGTTTATATATATATGTGTATATGTAGACATGTACTATCTATATGTGCATCCATTAAAGTATATATATAAATAAATAAATATATATATATATATATAAATGTGTGAGAATCTTGAATTAATGCATTTAATTCTTCTGTCAGTTTGTTTAATCACGTTTCTATTTGTTTTAAGTTTTCTACAAAGTGAGAAGTGGCCACCGAATCAAGTATGTTGTGACAACGAGTCACAGAAGGGGAGGTTCGTGTGCTGCACTGAAACAGTTCTATGGGTACCGCTTCCACTCAGTTCATCCGTATAAGAAACACGGAATGAAGTAAGTTCTTTTTCTTTTCTTTTTTATTATTTTATTATTATTATTTTTACAATTGTTATTGCTTTCATTTATTCTATTAAATATGTCAGATATAATTTGTACGTTATAAATATACTAATATTTAATATTTCATTATCATCTCACTATTGCAGCCTGACTTAGAGACATGGAGAGAGGTGGCGATACTGAGAAAAATAGAATGTAAATAGTAAGAAAGTAGATAGATAGGAATGATGGATACACAGAGACAACTGAGTAACAGAGAGAAATTTTTTGACATTGTTTGTGTTTAATTATAACAAGGATTTAATAAAATAATTAAAGAGTGATCATTCTAATTTTATTTTCAGAGCTTATCTACCACGTCATCGAGTTGCAATGCTGATAAAAGGTCGAAGACACTATCTGGTAGTGTATTTGTATTACAACAGAAGACTGGGAACAGTGTACGCGCATAGATACTTCTACAGGAAATAGAGACAAGTATCGCTTTGAAACGTAAATAAAGATCTGAAACTGCTTCATACTGTTCTTTTTTATTTCCTTCGTTTTAATTTAATGAATGAAAAGTGTAATACCAAGTTGAGCAAATCAAAAAGTTTCTTTTTTTCATCTTTTTCTACTAAGATGATCGATAATGCTTAATTATAAAGAAACGATAATAGAAACATGATGTTCTTGACCATTTCCAACTCGGTAATACATTTATTGAAAATAATGTATGAATTTTGACTGTCAAATTTAAAATTCAAAACGCGTTGGCTAGACACTGTTTCTTCTCAAATTGTGTGAATCGTCTTTCCTGTGCCAATGCTGCTGTCGCATAACTACGTTATAAAACTTTGACTGACTTTCAAACGACTTAATTTTTATTTAATCAGATGATAGCGGTTGCATTACTATTATTTATTATTTCCTGCAAACGTTCACAAGTTTTTAAAAGTCGCGTCTAGAAAATTATTTGGTGTCTGAATAAAAAGAATACAGCGAATTTAGTTTCGACCTCTTACAATGTCTTATGCTGTTTCAATTCTTGGTGCTAGTTCTGACCAGATCTTATACATTTGAGGAAAGTTCTATAGAATAAGTAAGATGCGGAAATTCTCCCAGTAGTTCAGCCTTTGTACATGTAAATACTGATGGATGGGTCCCTGAATTAGGGAGTCAATTCCTGACTTATTATTTTAAAGCGTGTTCATAATATATTATTGTTGTCGGTACGAATGAAAAATAGAGCAACAACTATAATAATAATAATAATAATAATATATTTAGAAGAATACTAAACGATTTTTGTGACAAGTTCTTCTGAATAGATAGAGTAAATAAAGTTTTAAATAAAGGAAAATTTAGAATATTTTGAAATAAACGTTAACAATGATACTGGCAGCATTATTTTAACTGCTTTTAAAAGTCATTCCATTTATTTCTTTTTTCGTAACGTGATAATTTTCATAGCCATACTGAGCCTAGGTGTACTGATCGTGTACAAACTGAATCAGTAACTTATTAAAATAAAGACAGGTGCAATGAATATCTGTTTTTATCAATTAAAATGTTTTTCTGACTACACAATGTAACAAAAATTAAGCAAACATTTGGGAATAATCTGTACTATCTGTAATGTTCGAGAAAAATATTCCACATTCCTGAAATCACATCTACTAACTTTCTCGAATCATCCAATGGCTGCTGTGATTTAGGTTTTTTCAGAACGTTACAGCCTGCTAAAGATTTTGCCGGTGAAGGTGCAAATTTTGTATCGGATTCGTACACTCGTAATACTGATCAAGAAAAAAAAAAAGCAACAAAGTATTGGACTAATTTAATAATAAAGTATTTCTTGAACACGTATGAAACAGAGACGGTTTTATTCACACTCACATTGAAAATAAATAAATAAAATAAAATAAATAAATAAATAAAAACAATAAAATAAATAAATGATTAAATAAAATAAAATAAATCAATAAATAAAATGAAGCGCCTGACAGTTAAGACTTTTCAAAAAGGTGCGTTTAGTAATGAAATTAAATAATTTACAGTATCTAAAGTTTAATAATAAAACAAAAATTAATAACCAGTACAGTTTCCTCGATAATCTATAATTCACTTCATTCCGTTAATCATGAAAATATAAGGGTCCTTGACCTTGACATCAGAACATTTCTCTCCATCTTCAGTATTCTTCTTTGACATTGAACTTTCTTCCACAAACCTATCGGAAATTTCAAATTATCCGAGAGACTTGCTCATAGTATGACTGGAGATATTTTCCCCTTCATCACATATATGTTTGTAAGTATGTATGTAGGTGTGCAAGCAAGTAGGCGGGTAGTTTCGTAGGTAAGCTGTTATGTGTGTGTGTTGGTATTTTGTATATATGTTTCTCTTGCAGACACACACACACACACACACACGCACGCACACAGAGATAGACACAGAGAGTAATACAAGTATTTCCATGCTGACAGATTATGAAAGGTATAAAATATTTCTGCCATTGTTGTTTTAGTTATTGTTTCAAACATTCGAATGAATTAATTCGTAAATATTTGAGTATTCAATGACAAGTATTAGTTTTACTAATTTGAAGAATCAATCAGGAGAGCTATTTAAAAAAAAAAAATACTAGTGTATGGCAATAGCAGATGTCGTTGAGTCTCTCCTACATAATTTTTTATAATTGGTACTATTGTTTTCACCTGATAGAAAAGCGACAACAAAACTAAGTTTATTACAAACCAGAACATTACTGCAAGAACGGCACTAATTTTAGAAAAGTAAAATGTGGTAAGTTCACAAATCTCTAAACGTTTATGTCAAAAATTTAACGTTCGCTAATTCCGTTTACATGTATTGCCAAATTGTCTATGTACGATTCTCTATTTTATATGTCGATATTTGGCTATTTGTGTCTCATAGTGTCTCTGTTCTACACGTGTCTGTCTCGTTGTCTCTTAACTCAGTGTGTGTCTCAGTGTGTGCGACTACGGGTGTCTCTCTATATTATACATGCACGCGTACATACACTTGTCACTGATGTCTCTGAATCTCTTTAACTATTTAGACATGTTTTCATTATTTCCAGTAAAAAATATAAATTTATTTCTGACGTGAACTGAGTTCAGAGATTACGAATTAAACACACACGACGCTAACCATGAGATTTGGTATTTTTCGATTTCGTGTTTTTCCTGATCGTCATTTTTGATAAATCGGATACACCATAAATAGAAACAGTTCAAAGTGTTTTCTCAAGGGAAATAACAATGAAATAGAAGGAAGACGTGAAAAGAAGTACAAGGAATAAATGTCAAGAGGAAAACAGGTTCAATGTTCGAATATCTAGGTTTCTCGCCAAAACATATCACAAACTTTTGAATTAAAATAAACAAATAAATAAATATCAAAGTAGAAGAAACAACGAATATTACAGTTCAGAATTCGACTATCAGTTATTCATTATCTGTTTTATTTTTCTCTCACAAAAGAGTTTTTGCATTATGATGTTTGGTTCAAGTATGCAGTATTCGATGTCGAATATTTAATTTACAAATTTAAAGAACCATTCAGGCGAAGTGCTGCTCAAATGTATTTAGTAATCTGCATAAAACAGATGTTAATTAGTACTATTCTGATTTATGTATAGTATGAATGTATACAAATTTAATGAACTGTAAAGCCCAGTATATGCAAAACCATTTTTCACATTATCAAATCATGCATATACAAAATTTTATTAACATGGTACAATAGAGAAGAATCATATTTCAAGTTTCTTTGAAGAAGATTATATATTTATTTCCTGTCGGGTCTACTGTTCAAATGTTTAATTACAGATTATTAGAAAGTAATTAATGGAATGAAAACGGAAATAATCAGATAATATTTCATTAAACGGATGTTTGATCAAGCCACGAAAGACATCTACAATTACAGTGTATCTAAAAAGAGTTTATGATCAAATAGTTTAATTCATATAAGTTCATTTAGTATTTTCCAGATCACAATAAACAAACAGAAAATAAATTGAACTGAAAACAGATTCACAATAGACAATGAACTGGCGGAAACAACATAGATTCGATTTTTTGCTACTATTTCAAAATCTATTCATTATTTGAAACAAAATGTATTTAGAAGAAATTTAGAAAAACAATAATCTTAGTCCATCTGTGGTGTTGTAAGTTTACCTTCAGAGAGACAAACATAGTGTTAATAATTATGTGAGAAACAGAATACTTTATTTGTGAAAGTATTGTTTTTAACCATCTTTTGTGTACAATTTTACATCTCGCTAAATGTAATTTACTATTTAGTTTAGAGCATAATATGTTTTCATGTAGCTGTTTTGGTCGATTTAATTCTTCAAATGTTATAGAATTTGTATTGTAGTCTAAACTATAAAAATCATAATCTCTGCATGGTATCCCAGAAATTCCAGATCTAAATCTCAAAACGACATTATCGTGATAACGTAAGTTAGGTTTGTATTCTGCGTCTCGCAACTTTTCACATTTTTTAGTTTCTTTTCTTGCGAGGAGATTGGTGTTCTGATGGTTAGTTCATATATACATATACTGATTTGATATATTGTCCATTTTTTTTTGTACTATTAGAAATCTGTACTGTTTCTTTTTCTTCTTCTTCTTCTTCTTATTATTATTATCATCATCATTATTATTATTATTATTATCATCATCATCATCATCATCATCATCATTATTATTATTATTATAAATAACGATGTTCTATTGACCACCAACTGCTGTGGTATCTGTTTACGTGTATATTTTTATTTAATATACATATTCTAATGACGTAGCTATATATTTACTTATTTATTTATTTGAACATCTGTCTACTACGCTCATTACTTTCGTCTCATTTAGCCAGAAAGCTGAACATGAAGCTACTGTTCCTCGTGGTGGTGTTAACTGTAGCTGTTGTTTTCACTAACGCTAAGGAAGACGATACAGAAAGCTTCCTGACTGAGAAAGACGCGTACCCTGCTGATGTTGATGATGATGACAAAGTCACTGAGAAACGTGATGCTGGAGAGGATGGTGAAAATGAAATTATAGACAGGGAAACGCGATCAAACTCCAACAGAAAAGGTACCATAAATAATAAAATAGTCTAACTTCGTTCATATGAAAATAGTTATAAAAATATAATAGGTTTATTGTATGTATGTTTCTGTGTGTGTAAGTGTGTATGTATGTATGTATATGTGTGTGTGTGTGTGTGTGTATGTCTCATTGTTGGTATGTACTTATGTATATATGCATGTAGACATGTATGTTTTTAATATGTTTGCATCAATTAATGTATATTATATATATGTACACTCACATATATATATGTATGTATGTATGTATGTATGTATGTATATGTCTCTGTGTGTGTGCCGCAATCTGCATAATGTGTGAATATCTTGAAATAACGTATTTAATTATTGTTTATTTCTAAATTTATTTAATAATGTTAATCTGTTTTGTTTTAAGTTTTCTACAGATTGCTACATGGCCACCGAATCAGGTATGTGGTGATACAAAGGAATAAAGCGGGAGGTTACTGTGCTGCACTGAAGCAATTCAGTAGGCACCACTTCCTCAAGATTATTCCTGCTTATAGGGGACATGGAATGCGGTAAGTTCTTTCTTTTTTCTTTTCTTTATCTTTTTTTTCGACGTGTTTGTGTGCGTGTGTGCGCACGTGCGTGTGTGTTTGTTGCTTCTCTGATATTTTAGTATTATTTTACTATTATTATTGGTTTCATTTCTTTTATTATTGTGTTCTTGCTGGTTTTATTGGCATTTATTTATGATATAAACATTGCAATATGTGTTATAATTATTACATACTTCAAAAATAATTTTTACGTTATAAATACACATATTCAATACTTCGTTGTCATCTCATTATTGCAGCCTGAATTACAGGTATGGAGACAGGTGACGATACTGACAAAAATACAAAGTAGATAGATAGGTATGATAGATTCACAGAGACAATTGAGTAACAGACAGAAATTCTTGGATATTGTTTGTGTTTAATTATAACAAGGATTTAATAAATAATTAAACAGTGATCATTCTAATTTTATTTTCAGAGCTTATCTACCACGTCATCGAATGGCAACACTGAAAAAAGGTCGAAGACACTATGTGTATTCGCATTACAAAAGAAGTCGAGGAACAATATACGTGCATAGATACTTCTACAGGAAATAAATACAAGTATCACCTTGAAAAGAAAATAAAGATTTGAAACTGCTTCATGCTGTTCTATTGTTCTTCCCTCGTTTTAGTTTCATTGATGAAAAATGTAATACAATGTTGAGCAAATCTAATAGTTTTTTTTTTTTTTTTTTTTTTCTGCTAAGATGATCGATAATGCTTAATACTAAGGAAAATACATAGAAACAAGATGTTCTTAACCTTTTCCAACTAGATAATAACATTTAATGAATGTAACCGTTGAAGTTTGTCATTTCCAAAATTCGAAACGCCTTGCCAAAACGCGATTTCTTCTCAAATTATGTGTATCATTTGATTTAATCAGATAATAACGGTTTCGTAGTTATTAATATTTACTTGCTGCAAATTATTTACATGTTTTTTAATACTCAATCTACAAATCTGTTTGGTGTTTGAAGAAAAAAATACAGATAATTTAATTTTGTCTTTTACAATTTCTTATGCTGTTTTATTCTTCGAGTAAGTTTTGAATAGATCTTAATTAGATGAGGCAAGTTTTGGAGAATATGTGGAAGTTCTCCCAGTATTTCAGCCTTCGAAGACGTAAATGTTGATGAATATGTCCGTACATTAGGAGGACAAATCCTATCGTCTTATTTTAAACAGTGTTCATAATAAATTATTGTTGTCAGTAGCAATGAAAACCTGAGCGACAACTATAATAATAATAATAATACATTTTGAAGAATACTGAACTACTTTTAATAAAGTTTTGATTAAGAAATATTTTGAGTATTTTGAACGTGAAACATTTAGAGAAATCAATCTTGTGAATGATATAATTGCTTTTAAAAGTCATTCCAATTATTACTTTTTGTGTAACTTGATACATTTTATAGAATACTGAGCCTAAATGGAGTGATTACGTACAAACTGTGTCAGTAACTCATTAAAATACAGATACAACGAATATGTATATTGATCAATTAAAATTTGTTTTCACATTGGACAGTGCATCAACAATTAAGGAAACATTTGGCAGTAATCTGTACTATTTTCATGAGCGAGAAAAATATTTTGAATCGGATTCGTACACTCGTAATACTGATCAAGAAAAAAAAAAAAGCAACAAAGTATTGGACTAATTTAATAATAAAGTATTTCTTAAAAACATATGAAACAGAGATACTTTTTTTTTCACACTCACAATGAAAATAAATAAGTAAATAGGAAGAAATGAAAGGCCTGACAAAGTTCAGAATTTTTCAAAAATGTACATTTAGTAATCAAATTAAATAATTTACAGTCCTTAAAGTTTAATAAAACAAATACAAAAATTAATAAAAATTAATAACCATTACAGTTTTCTCGATAATCTATAATTCATTTCATTCCGTTAATCATGAAACAATAAGGGTCCTTGACCTTGACGTCAGTACGTTTCTTTCAATCTGCAGTATTCTTCTTTGACACTGAACTTTCTTCCACAAACCCATCGGAAATATCAAATTATTTGAGAGACCTGCTCCTAGTATGACTGGACATATTTTCCCCTTCATCACAAATACAGTCTTAGAAAAGTAATTGTCTGTTTCCTCTCACTAGAAGGCATTTTATTCAAATTTCTCCTTCCTTTAATTCAAGATCTTTAATTCAGTATTTCTGACCACTGATAATCTTTCCTGATTGTACTTGATAAGAATTTTATTCTTTCAGTTTCATCGTATTATTAAAGAAACCCTACCTTCTCCAAGAGCATAAATTCTTATTTACTTGAGTTGCGTCCATCAAGCCAAATATAGAGATGAGATATTGTGCTATCCAATTAATCCGAGATGACGTCACTAGATAGCTATCATCCCTTGGAAGAACATGGTTGATCTTGCACTTGCCCAGTTTGATGTACTTTGACGGAATCTTGATATGGTGCTGACACGAACACTAAAGTACTGAGCGATATCTTGTACGTGTTGGCCGGCGTTAAGCCGTCCCAGTGCTTCATGACGTTAATTTTCCATTAAGCCTGGACAGCGACCTATTATAACAGGATAAATTCTTACATTTGTTTTTGGATAGTGTTCGGTCAGTGCATCAGAATGTGATTTCAGTACGTCCGTATTGCACGCGCTTCTGCGGACAGCACGAGCGCACCGCGATTGCACGTGCAGTAGACATAGCGGCGTGCGATATGACAAATAGCAGATGCAGCTAACATATTACCAAATTTTATCACTCCTATTTTAATTTGTTTCGAAGCAACAGTCATTTACAAAAACTTGCTAAACTTTTTGCTTAAGTATATAGTAGAAAGTGTTTGGTCAAGGGAAATAACAATGAAATAGTAGGATGACGTGAAAAGAAGTATAATGAATAAATGTCAAGAGGAAAACAGGTTTTGGTCAATGTTCAAAGATCTAGGTTTCTAACAAACAAATAAAACAGTTTACAAATAAAATGAACAAATAAATAAATATCAAAGTAGAAGTAAGAACGAATATTACAGTTCAGAATTCGTCTATCATTTATTCATTATCTGTTTTATTTTTCTCTCACAAAAGTGTCTTTGCATCATGATGTTTGGGCGTAGGTATGAATTAGCTGGTAGCTGATTCTGGCTTACATTTCAGTATTCGATGTCGAGTATTTAATGTACAAATTTAAAGACCCATTCAGGCGAAAATGCTTTTCAAATGTATTTAGTAACCAATAGAAACAGATGCTAATGAGTTCTATTTTTTATAATTATTATAAATCTATACATCTTTAATGAAATGTAAAAGCGTTTACAGCCCAGTGTTCGGAACACATGCATATACAAATTTCCAAAAACATTTTTTATATACATGGTGAAATAGAGATGAATCATTAAGGATTCAAGTTTGTTTTTAAAAATTATATATATATATATATATTCTTATATATATATATATATATATATATATTCTGTCAAGTCGGCCGTTATGATTTTTAATTACAGATCATTATGAAGTAATTAATAGTATGAAAATGAAACTAAATCAGTAACAACATAGATTCGATTTTTTACTACCATTTCAAAATCTATTCATTATGTGCAACAAAAAGCTTTCAGTAGAAATTTAGAAAAAGAATGATCTCATTGCCATCTGTGGTGCTATCAGTTTAGCTTCAGAGAGACAAACACAATAGTAATAATTATGTGAAAAACAGAATACTTTATTTCTGAAAACAATGTTTTTAACCATCTTTTGTGTACAATTTTATATTTCGATAAAAGCAATCATTTACTATTTAGTTTGGAGCATGATATGCTTTCATCTAGCTGTTTTGGTCGATTAATTCTTCAACTGTAATAGAAATTTCGTATTGTAGTGTAAGACTATAAAGTTAATCATCTCTACATTCTATGCTAGAAATTCCACATCCACATCCCAGAACGACATTGTCGTGATAAAGTAAGTGTGGTTTTTATTCTGCGTCTCGCAGCTTTACATCTGTTTTCATTTCTTTCTTCCACAGGAGAGTGGTGTTCTGATAGTGTTTTTGTTTTAGTTTACACTGTTTTTTACATGTTGATTTGATGTATTGTCCGTTGCGATACTATTAGAAAACTGTACCGTTACTTTGTCAACCTCCTTCTTCTTCTTCTTCGTATTATTATTTTTAGTAGTAGTAGTAGTAGCAGCAGCACCAGCTGTAGTAGTAGTACTAGTAGTAGTACTAGTAGTAGTAGTAGTAGTAGCAGCAGCATCAGCTGTAGTAGTAGTAGTAGTAATGTTATTATGATTATTATCACGATATTTAATTGACCACGAACTACTCTAGCCTATATATCTGTTTATATGTATTTTTTGTATTTTGTTTTATGTGTGTATTCTAATGAAGAGGCTGTTTATTTATTTATTTATTTATTTATTTGAACATTTGTCTACCACACTCAGTATTTTTTAGCCAGAAAGCTGAACATGAAGCTACTGTTCCTCGTGGTTGTGTTAACTGTAGCTGTTGTTTTCACTAACGCTAAGGAAGACGATAGCGAACGGTCTATAACTGAGAAAGACGCGTACCTTGCTGATGTTGATGATGACGACAAAGTCACTGAGAAACGTGATGCTGGAGAGGATGGTGACGAAGATGAAGTAGAAAATGAAATTATAGACAGGGAAACGCGTTCAGAAGTTCACAAAAGACACGATGATGGTACTACAATAGTAAAATAGTACTATTCGTTCATATGAAAGTAGTTATAAAAATATGATAGGTTTATTGTATGTAACTATATATAAATATATATATATATATATATATATATGTGTGTACATCTATATGTATGTATGCACTTATGTGTGTTTGTACATGTATATTTATGTGTGTGTGCGTGTGTGTCTGCATGCATTAATGAATATGTATGTATCTATAAAATTATATTTATTTATTTACTCATATGTAATGTGTTTGTCTCTGAATTTAAATTTATATTACTTTAAGATTACTACAGAAGGGAACATGGACATGATGATCGAAGACATGACGATCGTGACTATTATCATGACAGAGATGACGGCTGGCGTAGATTCCACAAGAAGTAAGTTATTTTTATTTCCTTTTTTCTTAATTTGGTTTTACATCTGTGATGTTTTAAATTTATTTTACTAATATTGTTGCCTTCATTTCTTTTATTGTTTTGTTTCTGAGCATTTATTTATGTTACGAACGTTCCAATACATGTTATAATTATTACATACTTCAAAAATAATTTCTACGTTATAAATACACATATTTAGTACTTCCTTGTCATCTCATTATTGCAGCCTGAATTACAGGTATGGAGACAGGTGACGATACTGACAAAAATACAAAGTAGATAGATAGGAATGATAGATTCACAGAGACAACTGAGTAACAGACAGAAATTTTTGGACATTGTTTGTGTTTAATTACAACAAGGATTTAAAAAATAATTAAACAGTCATCATTCCATTTATTTTCAGAAATTATCACCACTGATGAAAAAAAGGATCAAGTATGTTTTAGTGTTCCGGTACACTAACCATAGAAAAAAGAACTGCATAGATACTTCTACAAGTCATAAAGACAAGTATCACTTTGAAACGTAAATAAATATCTGAAACTGCTTCATACTGTTCTATTGTTATTTCCTCGTTTTAATTTCATTGATGAAAAATGTAAGACAAAGTTGAGCAAATCAAATAGTTTATCTTTTTGTTGTTTTGTTTGCTACTAAGATGATCGATAATGCTTAATACTAAGGAAAAGACATAGAAACAAGATGTTCTTGACCTTTTTTAACTAGATAATAACATTTAATGAATGTAACCGTTGAATTTTGTCATTTCTAAAATTCGAAACTCCTTGCCAAAAGGCTGTTTCTTCTCAAATTATGTGTATCATTTGATTTAATCAGATAATAACGGTTTCATTGTTATTAATACTTAATGCTGCAAATTTTTCAAAAATGTACCTTTAGTAATCAAATTAAATAATTTACAGTCCTTAAAGTTTAATAAAACAAATAAAAAAATAAATAAAAATTAATAACCAGTAGTTTCCTCGATAATCTATAATTCATTTCATTCCGTTAATCATGAAAAAACTAAGGGTCCTTGCCCTTGACGTCAGTACATTTCTTTCCATCTGCAGTATTCTTTTTTGACACTGAACTTTCTTCCACAAACCTATCGGAAATATCAAATTATTTGAGAGACCTGCTCATAGTAAGACTGGACATATTTTCCCCTTCATCACAAATACAGTCTTAGATAAGTAATTGTCTGTTTCCTCTCAGTAGAAGGCATTTTATTCAATTTTCTCCTCACTTTAATTCGGGATCTTTAATTCAGTAATTCTATCCACTGATAATCTTTTCTGATTCTACTTGACAAGAATTTTATTCTTTCAGTCTCATCGTATTATTAAAGAAACCCTACCTTCTCCAAGAGCATAAATTCTTATTTACTTGAGTTGCGTCCATCAAGCCAAATATAAAGAGATGAGATATTGTGCTATCCAATTAATCCAAGACGACGTCACTAGATAGCTATCATCCCTTGGAAGAACATGGTCGATCTTGCACTTGCCCAGTTTGGGGTACCCGTTGACGGAATCTTCATATGGTGCTGACACGAACACTAAAGTATTGAGCGATATCTTGTACGTGTTGGCCGGCGTTAAGCCGTCCCAGTGCTTCATGACGTTAATTTTCCATTAAGCCTGGACAGCGACCTATTATAACAGGATAAATTCTTACTTTTGTTTTTGGGTAATGTTGGGTCAGTGCATCAGAATGTGATTTCAATACGTCCGTATTGCACGCGCTTCTGGGGACAGCACGAGCGCACCGCGTTTGCACGTGCAGTAGACATAGCGGCGTGCGATGTGACAAATAGCAGATGCAGCTAACATATTACCAAATTTTATCACTCCTATTTTAATTTGTTTCGAAGCAACAGTGATTTACAAAAACTTTTTGCTTAAGTATATAGTAGAAAATGTTTGGTCAAGGGAAATAACAATGAAATAGAAGGATGACGTGAAAAGAAGTACAAGGAATAAATGTCAAGAGGAAAACAGGTTTTGGTCAATGTTCAAAGATCTAGGTTTCTAACATAAACAGATAAACCAGTTTACAAATAAAATAAACAAATAAATAAATATCAAAGTAGAAGAAACAACGAATATTACAGTTCAGAATTCGTCTATCATTTATTCATTATCTGTTTTATTTTTCTCTCACAAAAGTGTCTTTGCATCATGATGTTTGGGCGTAGGTATGAATTAGCTGGTAGCTGATTCTGGCTTACATTTCAGTATTCGATGTCGAGTATTTAATGTACAAATTTAATTACCCATTCAGGCGAAAATGCGTTTCAAATGTATTTAGTAACCAATAGAAACAGATGCTAATGAGTTCTATTTTTTATACTTATTATAAATCTCTACATCTTTAATGAAATGTAAAAGCGTTTACAGCCCAATGTTCGGAAAACATGCATATACAAATTTCAAAAAATTATTTTTATTTACTTGGTGCAATAGAGATGAATCATTAAGAATTCAAGTTTGTTTTTAAAAAATTATATATATATATTCTGTCAAGTCGGCTGTTATGATTTTTAATTACAGATCATTATGAAGTAATTAATAGTATGAAAATGAAACTAAATCAGTAACAACATAGATTCGATTTTTTACTACCATTTCAAAATCTATTCATTATTTGCAACAAAAAGCTTTCAGTAGAAATTTAGAAAAAGAATAATCTCATTGCCATCTGTGGTGCTGTCAGTTTAGCTTCAGATAGACAAACACAATAGTAATAATTATGTCATAAACAGAATACCTTATTTCTGAAAACAATTTTTTAACCATCTTTTGTGTACAATTTTATATTTCCATAAATGTAATTTACTATTCGATTTGGAGCATGATAAGCATGATAGCATTATATGAAATAGCTGTTTTGGTCGATTAATTCTTCAGATGTAATAGAAATTTCGTATTGTAGTGTAAGACTATAAAGTTAATCATCTCTACATTCTATGCTAGAAATTCCACATCCACATCCCAGAACGACATTGTCGTGATAAAGTAAGTGTGGTTTTTATTCTGCGTCTCGCAGCTTTACATCTGTTTTCATTTCTTTCTTCCACAGGAGAGTGGTGTTCTGATAGTGTTTTTCTTTTAGTTTACACTGTTGTTTACATGTTGATTTGATGTATTGTCCGTTGCGATACTATTAGAAAACTGTACCGTTACTTCGTCAACCTCCTTCTTCTTCTTCTTCGTATTATTATTTTTAGTACTAGTAGTAGCAGCAGCAGCAGCAGCTGTAGTAGTAGTAGTAGTAGTAGTAGTAGTAGTAGTAGTAGTAGTAGTAGTGTTATTATGATTATTATCACGATATTTAATTGACCATGAACTACTCTAGCCTAGATATCTGTTTATGTGTATATTTTTATATTGTTTTATGTGTGTATTCTAACAAAGAGCCTGTATATTTATTTATTTACTTATTTTTGTTATTTGAACATTTGTCTACCACACTCAGTATTTTTTAGACAGAAAGCTGAACATGAAGCTACTGTTCCTCGTGGTGGTGTTAACTGTAGCTGTTGTTTTCACTAACGCTAAGGAAGACGATAGCGAACGGACCCTAACTGAGAAAGACTTGGTCCATGCAATTGATCCTGGCAAAGTCACAGACAAACGTGATGCTGGAGAGGATGGTGACGAAGATGAAGTAGAAAATGAAATTATAGACAGGGAAACGCGTTCAGAAGTTCACAAAAGAGATGATGATGGTACCACGATAGTAAAATAGTACCATTCGTTCATATGAAAGTAGTTATAAAAATATGATATGTTTATTTTATGTATATATATATATATATGTTCATCTATATGTATGTATGTTTGTATGTATCCATGTTTATGTATCCGTTTGATTGTATGTATGTACTTATGTATGTGTGTGTCTGCATACATTAATGAATATGTATGTATCTATAAAATTATATTTATTTATTTATTTATTTAGTCATATGTAATGTGTTTGTCTCTGAACTGACCCATTTAAATTTATATTACTTTAAGATTACTACAGAGAGAAGCGTGGCCCCCGAGGATTTCACCACTGATGAAGACAAGGATAAAGTATGTTTTAGTGTTCCGGTACACTAACCATAGATAAAACAACTCCATTTATGTTATGAAAGTTCAATACATGTTATAATTATTACATACTTCAAAATAATTTCTACGTTATAAATACACATATTTAGTACTTCGTTCTCATCTCATTATTGCAGTACACTAACCATAGATAAAACAACTCCATAGATGCTTCTACAAGTCATAAAGACAAGTACCACTTTGAAACGTAAATAAATATCTGAAACTGCTTCATACTGTTCTATTGTTATTCCCTCGTTTCAATTTCATTGATGAAAAATGTAATACAAAGTTGAGCAAATCCAACAGTTTTTTTTGTTGTTGTTTTTTTCTACTAAGATGATCGATAGTGATTAATTCTAAGGAAAAGACATAGAAACAAGATGTTCTTGACTTTCTCCAACTAGACAATTATTATTGTTATTGTTGTCAGTAGCAATGGAAACTAGAGCGACAACTATAATAATAATAATGATAATAATAATAATAATAATAATACATTTTCAAAAATACTGAACTACTTTTAATAAATTTTTGATTAAGAAATATTTAGAGTATTTTGAACGTGAAACATTTAGAGAAATAAACCTTGTGAATGATATAATTGCTTTTAAAAGTCATTCCAATTATTACTTTTTGTGTAATTTGATACATTTTATAGAATATTGAGCCTAAATGGAGTAATTACGTACAAAATGGTCAGTAATTCATTAAAATACAGATACAACGAGTATGTATATTGATCAATTAAAATTTGTTTTCACATTGGACAGTGCATCAAAAATTAAGCAAACATTTCGCAGTAATCTGTACTATGTTCATGAGCGAGAAACATATTCCACATTCCTGAAATCACATCTACTAACTTTCTCGTATCATCCAATGGCTGCTGTGATTTAGGTTTTTTCAGAACGTTACAGCCTGCTAAAAGTTGAAGAAACAACGAATTTGCAGTTCAGAATTCGTCTATCATTTTTCAGAATCTGTTTTCGTCTCACAAAAGAGTCTTTGCATCGTGATGTTTGGGCGAAAAAATTCTGGCTTAAGTATTCGATGTCAGTATTTAATGTACAAATTTAAAGAACCATTCAGGCGAAAATGCTTTTCAAATGTATTTAGTAACCTATAGAAACAGATGCATAATCAAGCGAAAATGTTCTATTTTTTTAAAAAAATGAATTGTAAAAGCGTTTACAGCCCAATGTTCGAAAATGCATATACAAATTTCCAAAAAATTTTTATATACATGGTTTTGAATCATTAAGGATTTCGATAAAATATATTTCATTTATATATATTATTTCTGTTTGGAGAGATGTTATGATTTTTTTATGAAGAATTAATTATGAAAATGAAACTAAATCAGTAAAAACTGCTATTTCAAAAATAAATTCATTATTTGCAACAAAAACTTTCAATGTAGAAATTTAGAAATGATCTCATTGCCGTCTGTGGTGCTATCAGTTTAGCTTCAGAGAGACGAACATAATATAATAATTATGTGAAAAACAGAATACTTTATTTCCGAAAACAATGCTTTTAACCATTTTTTGTGTACAATTTTATATTTCGATAAATGTAATTTACTATTTAGTTTGGAGCGTGATAAGCATGATAGCATTATATGAAATAGCTGTTTTGGTCGATTAATTCTTCAACTGTAATAGAAATTTCGTATTGTAGTGTAAGACTATAAAGTTAATCATCTCTACATTCTATGCTAGAAATTCCACATCCAGATCCCAGAACGACATTGTCGTGATAAAGTAAGTGTGGTTTTTATTCTGCGTCTCGCAGCTTACATCTGTTTTCATTTCTTTCTTCCACAGGAGAGTGGTGTTCTGATAGTGTTTTTCTTTTAGTTTACACTGTTTTTTTACATGTTGATTTGATGTATTGTCCGTTGCGATACTATTAGAAAACTGTACCGTTACTTTGTCAACCTCCTTGTTCTTCTTCTTCGTATTATTATTTTTAGTAGTAGTAGTAGTAGTAGCAGCAGCATCAGCTGTAGTAGTAGTAGTAGTAGTAGTGTTGTTATGATTATTATCACGATATTTAATTGACCACCAACTACTCTAGCCTTGATATCTGTTTATGTGTATATTTTTATTTTGTTTTATGTGTGTATTCTAATGAAGAGGCTGTATATTTATTTATTTATTTATTTATTTGAACATTTGTCTACCACACTCAGTATTTTTTATCCAGAAAGCTGAAAATGAAGCTACTGTTCCTCGTGGTTGTGTTAACTGTAGCTGTTGTTTTCACTAACGCTAAGGAAGACGATAGAAAGACGGTCTATAACTGAGAAAGACGATGTTGATGGATGATGACGAAAAGTCACTGAGAAACGTGATGCTGGAGAGGATGGTGACGAAGATGAAGTAGAAAATGAAATTATAGACAGGGAAACGCGTTCAGAAGATCACAACAGACACGATGATGGTACCACAATAGTAAAATAGTACCATTTGTTCATATGAAAGTAGTTATAAAAATATGATAGGTTTATTGTATGTAACTATATATAAATATATATATATATATATATATATATATATATATATATATATATATATATATATATATATATATGTATGTATGCACTTATGTATGTTTGTACATGTATATGTATGTGTGTGTGCGTGTGTGTCTGCATGCATTAATGAATATATATGTATCTATAAAAATATATTTATTTATTTATTTAGTCATATGTAATGTGTTTGTCTCTGAATTGACCCATTTAAATTTATATTACTTTAAGATTACTACAGAAGGGAACATGGACATGATGATCGAAGACATGGCGATCGTGACTATTATCATGACAAAGATGACGACTGGCGTAGATTCCACAAGAAGTAAGTTATTTTTCTTTCCTTTTTTCTTAATTTTTCTTTCTTCGGTTATGTTTTAAAATTATTTTACTAATATTGTTGCCTTCATTTCTTTTATTGTTTTGTTTCTGAGCATTTATTTATGTTATCAACGTTCCAATACATGTTATAATTATTAAATACTCAAATATAATGTCTACGTTATAAATACAGATATTTAGTACTCCACTGTCATCTCATTATTGCAGCCTAAATTACAGGTATGGAGACAGGTGACGATATTGACAAACATACAAACTAGATAGTAAGAAAGTAGATAGATAGGAATGATAGATACACACAGACAACTGAGTAACAGAGAGTAAGTCTTGGATATTGTTTGTGTTTAATTATAACAAGGATTTTAAAAATAATTAAACAGTCATCATTCCATTTATTTTCAGAAATTATCACCACTGATGAAGAAAAGGATAAAGTATGTTTTAGTGTTCCGGTACACTAACCATAGAGAAAACAACTGCATAGATACTTCTACAAGTCATAAAGACAAGTATCACTTTGAAACGTAAATAAATATCTGAAACTGCTTCATACTGTTGTATTGTTATTCCCTCGTTTTAATTTCATTGATGAAAAATGTAAGACAAAGTTGAGCAAATCAAATAGTTTAATTTTGTTTTCTTGTTTTTTCCTACTAAGATGATCGATAATGCTTAATACTAAGGAAAAGACATAGAAATAAGATGTTCTTGACCTTTTTTAACTAGATAATAACATTTAATGAATGTAACCGTTGAATTTTGACATTTCTAAAATTCGAAACGCCTTGCCAAAAGGCTGTTGCTTCTCAAATTATGTGTATCATTTGATTTAATCAGATAATAACGGTTTCATTGTTATTAATACTTACTTGTTGCAAATTTTTCAAAAATGTACATTTAGTAATCAAATTAAATAATTTACAGTCCTTAAAGTTTAATAAAACAAATAAAATAATAAATAAAAATTAATAACCATTACAGTTTCCTCGATAATCTATAATTCATTTCATTCCGTTAATCATCAAAATATAAGGGTCCTTGACCTTGACGTCAGTACATTTCTTTCCATCTGCAGTATTCTTCTTTGACACTGAACTTTCTTCCACAAACCTATCGGAAATATCAAATTATTTGAGAGACATGCTCATAGTATGACTGGACATATTTTCCCCTTCATTACAAAATACAGTCTTAGACAAGTAATTGTCTGTTTCCTCTCAGTAGAAGGCATTTTATTCAATTTTCTCCTCACTTTAATTCAGGATTTTTAATTTAGTAATTCTATCCACTGATAATCTTTTCTGATTTTACTTGACAAGAATTTTATTCTTTCAGTCTCATCGTATTATTAAAGAAACCCTATCTTCTCCAAGACAATACATTCTTATTTACTTGAGTTGCGTCCATCAAGCCAAATATAAAGAGATGAGATATTGTGCTATCCAATTAATCCGAGATGACGTCACTAGATGCCTATCTTCCCTTGGAAGAACATGGTCGATCTTGCACTTGCCCAGTTTGGTGTACCCGTTAACGGAATCTTGATATGGTGCTGACACGAACACTAAAGTATTGATCGATATCTTGTACGTGTTGGCCGGCGTTAAGCCGTCCCGTTGCTTCTGCGGACAGCACGAGCGCACCGCGTTTGCACGTGCAGTAGACATAGCGGCGTGCGATATGACAAATAGCATATGCAACTAACATATTACCAAATTTTATCACTCCTATTTTAATTTGTTTCGAAGCAACAGTCATTTACAAAATTTGCTAAACTTTTTGGTTAAGTATATAGTAGAAAGTGTTTGGTCAAGGGAAATAACAATGAAATAGAAGGAAGACGTGAAAAGAAGTACAAGGAATAAATGTGAAGAGGGAAACAGGTTTTGGTCAATGTTCAAAGATCTAGGTTTCTAACATAAACAAATAAAACAGTTTACAACTAAAATAAACAAATAAATAAATATCAAAGTTGAAGAAACAACGAATATTGCAGTTCAGAATTCGTCTATCATTTATTCAGTATCTGTTTTATTTTTCTCTCACAAAAGAGTCTTTGCATCGTGATGCTTGGGCGTAGGTATGAATTAGCTGGTAGCCGATTCTGGCTTACATTTCAGTATTCGATGTCGAGTATTTAATGTACAAATTTAAAGAACCATTCAGGCGAAAATGCTTTTTAAATGTATTTAGTAACCTATAGAAACAGATGCTAATGAGTTCTATTTCTTATGATTATTATAAATCTATACATCTTTAATGAATTGTAAAAGCGTTTACAGCCCAATGTTCGGAAAACATGTTTTATATACATGGTGAAATAGAGATGAATCATTAAGGATTTAAGTTTGTTTTTAAAAAATTATATATATATATATATTCTGTCCAGTCGGCTGTTATAATTTTTAATTACAGATCATTATGAAGTAATTAATAGTATGAAAATGAAAATAAATCAGTAACAACATAGATTCGATTTTTTACTACCATTTCAAAATCTATTCATTATTTGCAACAAAAAGCTTTCAGTAGAAATTTAGAAAAGGAATGATCTCATTGCCATCTGTGGTGCTATCAGTTTAGCTTCAGAGAGACAAACATATTAATTATGTGAAAAACAGAATACTTTATTTCTGAAAACAATGTTTTTAACCATCTTTTGTGTACAATTTTATATTTCGATAAAAGCAATCATTTACTATTTAGTTTGGAGCATGATATGCTTTCATCTAGCTGTTTTGGTCGATTAATTCTTCAACTGTAATAGAAATTTCGTATTGTAGTGTAAGACTATAAAGTTAATCATCTCTACATTCTATGCTAGAAATTCCACATCCACATCCCAGAACGACATTGTCGTGATAAAGTAAGTGTGGTTTTTATTCTGCGTCTCGCAGCTTTACATCTGTTTTCATTTCTTTCTTTCACAGGAGAGTGGTGTTCTGATAGTGTTTTTGTTTTAGTTTACACTGTTTTTTACATGTTGATTTGATGTATTGTCCGTTGCGATACTATTAGAAAACTGTACCGTTACTTCGTGAACCTCCTTCTTCTTCTTCTTCGTATTATTATTTTTAGTAGTAGTACTAGTAGTAGCAGCAGCAGCAGTAGCTGTAGTAGTAGTAGTAGTAGTAGTAGTAGTAGTAGTAGTAGTAGTAGTAGTGTTATTATGATTATTATCACGGTATTTAATTGACCTCGAAATACTCTAGCCCAGATGTCCGTTTTTTTTTTTTTTTTTTTTATTTATTTATTTATTTGAACATTTGTCTACCACACTCAGCATTTTTTAGCCAGAAAGCTGAAAATGAAGCTACTGTTCCTCGTGGTTGTGTTAACTGTAGCTGTTGTTTTCACTAACGCTAAGGAAGACGATAGCGAACGGTCCCTAACTGAGAAATACGCGTACCCTGCTGGTGTTGACGATGATGACAAAGTCTTTGAGAAACGTGATGCTGGAGAGGATGGTGACGAAGATGAAGTAGAAAATGAAATTATAGATAGGGAAACGCGTTCAGAAGATCAAAAAAGACACGATGATGGTACCACAATAGTAAAATAGTACCATTTGTTCATATGAAAGTAGTTATAAAAATATGATAGGTTTATTGTACGTAACTATATATATATATGTGTGTGTACATCTATATGTGTGTATGTTTGTATGTATCTATGTTTGTGTATCCGTTTGATTGTATGTATGTACTTATGTATGTGTGTGTCTGCATACATTAATGAATATGTATGTATCTATAGAAGTATATTTATTTATTTATTTATTTAGTCATATGTAATTTGTTTGTCTCTGAATTGACCCATTTAAATTTATATTACTTTAAGATTACTACAGAGAGAAACGTGGCCGCCCATTTAGGAGAAGACCGGGACGTATTGATCGAAGACAATCATCATGATAGAGATGACGACTGGCGTAGATTCCACAAGAAGTAAGTTATTTTTTTCCTTTTTTCTTAATCTTGTTTTTCTTCTCTGATGTCTTAAAATTATTTTACTAATATTGTTGCCTTCATTTCTTTTATTGTTTTGTTTCTGAGCATTTATTTATGTTATGAACGTTGCAATACATGTTATAATTATTAAATACGTCAAATGTAATAAATACACATTTAATATTTCATTGTCATCCCACTATTGCAGCCTGACTTAGAGACATGGAGAGAGGTGGCGATACTGACAAAAATAGAATGTAAATAGTAAGAAAGTAGATAGATAGGAATGATGGATACACAGAGACAACTGAGTAACAGAGAGAAAGTCTTGGACATTGTTTGTGTTTAATTATAACAAGGATTTAATAAAATAATTAAATACTCATCATTCCATTTATTTACAGAAATTATCACCACTGATGAAAAAAATGATAAAGTATGTTTTAGTGTTCCGGTACACTAACCATAGAGAAAACAGCTGCATAGATACTTCTACAGGAAATAAAGACAAATATCACTTTGAAACGTAAATAAAGATCTCAAACTGCTTCATACTGTTCTTTTTTATTTTCTTCGTTTTAATTTCACAAATGAAAAGTGTAATACTAAGTTCAGCAATTCAAAAAGTGTTTTTCTTTCTTTTTTCTACTAAGATGATCGATAATGCTTAATTATAAAGAAATGATATATATCAAAATGTTCTTGACCATTTCAAACTCGGTAATAAGATGTTTGAATTTGGGCTATGTCGTTTTTAAAATTCGGCTTTGCCAAAACACGATTTAGTTTTGATCTCTTACAATGTCTTATGCTGTTTTAGAATTTGGTGCAAAGTTCTGAATAGATCTTAATCAGTTGAGACAAGTTCTGCAGAATAACAAGAACCAGGAAGTTCTACCAGCCTTTGTAGATGTAAATATCGGTCCGTACATTATTCTCGTGAAACGCAAACCCTTTGTGTCTGATAACGACACGTCTTTAATGTTTAGCAGCTCAAAGTGGATCACACCAACAGTATCCCACAAAATGTTTAACCAAACATTCCCCTCAGAGTGGATGAACAATTCTGAGTGCGTCATAGCCAAATCGGCAGCACAGAATCATCATCTAATGCGATTAGCAGTCTTATAAAATATCCATATTTCATCACTGAAGCGTTGAAGGTCATGAAAACCAGAATGTTGATAATCTACTGGGGTCAACTCCTATCGTTAAAATTTTTAAAATAATTTTGTTTTAATTGCTTTTAAAAGTCATTTCATCTTATATTTTTTATCGTAACATGATCAGTTTCATAGCCATACTAAGCCTAGGTGCACTGATCATGTACAAAAGGAATCAGTAACTTATTAAAATAAAGACAGGTGTAATGAATATCTATTTTTATCAACTAAAATATTTTTTTTCAGTTACACAATGTAACAAAAATTAAGCAAACATTTGGGAATAATCTGTATTATGTGTCATGTTCGAGAAAAATTAGTATTATGATACAGAAATATTTTTATTTACACTCCCGTTGAAAATAAATAAATAATACATAAATAAGAAAAAATGAAACACCTGACAATATTTAGAATTTTTCAAAAACGTGCATTTAATAATAAAATAAAATCATTTCCTCTACTTAAAATTTACTAATAAAAAAAAACAACATTTAATAATAATTACAGTACTTTTAAAAATAAATATTTATATTATTATAAATAAATGTCCCATCTGACTACGATGCATTTTTATTTTCATCTCCTACCAGAAACGAAAGGTAACATAATAGTACTACTAATACTAATACTAATTATTATTATTATTATTATTATTATTATTATTATTATTATTATTATTATTATTATTATAAACGTATATTTGTGTTGAAATCAAATAATTTAATCTACATATATAAACTAACATACACACAGACACACACACACACACACGTTATTCAGAATCAAATTAATCAATGTACAGTTTATTATTGTTATTATTATTGCTGTTGTTATTGTTGTTGTTGTTGTTATTGTGAATGGTAATGCATCACTATAGTTTATTGTGAACTCTCTTTTCCGTATGACGAACGGAGTTGTCGCCCTTGCATTTTCAATATTATAACGTTGCACACGTTCTAAAAGTAATATAAATATTTAAGTGATCCATTACCAAAACAATATCAAAAATAAAAACCTATGCAGATGAGATCGGTTTACAGTTTTGACAAAAAGAAAAAGAAAAGAAATTGTCGAGCGAAGCAAAGTGAAATGACTATTGTAATTAAATTTTGGCCAAAAGCCCTGAATTCCACAAAGATATATATTAAGAAAAGGAAAATAATAAAACTGTTTCTGTTTGTTTCATGTCTTTGTTTATTTATTTATTTATTTATCGAATTTATACTGCTTAGACAGTTCACAGTGGATTCTGGTTACCTGATTATTTTTTTTTTTTTTTTTTTTAATTTAGTTCGATTTGGAAAATTTTAGATGACTTCATTTAACATTTCTGAGCTAATTTAAGACTAGGATTATAAATTGCAACTTTGCAACCTTTCGTAAAAAAACAAAATACAAAACTTAAATTTCACTATTAAAAAAAATATATATATATATATATATTGTTCTTCTTCTGTCGTTGATGTAATATAAATCCACTTTATTTCTGATCTTTTTTTTTTCTTCTAAAAATGATAACTTATTTCATGCTGCATACATTAACTGGTGTTAATTTTCAGTTAGTTAAACAATTTGAATGACTTACAAAAGCAAATCCAACACTATTGGCAATATTATTATTCTTTAAGTATATTTCAAACTTTTATCAACGTGTTTCACGTTCAAAATAAAGTAAATCTTGCTCTTGTTATTTCTGGTTTATTACATAATTTCTACTGGGAAATGAGGAGAGATGATGTTGTGGACCATTCAGCAGATTTAAGCACTATAATATGATAATATATTGTTGTTGATGATTCCTTATTATCAGAGAAAAAATATCTTTACTCGCCAAAGCCATGTAATACCTTCAGTATGAAATTTATCCCGAAAATGAACCTTGTATACAGCCATACTTTTATTTTGATTGAAGTAGGTTTTAACACTTCCATATGTGTGTATATATACGCACACACACAGATATATATATGCACACACACATGTTAAAGATATATATATATATATGTATATGTATGTATGTATGTATGTATGTGCTTATATATATGTGTGTGTGTGTGTGTGTGATTGAATTAACTGATCAGTAAATCAATAATTAACACCTCAACACATATCATCTGAGAATATATAATTCTGATTATACAAGCAAGGATGGCCTTTTTTGATGCGTGAAAAGTTTATTATTTCCAAAATGAAAGATGAATTTAATTACTGAAAGAAAATGATCATTCATCTCTTTTTTAAACTAAGATGTGAACTTTGTGTACCTGCATACAATTAAAGATATCTGTTTATTTTGTAAGTATTTCCGCTGTAAAGTGCTTTGTCTGTATCTGTAACACAACTATTTACTTAACTATTGTTATTCACTATAGCCGTACTTACGTAAAATCAAGAACAAACTGTCTTCAAAAAAGACAAAGTAGAAACAAAACCAAAATGTCGGACGACACAAGTTTATATCGATGACAGATTTACAGTTTTTAATTTTAATTTAAAAAGGTAAAGACTAATTAATTTAATTTATTCAACTAATCTATTTCTAAGCGCATTACATTAAACACTTTCAATACATTTTTAATACAAACATTTTATTACAGCTTATTCTGTTAGTGAGGCATCAATAGACTCACTGGTTTGAATCAAGAATAGTTCTTCAACACTGGTTTGAAAACATCAATCATAATATTATATTGTAACAGTTATAATACATCCTAAAACAGCACACCATTAGATCTACACTCAATTATGTATGTATGATAAAACGTCCAAAAAAGAAAGAATGATCTAATAACTTCTGTTGCAGCACATATTGTACCTACATATAAAGAAATGTATTACTGCTAAATCGAGATCTGATTACGGGTTACAAAACAAAAGTAAAATGCGTGGACGATTAACAATGCCTGTGTCACCATCTGTTAGAATGACTGTTATAGTTCTGTGAATACCAGAGCATTAATATTAATTACAAATCTCCATGCTATATACACATTTTCTTGTAGTTAATATCTTCATCTATATCTGTGGCTGGAATTTACAATTTTATTTTTGTTAATCACTTACCATGACTGATTTGTTCTTTAGATCGGACACAAATGAATGAAACTTACCAAATTATTATTATTATTATTATTATTATTATTATTATTATTATTATTATTATTATTATTATTATTATCGTGAAAGACATAATAGTCTATTCTTTATTTAATTAAATTCATAATGATTTCAAAGCTGAAAAGACACAAATTACCACGCTTGTAACGAACCTTTATCATTCTGATTTATTCAGTAACATATGGTTCTTCAGAGCACAGTTATTTCTTTTCGTATATGCTGTAATTGTCTGATACTTTTGTCTCATTCACAATACCTGTTTCTGTAAAGTTTCTTTTCATTTTTTTTTTTTTTTTTTTTTTTTGCTCTAACCATGCACTACTGACTGTTTTATGATCAGAAGAAAGGGTACTGTTTAGAAAATGCTATAAAACACCGTGTTCTTAGCAGCACTATCTACAACTACTCCTGACAAGACAAAGATTTCATCAGGTACATTTCAGTGCTACGTTATTTTCTTTATAGCTTAGAATGTACTGATTCATTAATTAATTAAATTATTTATTTATTTATTATCATTATTATTGTTGTTGCTGTTTTTGCTAATGTTACAGTTATTGTTGGTGTTGTTTTTGTTCCTGTTGTCATCTTTTTCTTTGTTTTTTCCCGGTATCCTTTTGTCCTATTTCTGACTCTGTTTTATGCGCACTTTTCGTTTTGTTTTTGCTTCGATTTATTGTTTTATTATTATTATTATTAATCTTGTTTATTTTATATATATATATATATATATATATATATTTTGTTTTTTGTTCCGTTGCAGTCTCCGAAACCAGGAAATCTGAAATGAAACTGTTATTTCTTGCTGTGGTGTTTGCCGTCGTTGTTTTCGCTAACGGCGAGAAACTAGAAATAGATGATGACGTAGAAAGTGCCATCGTTGAGAGAGATTTGGCCCGCGCAGTAGGTGATGACGATGTCAAAGAATCTGCAGAGATGTATGACGTGGATGGCGATGGTGATATACCACACAGGGAAACACGTTCAGCAAAACGTAAATTTATCATAGTATTATATTCTCAAACAAACTTTTTCAAATATTATGTTCCAGTTTTAAAAAAAATATGCGTTTATTTTTAAAGTTTAAATACTTTTATTTGAATTTGTATATGTTAGTGTCTGGGTATGTTTGTTTGTATATATGTTTGCTTGAATTTTTGTGTTAGGCTTTTTTTTTTTTTTTTTTTTTTTCTCTATTTTACCTGTTCTATAATCTGTTCTTCAATAATTATTAGATTACTGCAAAAAAATGAAAAATGGAAAGACACTGAGAATTAAATTAATAAAATGCCATATAAAAGGAACATGCAGTGATGCTTACAAGAGGTTCAGATCATTTCATCCCCACCGGGTGATAAAACTCCGTCACAAGGGCAGAATCGTTGGACGGAAGTTAGTTGATTTTTATTCTTCTTTTTTTTTTGTTGTTTTATTTTTATTGTGAATATATACAGGTACCAGATCGATTATCCGGGTCCTGAAATCCGGAAAGACCATGTAACCGGAAGTTCGCGCTCGCTGATGTTGTCCTCACCAGACCGGAGCTACTCTTTCAAGCCGCGTGGCGTTCATTCACTCGCCGCATTGTTTACGTGTCGAGTCGCCACAGTTGTGTATCGTCAATTTTCTTTATGTTTTTAATTTTAATTTTTTATGTATTTAGATGCCTTGGTACCAGAAAACCGGAAAATCCAGAAATCCGGAATGCCTCAGGCCCCACGGAGTCCGGAACGTTTGGTCCGGTACCCGTACTTATATCTATCTATCTATATATATATATATATATATACAGGTGACACACACACACACACACACACACACACACACACATATATATATATATATATATACACACACACACATATACATATACACATACATGTACCGGACCAATTATCCGGACTCCTTGGGGCTTGAGGCATTCCGAATTTCTGAATTTTCCAGTTTTCTGGTATCAAGGCTCGACTCGACACGTAAACAATGCGGCGAGTGAATGAACGCCATGCGGCTTAAAAGAGTAGTTCCGGTCTGGCGAGGACAACACCCGCGCTCGCGAACTATGAAAATAGCATCGGGAAAAAACTTCCGGTTGTCTGGTCCGGTAGCCGTGTATGTATGTGTGTGTATATATATATATTTGTCTACTCCATTACTTTTTTTATTTTGGTTTCTCTTTACTTTTTTTATTTTTTATTATTATTACGATTTATCCTTTTAAAACTGATAGGCTCCATGTCCAGATTACTGTACGTAAACTTTGAGTTAGTTTACATTTTCTAATCAATTCTGAAACTTTTGCAAGCTAAGTTATTTTTAAAAAAATTAATTAATGTAGTGGCAAAAGTAACCTTACTTGGTGACACTTTAACGAACCATACAAAAAGCATTTCATCGTAATTGATGATATTCTTTATCTTCTAGAGCCAGCTGTTCGAGTCATCTATACATCATCAGTATCTTTTCTTTCCAACATAATCCATTTTTATCGGTTCTTAGTTTGGGTTTGTGATTACAAGCAATCTAACAGTGTTAAAACTGATTATTTCATTATTTTATATCAAGTTTCCAGTTTGCATTTAATATGAGATCCAGTTATGTCTGTAATGTTACAAAATAGTAAGCGTATCTTTGGCCAGATGACCAAATTCCTCAAAATCACATGTTAACATTGGTCATCCTGTGAATCTGCCATACAAAGGAAATGTAAGTGAGGTTATTCATACAAAATAACTTTTACACTATCTGCAAGGATATGTAACGAAAATAAACGTGTACTTACTTCACAGCAGAGTAGAACGCTGAAAGCAAAATCTGGGAGTTATCAAAACTTGCTTACAAACATAAATCATCTTTGACAAATTTTACATCGGTAGTATGTTGTTGTTCAAGAGCGAATTACGAACATAATTTGTAGAAATGTGTAAATATATGAAACCAATGGGAAAAAAATTCACTCTATCATATATTTATTTATTATTAAGTAACGGATAACATTTGTGCATATGTTTGTGCTTGTATGTGTGTGTGTGTTAGAGAGAGAGAGAGAGAGAGAGAGAGAGAGAGAGAGAGAGAGAGAGAGAGAGAGAGAGAGAGAGAGAGAGAGAGACAGAGAGAGAGAGAGAGAGAGAGAGAGAGAGAGAGAGAGAGAGAGAGAGAGAGAGAGAGAGAGAGAGAGAGAGAGAGAGAGAGAGAGAGAGAGAGAGAGAGAGAGAGAGAGAGAGAGAGAGAGAGGGGAATTAGTTAATATAAGCATTAAATTATTCTTTTTATTATATTTTCAGAGGAAATCTTTCGAACGGATCATTTGTGGTAGTAAAATGCCGTGGGAATCGGGTCAGGTTTAGTCACTGGTGGATCAACAAGAAAAAAGGAACAGGCACTGTCCGCCAGACTTTGTATAGTCCCAATTAAGGTTTTGAAATAAACATTTTAATCTGCTTTATAAGTATCTTTGTTTTTTCTTTACTTTGGTTAATACACACACACACACATATATATATATATATTTCTCAAGATAAGTTTACAATTATCAGAGAATAAATGATCATCCTATATTAATCTTTTTTTTTGTAAAAAACAACAAAACATTTTGCGATAATCTTGGTGGCTGAAATTGACAAAACTGAGTAATTTGCGATGAAAATTCTCTATTAAGCAGAGTCAGTTAGTTAAGTGATCAAGCATGTGGTTGAACGTTTCATACCAAACATATCAAGGATTTATTAATTCGTACATTTATTATTCGTACATGTTTAGAAAGAGCTGTAGTGAACAACTGAATTCAGTCTGGCAGCTATTTAGTTTTTTCCTTTTTAAAAGCCAGGAAATGTATGTTTAGTTTCTATGTTATAAACCACATGCCTGATTTTGTCGCATTTTAATAATTTGCTTTTTATTAATCAGAGCAGTTAATTGATCAAACATATGGAGGAATTTCTGCTCGTTACATACAAATAATGAATTATTACATGTTTAGAAAGAGTTACAGTGAATATGTGGTGCATTATAAAAACACCTTTAAAAAAACGAACTAGAAAACAATTCAAACCACAAGACCCAAATTTACTTTATCATTGGTCACTAAATCCATCTTTTAAAGTAATAATTAAAAAGAAAGTAATAAATTGTTTTATTTAGTACTGAACATTTGTATGAAAAACAGTGATCTAAAATGTCATATGTCGTAACTATTATCATGCATAGAAACAGACGACAGTATTAGCGCTATTTAGTGTTATGTTTATATAAGAAAGAATACATTAATGGAAAACTACAAATCTTTTGGAAATGATATTTACTGCAAACCGAGAAATGTTCAAATTACATGAGAGAATAAATTTATTAAATAATTATTATTTTATCACCATACGCTATTACAATTGTTATTCTTCTCGTGTGAGTAAAAGTGTCTGTGTCATCATCTGTTAGAATGATTGTTATAGTTCTGTGAACAGCGTATTAATATTAATTATAAATCTCCACATCGTATAAACATTTCAACGTCTGTTGTACAAACATATAATTTCCTTTTTGTTAATCATTTAGCATGACTGATTTGTTTTCAGACTGAACGCAAATGAATGATACTTGTCAATTTATTATTTTTATGATTATTATTGTCGTTGTTGTTATTCGCATTTTTTGTGATTTTTTTAATGATTATTTCTGTTATTTTTATATAAAATCAACGATACTAAACATCAAACTACTGTGATTGTTATCGGTTTGTTTCTATTCAAGTTGTTGTTTATATTGATCCTGTTTACGTAATGTCTGCTCCGAAATGCTTTGAATATAAACAACTCATTTGAACGCAATAAACAAAAGCATTGAAATACCAGCTGTAGATAAATAAATAATTTAAATAAAAGTGTTTATTGCTACACCACCATTTGTTTATGAATTAATTAACAGAAATTATCAATTCATGACCATCAGTGTTATTCGTTGGCAATAGCACTTTTATTCTCCATTCTCTGAAGTGGGGTTTGCAAAAAAAAAAATACATCTGATCTTCAGGATAACAGGTAACGAGATATAGTCCTTCTAAACGATTCCTAATCAGTGTCTGTCAAATCGTTTTCATAGCTTGTTTTATAAAACAAAATATTTAGAATAGTGAAACAGATACGTCGTAGAATTCTGTGTGTGTCTGATAGATTCGTCAGTATTTGACGTTTCTCCATAAAAAACCAAGCAAACAAACATAAATAAATTAATTAATTAATTAAATAATAATAATAATAATAATAATAATAATAATAATAATAATAATAAATAAATAAATAAATAAATAAATAAATAATAAACAGACTACTGCAAATCGATACAGTCCGACAGTAGTACAATGGACTTCATTTTTTAGTTTCATTTTTTTAATTGATATTTATTGCTCTTTAAGGCATATACATTTAGAAACTGCTGGACGAAATATTTTCACCCTTGACGCTAAATCCAAGATGGCCGCCATCTATTTACCTTTTATATTCGTAACTGGGTAAGACCGAATCATAAATTAAAGTTCTTGAAGGCTTGAAGAATTAAATGCGGTATGATCTTCCCAATAAAATACCATATATGCACTATATACATATTGTCATCCAAAGTATAAACGAAAACGTAAATAAGAACTAATTAATTATTGAAGTTTATTGTATTCATTATAACAACTGTGAGTCAAATGTCTGATCGAATCAAATGAGAAACAACTTGTTTACTGCAAGATTGATTGCATACGGGATGATAGTGGCGATGATGGTGCTGATGCTGATGTTTTTATTTTTGTTGAATATCGGTCTTATTCTGGATTTGGCTTTTGGATTTTTTGTTCAGGATCTGTTTCGCCTATTCTCGGTATTTTTATTTTTTTATTCTTTTATTATTTTTATTTTTTTAAGTGAGGAGGGATTTGGTTGTTATTTATTTAATATTTATTTATTTATTTATAACAGTCTCCGAAACGAGGATATCTGACATGAAACTTTTGTGTCTTGTTGTCGTGTTTGCCGTGGCTTTTCTTTTCGCTAACTGCGAGCCACTCGAAAAAGATGATATCGAAAATTTCTTCGTTCAGGAAGAGGTGACATTTACTGAAGATCAAACGAGTCAAAAACGCGGTCTGAAATTCGCGTATGAAGAGAGACCATTTCCAAGAAGTAAATTTGGCAAATGATTATTTTGCAAACAAATGTTATACTATTTGTGTTTTTATTATTATTATTATTGTCATTATTATTATTATTATTATTATTATTATTATTATTATTGTTATTGTTGTTGTTGTTGTTGTTGTCAGTTATTTTTATTATTATTATTATTATTACTACTGCTATCATTATTAACATCATCATTATTATTATTCCTTTTTTTTTCTTCACTTTTTCACTCTTTTTTAAGTATCAGCTTCCAGTTTTTTAAGATGATAAAACAAAAAACAAAAAATAAATAAATATACATTTTATTTATAAATTCATAGGGATATATGTATTTGTGTGTGTGTGTGTGTGTGTGTGTGTGTGTGTGTGTGTGTGTGTGTGTGTGTGTGTGTGTGTGTGTGTGTGTGTAACTGTACATTCTGTCATTCTGTCTTTTTAACCCCAATGTTTTTCAGTCATTTACAGAAAAATGAAAAACGGAAAGTTGCTCAGAATTAACGCGACATCTAGTGTTAAACTAGGAGTTTACGGTGATGCAATGCAAAAGTTTCAAGCATTCAGACCTTATCACATCATCAGGCTGAAAAAGAATGGGAGATTTGTAGGACTGAAGTAAAGTTTCAGTTATTATTATTATTATTGTTGTTGTTGTTACTGTAGTTGTTGTTGTTGTTGTTGTTGTTGTTGTTGTTGTTGTTGTTGTTGTTGTTGTTATTATTATTATTATTATTATTATTATTATTATTATTATTATTATTATTATTATTATTATTATTATTATTATTATTATTATTATTATTATTATTATCAAGTATGTCTTTCATTTTTTGTTTTACTATGTTTTATTGCTATTATTGTTGTTTTTGCTTAATTTTATTTCTTCTTTATTTATTTTATTTTCTCTTTATTAGTAATTCCTTTTTTGTTTTGTTTCCCTGTCTTTTAAATCTGGCAAGGAGATTTTAGAGTGTTTTTGTGTTTTATGCCTAGATATACCTAGACACATCAATACAAACATACATACAGACATACAAACATACACACACATACATACATACATACACACATATACACATACACATACATACATACACGCATACACACACACAGAGATATACCTAGACACATACATACAAACATACATACCAACATACACACATACATACCTACACACATGCACACACATACATACAGACATACATACATGTATACATATGTACTGAGAGAGAGAGAAAAAGAGAGAATGAATTGAGTTAGAGAAAATACATCGTCTAAAATAATAATTAAATTATTCTTATTAAAATATTTTCAGAGGATATCTACGAGAACGCAACGCATTTATAATACTAATAAAACCAAAACGTGGGGAAGAACCACATTTAAGTATATGGAAGTTGTATAAGAAAAAAGGACAGGCCTTTGTAAATCGAACTTACTATCATTATCCGTCTCGTAGATTTTGAAATAATAATGAAAAATAAAAAAGAACATTAAAAAGAAAAAAGAAAAAGTTCAATCTACTTCATAAGAATTCCGGATTTTTAGGACTTTGTCTTGTTTGTTTGTTTTTGTTGTTTTTTGTTGTTGTTTTTTTTTGTTTTTCTTGTTTTTTTTTTGTTTTTTTTTGTAAAAATGAAATAGATAGAAAGACATATAGTCAGAGACAGTGAGATAGAGAGAGGGATAGGGCAGAGAGAGAGATATGCTGGATGAAATGTAATGTACTGAGTAAATGATTCGCGTAATCATCAAATGTTTCCTTGTTTCTGATCTATTTTAGTTACGAAGATATAATATATTCATAATATATTCATAGATAGATAGATAAACAAAGATATATATGATCCGTCATAAACAGCTATCAGTCAGTTTTTCTGAACATGCTGGATTTTATACTGATGTATGTTTCTATTAATTTGTTCCAAAGGCTTACTTACCTAAATTAATAAAATACAAAAAAGGATTTCGGGCGCCCATATTTCGGAACGTTTGACTTCAGAACAATTTCACTAGATGTTTGGAGGTCATATAATTATAATTCAGCAGTTCACATCTAACCAAATATATTTAGATATTATAGGTTCGTAAAACAATAATTATATTTTCAGAAAACACGCACTGACAAATGCTGTTACATACTGACAAGAAATCAGTCTATTTTCTTTTTGTCTGCCGCACACAACATGATATCCACGCAGTTTCCTTTTGGGCACGTGAAGAAAAATGGCCAGCATGCCTCTGCAAAACGTCCCAGATAGAAAAAAACAATATTCATTTTTTTTAGAAGAATTTCAGAAAACAATTAACACTATCACCTATTGAAAATATTAGACCACGAACATCTTGTTAACGTTACCATATTAAAATTACAACTGTAAATATCAAAAATTTGCAACTAAACATTAAACATTAAAAATATTAAATGTACCATTTCGAAATATAAAACCTACAAATGTGAATATTTAATATTTCCCTGAATGAAAATCCACATTAAATTCGAACTTTAAATGTAATATTCATAACATTAGGCCTACCTCTGTGAACGTTAACCTAGCACTGTCAACGTTAAACCTAGCACTGTCAACGATAAACCTAGCACTGTCAACGTTAAACCTAGCTCCATGAACGTTAAACACTGTGAATGCAGCATGTAGCACTGCCAACGTAAAACTAGCGCTGTGAACGTTAAATCTGTCAGTGTAAACATTAAAGGTATTACTATAAGCATTAAACCTACCATTTAAAACATTATTCCAACAAAAAGGTTGTCGGGTCGTGATTCCAAGATGTTGATCAAATATGTGTCCATACCACGTGAGAAGTTCACTGCCTGCTGAGATTTTCTTCGTTGTATAATAGTAGATGTTGCCATGCAGCTGCATGTTGCCGATGTTCTGCATGTTGACTTTATTAGCTGAGTTGACGTAACGCATCCAGTTGGACATAGACTTGTCTTTTCCATCAATTACATATATCCCTTTTATTTCATCTGAAACCTATATAATTATATTATAATGATATTAACTTCTCATTTGGATATATCTCTCTCTCTCTCTCTCTCTCTCTCTCTCTCTCTCTCTCTCTCTCTCTCTCTCTCTCTCTCTCTCTCTCTCTCTCTCTCTCTCTCTCTCTCTCTCTCTCAAAATGATTTATTTTTCTGAATAATGTACCTTCCAAGCGTAATCATTATTCCTTTGAGAAAGTATATTGCATCTTTTAACGCCTTCGTAAGGGCCAAACCGTGTTCTACTAGGAATATCTTTTTCAGCAAATACACCATTTCCAGCTCCCGTTATTGTAGATTTTCTTAACGACAGAAAAAGAGGCAGAGATCTCCTAGCTCTGTCTCGTACAGAACCATCCATTGGCAGCTAGAAAGAAAAGTAAATGACAGTCAAATAAACCCAGATGTATCCCTACCACCATTATATGCAAAAAGTATTTAATATTTAATTGTTTCTTTCTTTTTGCTGTTACAAGCTGGCGTTAGCTTATGGTTGCTTTTTTTATCCAGCTGTCGCGCTCGTTTATTACATTTTTTCTTACTGAAATTTCTGTTCCTTTGTACTACCACTATTTACTGAATTTACTGTTATTTACACACTAATCACTGCTCGACTAATTCTGGGTTTTTTTTCTCTTGTTTATTGGTGTATACTAAAACCTATTACAGTCGCTTTGAGTACATACTGTGCATTGATGATATGAAGAAACCTATGACAATTTTTATTTTCATTTGTGACAGGTAATATGCATATCACTGATAATTTCTTTGATAGGTATACAGTGTGACTAAACTCTTTATGTTTTTAACAGTGTTCAAAGGTTCGAACAAAACAAAACCTCCAGCATTGTACTGATCCTTCCTTAAATATCCAACAGCTTTATATAAATATACACACACACATTATATATATATATATATTTACACACATCTACATTGATATAATATATATGCATATACACATACATACAGGCAACCTGACAGAGAGACAGACCGACAGAACAGGTTAAAAAGGGTAAAAAAGGAATAAAAATATGCGTATTTATCGATGCCTGGACCCTTCTTGTAAATTTATTTTATTTTGTAAACAAATACACAAAACGTAAAGAAACAAAATAACTAAATAGACAAATAGGTCACCTTTTTGATCGAGTTCAAATTCTTTCTCCTCATCGTCTGACCCCTTCCTTTCATATTCTGATACCTCACAGCACAGTGATCTCTGTATAAAGTTGAAAAATAATTGTAGCTTTTAAATAAAACATTGAGTAATTCAAGGCCCTGAGTAAAATATTGAGTAATCCAAGGCCATGAATAAAATGTTAAATAAACCAAGACTGTGAATAAAATTTACATCTCTTGACTTCAAAAAAAAAAAAAAAAAAAAAAAAAAGAGGCTAAATCAGGTCTAAATAAAAGTGTAAAATATTAACCAGTGTTATTCTTTAACAACATGATGGTATATCTTAAGATTTCTTCAGTGCTTTATCTTATTTTATTTTTATTTTTAATTTTTATGTGCGTATGTGGGGGGGGGTGTCTTCCGAAAAATAAATTTAAAAACCAAATATATAATGTAAGTATCTCAATTAAGGTTATAAAACCTTTCAAAGAAGCGGGAAATGTAGTTGTTAAAATTCCGGTGAAGGTACCTTCTCAAATAAAGAATGTTGTAGTGTATAAGTCTGTAGTAAAGTGTAGATAAATCCTCACACAACTTTGTATTGTATATGCCTGTAGTAAAGTGTAGATAAATTCTCACATAACTGTATTGTATATGTCTGTAGTAAAGTGTAGATAAATTCTCACATAACTGTATTGTATATGCCTGTAGTAAAGTGTAGATAAATTCTCACATAACTGTATTTTATATGTCTGTAGTAAAGTGTAGATAAATCCTCATACAACTCTATATTGTATACGTTTCTAGTAAAGTGTAGATAAATTCTCACATAACTGTATTGTATATGTCTGTAGTAAAGTGTAGATAAATCCTCACAAACCTCTGTATTTTGTACGTTTCTAGTAAAGTGTAGATAAATTATCACACAACTCTGTATTGTATGCGTTTCTGGTAAAGTGTAGATAAATTATCATATAACACTGTATTGCATACGTTACTAGTAAAGTATAGACAAATTGTCACACAACTCTATATTGTATATGCCTATAGCAAAGTGCAGATAAATCCTCACACAACTCTGTACTGTATATTTTCCAGTAAAGTGTGGATACATTATCAGACACCTCTGTAGTAAAGTGTAGATAAATCCTCACACAACTCTGTATTATAAACGTTTCTAGTAAAGTGTAGATACATCCTCACACAACTCTGTATTATAAACGTTTCTAGTAAAGTGTAGATACATCCTCACACAACTCTGTATTATAAACGTTCCTAGTAAAGTGTAGATACATCCTCACACAACTCTGTATTATAAACGTTTCTAGTAAAGTGTAGATACATCCTCACACAACTCTGTATTATAAGCGTTTCTAGTAAAGTGTAGATACATCTTCACACAACTCTCTATTATAAGCGTTTCTAGTAAAGTGTAGATACATCCTCACACAACTCTGTATTATAAGCGTTTCTAGTAAAGTGTAGATACATCCTCACACAACTCTGTATTATAAGCGTTTCTAGTAAAGTGTAGATAAATTCTCACATACCTCTGGACTGTGTACGTCTGTAGTAAACTGTAAATAACTTATCAAACAACTGTGTAGTATCAACGTCTGTAGCAAATTGTAGATAAATTCTCACAGAGAACTGTCTAGGGAATATGTTTATAGTTGAATAAATATATAAATTCTAGCAGAACATTGGTGAGAGGCTTACACATATATTAACACAGATTTGTAAACAATATAAATAAACATTACAGTAATGCGAAAACTGTAAATTAGAATACTAAAACTGACAGACTTGTGATAAACTGAAGTATGGAGAATGATAGATATGTGGTAATTTAAAATCCGATAGAGCAGTAGTAAATTTACATAACAGAGGGGAAAAAAATATATATATATATATTTTTTTTTTAAAGTATACAAAAAAGAAATAAGTGCTAAATTTTAAAATTAAATAATGACGGACATATCTAAAATTTATAATGCGAAAATTGACAGACTAAATACAGCGAGGAAAAGAAAAACTAGAAATATTATTCCTTCGGATCTAGGTCGTTTTCTGTGATTGATATCTGCGTCTTTGGCATCGGGTGCACGAGAAACATCACAAGGAGCAACTTTGGCTCTTTTATTAAAGTGTTTCCCGATCATCCACAGATTTATTGCAATCGACAAACAACTCTGACAGAGAACCGACACCAAATATATAGCCATCCTCGAAGGCGTCTTCGATTTGGGCATTGCTTCGTTGATGTAGTTCACAAACACGAAGTACGAAACAAGAATGGAAATCAAGAAAGACATCTTTTCCCCTGATTCCACCGGCAGAAGAAATACTAGAGCGTTCAGCAAAGATAAAAGCACCATGGGAAATATGACGCTTAAAACATAAAACTTCCACTCACGCTTCAGTTTGAAGTGAAAATGAGCCATGCTGCCGCTGTAAAGCGGAACGTACGTGGTGTTCACAAAGACGTCTGTAATACGCCATTCGTTGCTTTTGGTGTAGAAACTGTGATTAGTTATAAAGGATGTGTCATTTGAAGCTAATATTTTGTAATCATAGTCCGAAGCGAAAGAAATCGCGCAGTTTTGCTCATCAAAAGGATAGTCCGAAATATCAACTGGACAGCTCGTTTGGTAGACATCAGTAACAGACATGGTCACCTCACCGTCATAAAGCACTGACAGTGAAATAACATGAGGCTTTGTCGATTTTTCAGCAGAATTACTTAGTATCAAAGGCGGCACCCATATATCTTCGGGTCTCACGGACAAGATTCTATGTCCTCCGAAATCACTTGGTTTCCAAGAAAAATTTCTGTCATTCCATTTAAAGACTATTACTAAGCTTGTTGAAAGGGTTTGTCGAGTTTGGTCCAGCTCTAAAATTGATAGGAGTAACAGCATTACAGTAACTGTTAATTTTCCATCTGACGAAAGAGGAATGATGTGTCGTGTTCGATTTTGAAGAATATAATCCTTCAATTTCATCATCGATTCTCGGTCGCTGCATTTTGATTTCTCCACATTTAGAAAAGGAATTAAAAAGACCCAAAACGCAATATTTAATTTTATTCTCATTTTGATAGTTAATTTCACTTTTTCTCACTATTAGTGTAGAATATTTTTTATTTACCGCTAAATTTTTATTTATATTTTGGAAATAGTTTATTTATTTATGTTTTTTAAAAATACACTGTAAAGTCCAGAACATTAAAGTTTCGTTCTAAAAGCCTTTTTCTGCTCGACTCTTCGAATATGTACTGAAAATATGTTTTTCAGTTCGCTTTATTCTTTTCTCCCACTAATGATTTTATGGACCGAAATCCTTAATGTTTACCTATTTAACTGTAACTGAAGCTACAAAGTTCATTGTTGGCTTAATGTGCTTTCTACATGCTTAAATTGTTAGCTAAATACCATTAACACCTTTTACATTATTTTTCAAATGATTGGTTTACACAGCAGAACTAGCTAACCGCTCCCTAAAGCTTTTTACTTCTGTTTATATTGGTTTTCCATTTAGGTTAGTAAATCGTATGTATGTTTTGAAGATTATTTTCGAGTTATGATTTTATTGTTGCATCCGACTGCCATGATCTTATTGTCTGACCTAAATAAATCAATAATTGTTCACGCTATGCCATAACTGTGATTTCTAAACTGTTATTTGAATAGTAAACCAAACGATATATTATAACGTTCGATTTTTAAGAAAGCATAACACTTAGTTTATCGATATATATAGATAAGCACACGCACACATATCACATATACATAGATACAAACATAGTTACACAATTATATAACCATACATAAACATAAACACCAATACTACACATACACATATACATACCCATGCATATATATGTAGAGAGAGAGAGAGAGAGAGAGAGAGAGAGAGAGAGAGAGAGAGAGAGAGAGAGAGAGAGAGAGAGAGAGAGAGAGAGAGAGAGAGAGAGAGAGAGAGAGAGAGAGAGAGAGAGATTAAATAATAAAAACTAACGTATACAATTTTTATTTTACCTGTAAGTCATTATATAAACTTGCGGTTGAGCAGTTTACTTTGCTTTCCATTTCAAAGTGGTTTTCTGCAAAGAAACATAATAAAATAAATACAAAGTGGATTTTCAAACGGAGTTAAATTTCAAAGACGTTTTCATGTAGATAAAATCAAAATCAAACAAATACTTACCTAAATTTATACCGTCTTCAAAATCATCTTCCAGTTCTGACAACAAACTAAACGAATATAATTATATTTATACATATAAATGCACACATACAGAAAGACAGAAAGAGAGACAGACAGGCACAGACTGACAGACCAGTGGAAAGACAGAGATGATAAATCTCTCTGGGTATTAAAGTATTCTGGATCTCGCGTAATAGGCGACGTGGCGTGCTGTATGTTGTTGAGCGTAGTGATAATCAAAAACATCCTCAACCATTACATTTAGTAGTAAAATTACTGAGATCTGAACCTTGTTGTTATTTGTCATGTCATTAATATTAGTAAACATGGAATCAATACATAACAAGCGGTATATTGTATATACATTTTTATGCGATGTGTGTGTGTGTGTGTTTGTGTGTGTGTGTGTGTGTGCCTTCTTATTTATCATTATTTTGGGTCATTTTAATTTCGATTCACGTTATTCTGTATTTGACATTTGGCATACAGTTGTTTCGATAATGATGATGATGATAATAACAATAATTATTATTGTCATAAATATTATTATTATCATCATTATAATCGCTATAACTTGAATAACGGTTATATGATGAATTTACCTCAGTATAGTGGAAATTAGAAATGAAGCGAAAGCTACACCAGTAAGATTCCTGCAGTGACGTAGAATATAAATTAGACAGCGCATAATCTCCGAATCAAACAGGAATCACTTCTGGTGATGACAGCAAAAACTGAACTAGATGACTGAAACAACATTAAGAAACTAATTATCAAAAACGCTTAAGCTGTCCAGTTGATTGTACAATTGGGGAATCATTAGAAAAGGAATATCTTTCTATCTGTAATAAAAGAAATCATCGATTTATACATGAAAATGTTGTAGTTGCTTCTTTTTTTTTTTTTTTTTTTTTTTTTTTAAGAATCATTTTTTATTGAAATATGTATACGAAAATTTGTTATTTTAAATGTTCTGTTTCATGATGAAAAGAAAAAGTCACAAACTACTAAGCAAGAATAATACCTCAAAATTATGAGTTTAAAGAATAAACACAGATCACTGAATTTTCCCTGCATGAAATTTCCGCCATAACTGCGAATGTAAATACAGTGTCGTACAGCAAATTTTTAATTTTGCTAACAGTTTTGAAAACATTTATAACAAAGTAATGACAGTATAGTTAATATAAACAGTCTAAAGCAGAGTTATTTTAAGAACACATCGCAAAAGCAGGGTAACGACTATGTGAATTGGTAATGTCTGTGATCATTCGGAATATTTTGCTACTCGGAAATATGACGTCAGCGAAGATAACTGTTTTGGAAGAAGGAGGACAATTTGAAGAACTATAGAAAAGTAAAATGACATATTAATGAGGTATTATTCGTAGACGGTAACAGTGAGTACTTTTATGTAAGTAAACTGTTCTTAAAATTACAGATAATATGAATAAAGATTGTTTAGGCTTCATGCATGAAACATTTACCAGAACTAAAAAAAAACAAAAAACATACTATTAATTAATTTTTTAAAAATATGTTAATATATACTCTAACATGGTGCCGTGGTGGTTCTTTCCCGTAGATGAAGTACCCGTATGTAGCGGTCTTGGGCCGTGGTGGTTACACGTGGTCTACCTGATCTGGGACGGTCACGTGTTGTTTGGTGTTGCTGGAACCGATACCACAATCTCAAGATGGTGCTTGGGGATACATGGAACACCCGGGCTACAGGTGATTCGCCAGCTTGTAAACGGCTGATGGCTGATGGCGTTGTTTCGTTGCGGTTCACTCAGTCGTCGCATTTGTTTGGTGTAGGGTCAGAACAAAAATAACGAACAGAAGTATTCCAAAACCTTGCATTTTTATAACCCTCGTATTCAAGTTTGATGTGCTGCATGTGATGCACTGGAAACGTGGTTTGCATGCAGGGACGTTTTACCTAAAAAACACGATCATAGCCTTTCATGTATAATTTTATCACAAAGAAGAATGATGGAATAATTCATACATACCAGTCTTGCCTAATATATTCGAAAATATTCCTACAATTTAATTATATGAATATTCCTAAAACTTAATGATATGAATATTCCTAAATCTTGATTATATGAATATTCCTAAGTAAAATCCAAATAATACAGAAAGTAACAACAAATAGAAAATAACTTTTACATCCTTTATTTATATTGTTAATTTAAAAATGAAGAAAATAATATGGTCACTTTAGGATTTACCTTTGAAAAAAAAAAAAATTATAATATTGTTTTATAAACAATAAAAACAAAATTTTTCATCAGTCTTCAGATTGAGAAAACAAACATCTTACTTACTATCAATCGAGGCAGGCAAAGTATTGCAGACAGTTAAACAGAAATTGCTGTAACCTTTATTTGCTGAGCAGTAAACTTTCAAATAATATGTAGAATCTGATTTCAGATGAGAAAAATGTTGTTTCATCGCTTTTAATGACTGATTCTTGGACTGTTATAAAATGGTGTTCGGCAGACAAGCATTGCTCCACTGTAAATTTAGACACCTTATTTGATTTGTGCTTCCATCTCAGATTCACTGAAGTTTGTGACTCATTTCTGCAGTAGCACCATTCAGGGGCTGATTCCAGAACTAAAACAACAAAAAGCAATTTGTCAGCTATTTATTCCACATTTTATAATATATGAATTACTTAGCTTTGATTTTTTTAAAATAATTATGAAATATATCATATTCCTATAACGATTTTTGAATTTTATTGTATAATGTTGTTTTTTGTTTGTTTGTTGTAGTTTTGGGGTGTGTTTATATTTTTTGCTTGTTTGTTGGAATGTGTAAAATGACAATGGAACTGTAATGTTGAAGAATAAATTATAATAACATAACACACCAAAATAATTGTTTTACAAAAATATTCATTTTCATATAAATTTCATATTTCTTTCCAAAAAAAGTAGAAAGCAATATACATCAATTATTCAGATTAGCATTGTGCATATTTTTATATTAAATATTTGTGCATTTGTTTCGTACTTATAAATAAATATAACATTATTTCATTCATCTAATTATAATAGTATTTTATACATCTAAATAAATATAATACTGTATAAAAAATGTCATATAATGTATAATTTACCAGTAACAGTATTTCATACATCTAAATAAATATATTATATATGTATTATTTACCATTAACAGTATTTCTAAATAAATATAACAGTATTTCAAACATCTAAATAAATATAACACTATTATCTCTGTATTATTTACCACTAACAGTATTTCATACATCTAAATAAATATAACAGTATTTTATATATCTAAATAAATGTAAAAGTATTTCAAACATCTAAATAAATATAACAGTATTTCAAATGTCTAAACAAATACAAAAATATTGTATATCTATGATTTTACCAGTAACAATAACTGTCCGATAAACAGGTATACTTTCCTTGGTCCAACTGACTAAATGAGGAGATCTGAACCATGGAACCACTGGTCAGGTGTTTTGAACCAAATAGCCATTCAAATGTTACATTGTCAGGATTACTGTCAGCAGTATAGCGTAATACCAAACGTTTTCCCAGCTCAACTCTGGAATGATTCTTTGGTATAATACTCACTCTAGGTGCATCTATTATATAATAATAATGCTGCTGCTGATGATGATGATGATAATAATAACAATAATGATAAATGTTCTAATAATAATAATAATGGAAAATGGAAAAAATCAACACATCAAGATTTGTTAGTGGTTCTAGTTACAAAGTCAATAATGAACTATTTCATGTTTTAATAAAAGTGTAATAAATCATGTTAATTTTCTGATAATCAATAAATATGAAGTCTTACATGATTTAATAAAGAAAGATATGTAATATTACTAAATAATCAAAGAACAAGAAACTATATTTTCTGAAATTCTAAATCTGTAAATTTTCAAGTTTTAAATAAAGTATTTCAAAATAAATAAAAACTTCAAATAATATACTTATTATTTAGAGAGAATCATTTTCAAAATTGATTTTATTAGCTAACATTGTTTTTTAATATCTTTCATTAGAATTAAATTCTGATATAGTTTAATCAAAAAAACGTTTTAAAAATCTTATATAAAACATGAAGTTGTATGTAGTTTGTGGATAACACGTCAGGATATTCTCTTTTCTCCATAGCACTGTTTCTAGCAGCGCAGAAAATCTTTTCACCTTGATGGTCTTTAATAAAACGTAGGTCAAGGTTACAAATGTGTGTCTGTCCTCAGTATGAGGAGTATCAGATGTAAAGTGTAGTTGTTACCTGATTTGTTTTGTCTGAACCATGTCACCATTTATAATAGGTCAAAGGATTTGAATGCACAATTGTAAAGCTCTTATTTATTTTTATCAACTCAAAAAAATTATAATATGTATATAGATATAATTATAAATGAATGTAACCAGCTGAAAAGCTTATTTATTTAAAAAGAAAACTACATACAAATAATTGTGAAGGAAAGACATTTTGGTAGAAAACAGAAATTTCAGCAGTGTTTATTTTTACTGTGCAGTTTATAATGGATCAGTTGAATGCACAATTTTATGATTTGCAGTAAGACATTTTTATATATAGATATTGGTTTGTACATTTTAAATGCAGGCCTTACAAATAACTATTCATTACATTCTCTAAAATAATAAATCCTGTCAAATATAACTTTTTCAAATCATTATTCAATTTCATTTGTGTTTCTGCAACATCTTCAAAACAAAAGTTTTGTGAATACAAACACTTTAATTGTAATTATAAAAATTCTACAAAATATTGTTTAATAAAATTATAGATCCTTTCCAATATAACCTTCACACGTATGTCAAAACCAAATGGTATATAAATACCAAGTAAATACTTATTCAGACAAGTTAGAGTGATTTTAAAATATATATTAAACAAATGTAGATGGTATGTTTCTGTTACATGTGAAGAACATCAGTATGGACATGGTATTACAAAACTGAAGAATATCTTGATTTATGTTCATGTTAAAGATAATTCAGATAAGGAAACAACAAACAAATGTTATATTCAAAATATATGTTTTTTATTTTATTTTTTTTTTTTTTTTTTTTTTTTTTTTTTTTTTTTTTTTTTGTTTTGTCAACTGTGACAAAGAATAAAAGAATAATTATTTTGTTCTTCTCTTAACACAATTCACCCACACACAAAGAACAGCTTCAGGAAATGCCTGGCATGATGGGATAGCTGCATTCTCCAAGGTCTTGATGCACTGCATAAACCAATACAGTTTATTTCTTGTGAGATCATTTCTTGTACTAAAAAGACCAAAAAATAGTAATAAGAATTTGAAAAAAGTAAGTTAACAGAGTAATCACATAATGAATGAATGAATGTATTTCAATTTATTTTAATTTACAGATGATCTCTGATTGTCTCTTTCTCATTCATGTCAAAAAAAACAATGCAGTTTAAAGAAACTTCCAGTCAAATAATTTTGTTGTAACATTGTATTATTAGCTTATAAGTTATATTAGTTTAAAAAAATAAAGTAAATAGTCAGATATAGTATATATGTATTTGTTCCCACACACATTTTAAAATGTGACATGCAAGGTTCTCTGTTTTTTATCATTATTTTTTCTTTATTTACTGTATTTTTTCTTTTTTTTTTTTTTTTTTTAATATCTTCCTTATTTTAGAATATTTAAAAAAAAAAAAAATATTTTATATATTTTGTAATTTTTTATTTGCCCTTTCATTCTGGGAGAAGTACTTTGTGGGAGTCATTGTATTTTATTTCAGGAAATAATCTATTTTTGTTAGGCAATCTGTGTAAGTAAACTTTTTAAAAATTCATTCTTTTACTTCAGTAACAACGGAGAATAAATTGGCAGAATATTTTTTGAGAATAATAAAGAGACATATAGATAAAAATCCTTGGCATTTTGCTTTTTGCAACTTTCTGCATCCAGTGAGAGAATTATTTAGTACACTCTGTGTGTCATGAAATAAAAGAAATTATTATCATTAATAATTTTTATTTTTATTTTTTTATTTACCATTATTTTTTATTCTTTATTTATATATATTTCTTTTATATCTTATATTTTATTTTTAAAACAAATTCCAGCAACAATTTCCATACAGAAAACTATGGCTCCTGTAATTACCTTTTTCAAGATCCATTCAGCATCTTCTTTTGCACGCTTGATAATCTGTGTAATTCTTTCTTCATCATTCTCCAATGCATGACTTCTAAATCCCTGTCAACAGAAACAACAGGAAAATGAAAGAAACTTTAATGACAGCTTAGCCAGTTTTTGGTATTTTTGCCATAAATTTAACATTAATCATCTGTTTATTGTAAAATAACAATATTATTATTACAATATGGAGAAACCCGTAATATAATGATGAGATCAGAAAGGAAACTGCCACTTTATGGATGATTTTTATCAGTTAGCATCAAGTAACCTTTTACATGCACCTTCTGATAAGTTGTATACTTTCCTGTGGAAATAAAGATTAAAAATAATGAAACCTGCCCTTGAAACAGTGATATTATTATACAGAAACCAAGTGCTTGAAAACCTGTAACAGTTAATGATATATCTTATTAAATTACTCTTTACAAGCTTTTACTATCCAGTCACTGCTGAAAAAGGTATTCTAAAAATAAATCTACAGTCAATTACTTGAGACACATTTACACCCATTATTTCCTAATTTGCAAACTGTAGCTGAGTATGTAATGAATTTAAAAATGAAATAGAAAACAAATGATAATTTAGGTGATTATATTAAAATTTTAAATTTGGACATTGTCTATACATATACATACTGAATATTCATATGCACACACACACACACACACATGATATATGCATCTCCTTTTCAAATAAACTGTTTTCATCTATTAAAACACTGTAAGAAAATATGGTCCAATGTTTTTGTGTATGTCAGGTATGACAATGGATGACACTGTTATGGACAGAGCATTATCAACATACAACACAAATATTTTATGGCATTGTATATCTAATCTAATCTAAGTTTGATATTTGATATAATATGAAAAATGTCACTGACACATTTTGATGGCAACTCCTAGATTTTCACTATATAAATATCACATTTTTTTAAACTGTAAAAATGTTATTACTTAATAATGCTAAATATGCTTTAACATTATATTTCTTCATACCAGAACAAAGATGTTACTCAACTTTACACTTTGTAAAAAGTGGGTCTTAATTCTCAAAGTAATAATAATACAATTATATAAGTGTACCATAAAAGAATTGGCTGATTAGACATTCTTTTTTATATTATATTATTAAAGTTACTGTAATAGCAAAATATTTTATAAAACCCACAATGTCAAGGCACAGACCTAAATTTCAAAATCAATCAGTTTACATAATTATAAAAAAAAAAAAAAAAAAAAAAAAAAAAAAAATTACTAGTGCCAAATCCTATTAATAGTATTATCAATGAAATTACAGTTAATGTCTATCAGTCGCTTCATGAAATCGTATGTGACACCTCACAGTTTACATTCAATTGTTATTCTGTCAAAAATGATTACTATTGTATTAAAGCATTTTCCCGAGTTCCATAAGTTAGATAATTTTCATGACAGGTCTGATGTAACACCGACATGACTAGATGGGAACCCGCACCAACATTTACGGATTTTCTCCTGAAGTGATGGCCTTCTTTACCTGACGAACATAGTTTTTGTAATAGGACTGCGCGTTCTCTGGTAACTGTCGTATTATCCTCAACAAATGTCTGTACAGCTGCACGGACTGATTCATAACAAAACTGAATATTCACGTAATAAATTCTTACTCAAAGTCGGTCTTAGCATACATGCTGCACTATGTTGTTAAACAGGAGAGCTTTCCCGTCAGTTGTAATTCCGATTGTCTCCCCTAGATAGAGGAGCGGGTAAAATAGTTACAGTACTGTAATGATGGTAGCAATAGTAGTAGTAGTAATAGTTGGTTACTGAACGAATAATAATGTGTTTATCGTTGTATTTCTGCCATTTTTTTTTACATACCCTCATTTTGGTTGATTTCTGATTATTTCTATTCCAAATAAGAATATATTTTGCTTAATAATAATAATAATATTCACTAATACAATTGTATAAACTAAAAATGTTTTCATTCATAAAATGATTTAGGCCTCGTCTTATGTTGTTTACAGTGTGAGTGTGTCACATTATAGTTTCTCGCGCGACACTGTTAATTTCTATAACATTTTACGTCTATAACATCTGTTTATGAGATGACAAAGTTATACTGAAATATCTATTTTTCCGTTATTATATTTTAACACACACACACACACACACACACACACAAAAAAAAAAAAAATATATATATATATATGTATGGTAATATATTACGAAAAAGTGAAACCGCATGTTATATTAAAACGATGAAGTTTTCTCTGGCTATTGTGTTTGTGATTCTTTGTGTTGAAATCATTTTCACGGAGAGTGAAAGTAAGTCAGGTGTTCATCATTTAGTGAATTCTAAAAGTAACTACACCTACAAAACACACACGCACACACACACGCTCCCACTTCATCCATATATGCATGCATACATACATACATAGATACATATAAAATATCAAAAAGTAATTGGGTACCAGTCTACAAAGAACCAGGATCAACATTTTTGTCATTACGACCAATGATGAAAATGAGGGACGGTGTTCCCATACTTTTTAATTTTCTCTTTCTGTATTTCTGTGGAGTCAGTGATACGTATTTGACAAAACAATGGTGCAAGTGGAAATATTTTATAATATATCAGTATCAAATTTATGTATCCCTCTGAAACTGCACATATTGAAATGGTGTTTATTTATTTATTTAATTTTATTATTTATTTTCAGGTGTTTCTTTTTTTGTTGTTCAGTTCTTTTAAAAAAATGTGTATGTCTGTTTGTGTGTGTGTGTGTGTGTGTGTGTTGTGTGTGTGTGTGTGTGTGTGTGTGTGTGTGTGTGTGTGTGTGTGGTGATAATGAAAACACTAGGGCTGAATCGTCCCTATTTCAACCTTCTTCACAGATCAGGTGTGAGACTAAGTAAATGATAATGTTAGATATTGTTTCTATCCTTATAATAAACCTCCATGTTACACTTCAAAATAAAACAAAAAGGTTAATGAATATCTAGTGTGTTAACATGATTACATGTATCATATATTCTGATTGGCATTCTTTTGCGTAATTTCAAAAATTAGGTCTCATATTTCATATGGTGATGTATTTAGCTACCTAATCAAATAATCTACACAGACAGATATATAAAGTCCAAGATTTCAAAGGCTAATGTATTTTCCTATGTAATCAAAGTATTTCTTTGATTGATGTATTTAGCTGTTTAGTCAAAGCCTCTCACTAGTCGATATATTTAGCCATGTAATCAGAATAGTTCGTTCGTCGATATATTTAGCTATATAGTCAATATTTCATTGGTCTTTATATGTATATTTATTTAGATATATATATAAGTCAACTATCAAACACATTGGTCTGCATACTTAGCTATGTAGTCAAGTGTGTTTCTTAAGTTGGTACAGGTACCTACCTATACAGTAAAAGTTTGTGCATATGGAGACAGTTTATCAATTTTGTTATCAGTTACAAATTTTATAAATTTTACGGCCTGAAACTCGGTTTTAAGTGTGGTTTTAAATGACATTTATTAAGTCGACCTATTTTATTTTATATTGCTTGACTGGAAAAGGCTCGTGGATATAACCACATCCTCTAAAATTCACTGAAAGTTAAATGTGTAAATACTTTTGTTAATTTTCCAAATGATTTTTATCTTCTCCAATCTCCACAACGATTTAAAAATAGAACACAAAACACTACAACCAGTGTTTTATCTGCTCCGCACCAAGTTTTTTTTTTTTTTTTTTTTTTAATTAACATCTTTACTTTAGATACAACCTGGTACCAAGAAATGAAAAAACATTTCCATCTGATAGAACTGGAAGCCACCGTTAACTATTCCTTAGTCAAATACGAAGGACATGGCGATTACAAATTTGCTTTGAAAATATTTTATAATCTGGGTCTTAGCAACATTATCAGAGTAACCAATCCGCATGAGGTAAGGTAAGACGTACACATTCCTATAATATAACTGGTAATACGTTTTAGCCATTAAATAAATATGAGTTGTTTTGTGACTTTGATTTAACATAGCAGTTTAAAAATGTTGTTCGTGTATGTGTGTGTGTGTGTGTGTGTGTGTGGGTGGGTGGGTGGGTGTATGTTTTCGAGTGTGGAGTATTGTAATTATTCAAAAATTTACTTTGTTTTTAGAGGAATGGAAAGCATAATTGTAATAAACAATTAATAATAATAATAATAATAATAGTAATAATAATAATAATAATAATATACTGTTTAATAATGGTGTCCTTATAACTGATTTTGCCTACGTTCGTTATTTAAATTGCCAAAGTTTTGACGAGCGTTTAACCAGTACCCGTTATTAGAATTGTTTATTTATATGTCTAAACCATAACAAGTATAGAATATTTTAATTTTGTTCTCTTATTTACAGAGGCCGATCCGGCACTACTGACTTTGTGTTAGTAGAAACCGAAAGCAACCCAGATGTAAATGCAATCATGAATGTAACTGAACAGAAAGATGGAAAGACGCGTATCAGTCAGTTCTATTTCAAACCTTAAAAAAAAACTATTAAAAAGTTTTGTTGTATTTTAAATAAATACAATTTGCAGTGAGAGTTCTTGATCTAAGTTAACAGTATTTACACCAACATTTTCTTTATATCTTTTTTTCTTTTTCTTTTTTTTTTTTTTTTTTATATTTTTTCATCACACACACACACATACACACAGACAATATTCAAATCCTAAAATTCATACATGCCAGTTCCAGGTTTCCTCAAAAAAATAGATGCGCGCAAACATGATAAAGAACTGTGTGCTTCTTGGGAAGCCATGATTACCCTCGATTATTGAGTAATGTCGACCGCCTTCGGAGAATAGTCGTGCTGTTTCCAGGTTTCTTTCACGCAGAAATGACGATAGACAAAAGAACGGCGTGCTTCGTGGGAAACCATGATTACCCTGGGTTACTGAGCAACCTTTTTAGGGTCGTCTTGATTGCCGAAAGGTACTGGCGTTCGGGCGAATGGGTGCCATACGTTCGAGTCTCGTCAGCGGCATCTCACGGGGTTTGTGAAATCGCGATATCAGACATTTTACGACTACACCAAAAAAATCATATTAATCTCTACTAAAATGTATCTAAAATCCATTTTAATATTAACCATTTTCAAATGACAAACCTAGCAGTTTTTTTAAGGGACATCCATCCCCTACACTTTGAATAAATTAGTGACGGTGAATTATCTAGAACGGGAAAAAGTCCATTTCAGTGACTGACTCTGATAGATCCCACCATTAAAAAAAAACACAACAGAAAAAAGAAAACAATTAAAACCAATGATAATTTTAAAACACACACTTTAAATTGATGTTACTTTATTTTTCTTTCTCTCAAAAATTTATCCCCGAAAGTTTAACGGCCTCGGTAGTAAATGCGAAAGATTTTAGTGTAGTTGTCGAATTCTCTCAACGTTTCGTAATAAGGATATCTGTATTTTTTGATACCCACTTTTATTGTAGTGTGTGTGTCAACTCTCCCACTGCAAAACAGAAACCAAAGTAAAATAGTTATTTCTCATAGTTTGGTTACACAGTATCATTAACACATTCACAAAGGAGAGAGAGAGAGAGAGAGAGAGAGAGAGAGAGAGAGAGAGAGAGAGAGAGAGAGAGAGAGAGAGAGAGAGAGAGAGAGAGAGAGAGAGAGAGAGAGAGAGAGAGAGGGGTACAAACAAAGAGTGAGTGACAGAGTGAGAGATGAGAATTAACGTATTCTATGTTTTATATTACTTGTGTACAAATGCCTTTTTTTTCCATTATAATTAACGGGTTATACTCACGTGAGTGTTACGCCTTCCTTTTGATCCACATCATTCACATCAGAAGGACTCCAGAAGGCAAAATGATCGAGAACATCCTCTAGGCTACCGTCTTCTATGAAAGACGTCAACACAAATTGCTTGCCCCCTTTGTCATAATGATGCACAATAACTGAACAGATAAAAGAGTTAGATGTTTAATTTAGATAAATAAAATTTAATTAATTAATTAACTAATCACAACAACAATTAATAATGATATTGTTACCTATCTCGCTTTCTTCCACGGCTCTGTGAATGTTTCTGAAAGACGTGTTTGACAAATATTAACAGAAAGATAACTACAGATATTTTAGAAATCATCAGACAGTGAGAGTTTTTAGCTTGTACTTTAATCCAGCACTGCTACTGGTATCTATAATCTATAACAAGAACCAAAACGCGAAAACACAGATTTTGTTTTATTACTTTCGATTTAATTTAATTAATTATTTCATTTTTACTGTTACATTTTCACTTTCACAATAAAAAACGGAAAGTTCCTAGGAAATATATTTGGATTCTTTAATTTTGTCCACCGAGATATATTTGAGTAAATTTAATCAAATCACATACATTTTAGAACGAAACATACAAAACGGTAATTTTGAAAAATATATTTAGTTCTCCTTATGCAACAATAAAAAGAAAAAAGAAAAATAGCATTTAAAACAATCAGTTTCTTTGAGAAATATGTAACAAAATATAGATAAAAAAAGAAATCCCTGTGTTAACATTATTTTACTTCTCTCGAACTTATGTGTCAAGAAAGATTAATCTGCCAAACGTAAATTAAATTAATACTACAATTTTTGCGTCTACAGATATAAATGCTTCGTAGTGAAGACTAAATTATAAAAAAGAAACATGAATTATTTCTTACTTGTTTTGTCTGCATCGGAGTCCTGTGAATTGCATATAGAGATTATTAAAAATTCTTCAACAATAAGCACAATAATAAATGATTTCATTGCTGTTTGCTTCCAAAAAAAATCTATTTATTTGTTTCTCTCTGTTTATAGACTGGTACAAATATGATAATTATTTTTTTGTTTGTTTCGTTTGAAATGAATATGTTATGTCAGTGTCAGTGTTGACAGATGTAACGAACTGATACTTCTATAGTGCTGTATAATGTATATTTATTTATTTATTTATTTATTTAAATATATATATATTTTTTTAATTTATTTATTTAATTATACTCATACACATTCACACAGAAAGACAAATCTACCTGACAAACAAATATAAATATAAAATTGTGTGTGTATGTGTGTGTGTGTGTGTGTATATATATATTTATACAAATATAAACATATTCAGGTATATACACACACACACAAACATACATACATACAAGCACACATACATACGCACATATACACACACACATAAAACATATATACACATACATGAAAAAGATCCTAACTACATAAAATGTTCTAATTCTTGAACTTGTTTTTGTCCCAGTTCCTCCGCTTTTCAGAACTGTAACCCCGTTTTGAGCTAATCTCCGAAAATACGATATTTGTCAATTTTATTATTCTCTCTCTCTCTCTCTCTCTCTCTCTCTCTCTCTCTCTCTCTCTCTCTCTCTCTCTCTCTCTCTCTCTCTCAGTTTGCTCGCATATCAAATCAATTTTCTCAGTTGAAATTAATTGAAATACCATTAATCCGTTCCAGCCCCCAAACTATCCCAGTAATTTTGTAACTTGTTTTTCAATAAGAAAAATGTATTTATAAATAACAAATGTTGTATAAACTAAAATAATAATAAAAGTGAATGTAAACAAATAAATTGGTTTTGTAAAGTGTATTTAACTTGGATATCAGACAAGTTGGCCAATCTGAAAATGGTGACGGAGGTGGAGGAGACTGGACGAGTTTGTACTATTCTCGTACTGTCAAGCCAAGTCGACTACATGCACACCTCGCTCATGTCTTTCTATGATTTCATGCTTTAATTCAATGGACAACATCCACTTTTTCTACTCAGCACTGTCTTTTGCACTCAATTTTGTATGGTCCATTGTCAGAAAAAAGAAATTTGTCAAAATACTGCGCAAAACTCTAGCATAACACATCAGAGATGCTTCCAAGACGAGGTACCCACGTGAAATAAGAGTGAGACGCGGGATGCTGGGCACATATTGTGTTGTTCGTTGCAACAACTAGCGGCGGCGTATCTGAAGCTCGCTCGTAATTCAGAAAACTCGTAAGTTGGTGCACTCATAAGTCAAGGTTCCATTGTATGTGCGTGCGCGCGCGTGTGTGTGTGTGTGTGTGTGTGTGATGTTGTTCATGGTTCGCTTTGTACTTTCATTTCGAGCTATGTCGTAACAATATTTAAATTATATGTATATAAAATTATTTACATAAAAATAATAATAAACAAAAAAACAACTGAAACCATATGTTAAGGAAATAAAACACTGCAATGAATTATAAACAGAACATTAATAATAGTGTTGCGTCATAAAGTTTTCATTCCAAAATGAAAAAATATACAAACACAGCTGTTTGTTATTGTTTCGTAATCGCAGAAACAAACAAATAAAATTCATAGCTACGTCGATAATTTACCAAATATTAATGTTTACTGAGCAAAAACAGACGAAAAAAACCAAATAAAAAAACCCCATTAAACTTAAAAAATTAAAATACGAAAAATACGGCGAACGAGTGGAAATCACGTAATTAAATTCTTATGATAATAAGGTTTAAATTCTGCTTTCTTTTTGAAAATAAATAGTAAAATAAAATATTAATGAGACTACGTTATGATTAAGAAAGAAGATAAATATGAGTAGTTACACTTTCTTTTAGCAAATACAATTTTCAGTAGCACACACACACACACACACACACACACACATACACACACACACATATACATATACATACATGCATACATACATTCATGTATATTTATTTATGTATGTATGTTTGTATGTGTATATACGTTTTAATTCCACATTTTTATAAAACACTTTAGGACGATTCAAGGGAAATATTAATCATACTGTTATTTATGAAAAATTTACTGTTTCGGCTTATGCATGGTTTTTGAATATCTTAGTGATCTTAGTTCAAACATACAGACAACACTTGATGATCCCGGAGCTTGCATCAGAGAGACACCTCTATCTTTCGCAGAGTTCTCATTTCTTCTTGTTAGACAGCCACAGACACTGTTGCAAGTGTGAATCTAATACAGACACCGTCATAGAGCATTTTGAAAAATAAAATATTCAGTTTAGCAACAAATATTCAATTTCAAATCTTCGCAGAAATCGAAAAACGACAAACGAAACGGAATTATTAGCAAATAAATTTTAGAAAGAGATTTTTCAGAATCTGGGGCTATATCTTGCAAGGATCTCAGATTCCTGGCTACTTGTCTCTTTTCAACGTTGCTCAGAATAAAAATCTCAACAGTAAAACACAAAACTCACAAAATACAACAATACATAAACAATCTAACATTAACAGAAAAAAAAAAAAAAAAAAAAAAAAAAAAAAAAAAGTGTAATCACATTTTAACAATAAAAAAAAGAAGAAGATAACTGAGTATTGAAAGAGAAAACAAAGAACAACAGATTGTTTATCTTGGTGTTTTTCTTTTATTTATTTATTTTTCTTTTGTTTTATTTATTTATTTATTTTTTTTAAACAACCACATTGCCGCATTCGTACGTTTTTCACTATTTTAAAAAAAAAACTTTTATTAAAATGTTATCTTCAGCTTTTCACTGAAAACAAACATCGCAGTTCTTGGTGTGAAGTTTTGTTACCTAAATGACGTATACATATTCCTGTTTATTTTATTACTTTTGTACATGTGTATATTTGTGTGTGTGAGAGTGCTTTAGCAAATTGTTACTACTATACTGTTATTAATATCATCATTATTATTACTCCTATTACTGCTACTACTGCTGCTACTGCTACTACTACTCTTAATAATAATAATAATAATAATAATAATAATAATACTTTTTTATTATTATTATAATCATCATTAAAATCAGAAATTTTTTTACTTTAATGATTCAATTTAAATTTAATTTTCATTTATTATTTAAATAATTACCGTATCATTTTCTTGTATTCTTTTAAACGAAACAGGATTCATTTTTCTTGGAGTCATTTAATGCATTAAAAGATCTGTCCGCGGCTCAGTTTCAAGTTAGGATTATTTTTTATATATATATATATTATTATTATTATTATTATTATTATTTTTGTTGTTGTTGTTTTATTTTATTTATTTATTTTATATATATTTTCTTTTATTTATTTATTATTATTATTATTATTATTTTTTTTTTTTTTTTGATACGGCTTTAAATAATTAATAAGGACACATAATATATAAAATATACAAAATAAAAACATTTGAAGAAAATAAGTAACGTGAAGTCATCAATAACAGATCTGATTATTGTTATGAGTTTGATGAAATATGTTTCTTCTTTTGCGTTTATACACATGCGTGTGTACGCGTACGTCTGTACGCCTACATGAAGGCTAACAGTCGTAGCTAATTATACTTGTATCTGGATTTAGAAATAAATATTTTGTGTACGTTTGATTAGACTGCAGATAGTTTTAGAGACCTTAGAAGCAAATTTTAGAGCAAAGAATTGTATTCATCACTGCTAGACTCTCATGCTGACCAGCTATCGGTAAAAATCTTTCAAAAGTGTTTTACACAACCTCTGATACAGTGAAGCCTTAAGTAATCTATTATCCTATAACAGTTACTGGAAGTCATACAAAGAATTTCGTATGTGTACATGTGCAGGTGCATTTATGTTTTTGAATGTGACAGAGAGCGAGAGAGAGAGACAGACATACTGAGAGATAGAGAGACGGACAGGTATAGAGAAAGATATAGACAAGGAGTTAAAGAGAGAGCGATTGAGATAGTAACTCTACAACCAACCGACATCGTTACCTATGATTTTTTTATAATTTTTTGTTTTTCACAATGACCCCAATTTCTGTTGACTGGACATGAGAGAAAGGAAAGGCAAAAAGTCTCATACGTAGTGATGTCTAAGCGTTAATACTATTTAATGAATTCACGTAGACCTTTTTTTTTAAATGTCAATTTATTTGACACATCCTTACATAAACGTGTGACAGATTTAACCGCCAAGGTTCTCTGAATACAGGATGGCATGTAATCTATAACAATACGTCCAGAATCTGGTGTTCTTGTTAACCTTGCCACTTGCATGATGGATGGATCGATGTAGGTATGTACGTTGACACACTCGTACACATGTTTTTATGTTAATATTTATTTTTGGATCTGAAACAAAAGAATGTTTTTCTTCTTATAATGTGTATACTGTCATTACAAACTAGGAACATTTGTTTTCAGCATAACTGGTCAACTGGGAAGAGGTAACGGACAGTATTATTCTGAATATAATCGTCAGAATTTTCAAAATTAAATCATAAGGTGTTTAAGAATATTATTTTCTGATTATTTGCAACTTGAATGATGATATGTTTGTTGATATTTTGATAAATGGTAGCAGAGGAGCAATTTTATTACACTGTATGTATTGTACATATTTTATATATGTTTCCAGTTTATCATATTGTAAGAAAGTATCCAACTTACCAAAATATATATATTAGTCCAGATTGTTCACCTGTCCAGTTTATCATTCTGTATATACGTGCCAAAATTATATATTATATATGTGTACAATTTATCATATTGTATATATGTGTACAATTTATCATATTGTAAATATGTGTCCAGTTTATCACATTGTATATCCGTGTCCATGTATCTGTGTGTATGTGTCTGGGTGTGTGTGTTTGGTATAGATAGATAGATAGATAGATAGATAGATAGATAGATAGATAGATAGATAGATAGATAGATAGATAGATAGATAGATAGATAGATAGATAGACAGACAGACCGACAGACAGTCAGATAGACAGAGAAGCAGATACCTATAGATATAGCATTTAACATCCATCAGACACATATTTCTGTTTAGCCATCAGTTCATAAATATTCGATAAACTGATCTGATCATGGGCAATTCCTGGTGATTCGATTCTAACAATCAGAGCAACTGGAATGATCTCCAGTCCCTCCGAATCCAACGTCAGTCACAGTGGAACAGCCCATATGAGTCCAGTTCATCAGAATATATCTAGTTATACCATGTATAATATAGTAGAGATATATTTCCAATTTATCATATTTATATATGTCCAGTTTATCGGTGTATACTTACGAGTCGACGTTATCATACTGCATCTGTGTGTCCCGTTTATCATATTGTATTTCATATTTGATTTATCATAGTGTATGTACCTGTTCTAATTTATTTTATTGTAGAACTGGACATGTATGTATATATGTATGTATGTGTGTGTATCCGTTTTATCCTACTGTGTTTGTGTTCAAAATTATCGTATTGTATAGTTGTATCCAATTTATCATATTTATATTTGTCGAATTTATCATAACCTATGTATGTGTCTTGTTTATCATATTATATGTGTAAATTTATCGTATCTATGTAAAAATGTGTATGTACGTCTATTTGTATGTGTGCTTTCAACTATCAACATACAAAATACAACTTCACTATCAACATACAAAATACAACTTCACTAGCAACATACTAAATACAACTACACTATCAACATACAAAATACAACTACACTATCAACATACAAAATAAAACTTCATTATCAACAGGCAAAATACAACTACACTATCAACTTACAAAATACAACTACACTATGAGCATACTAAATACAACAATACTATCAATGTACAAAATACAAGTACACTATCAACTTACTAAATACAACGACACTATCAAGATACAAAATACCACTACACAATCAGAATGTATAATACAATATCAATATACTAAATAGCAATGCACTATCAAGTTACAAAATACAACTGCACTATCAACGTACAAAATATAACTACACTATCAACATACAAAATACAGCTACACTATCAACACACAAAATACAACTATACTATCAACATATAAGATCCAACATTAACAAAAATATTTAATTATGTAGTGAAAAAGAACAAAAACAAAAGCACAATTTTTTTTATCTGGATTTTTCATTTTTCATGTAGTAAAAGTATCTCTTAATAAACTTCAATCCTTTCAGTGTGGCTTCAATCGCCAACATCGCCTTCGTCATCTTCCCGTTTATACTTCTAACTTTTATTATCTGATTAGACGCAAGCTGTCCTCTGAAAAGGACAAATAGTAAAATTCTTAGTGTAAACTTATTTTTAATTATAATTTATTTAATTATATGGCGTACACTCCTGTTTCTTTTACCGTTCATAATATTACACGTGTGTGTTTGTGTGCATTATTGTGAAATTATAAGTGATATGTATACTCTTGTTTCTACCCCGTGTATGATCTTAGGGTTTTGCTTTTACGTCCCGTTCATTCAAAAACGTACCAGTCTTTACAAAATAAAAATTATTATTATTATCATCATCACTATTATTATATCAGATTATATCGTTTACAAATAATAGTCTTTATAATGGGATGTTTGACGATACTTTCTCAAATATATACAGCCAAAGATTTAAAATTTTGTTTAAACTTTGTATCTCTGGTTGAATGTTGTTTCATTTTCTTTCTGTTTATTCGTAGAAGCAGCTGTTATAATAGTAGTCATTTCTTATAGTAGTAGTAGTAGTCGTGGTTGTAGTGGTAGTAGTTCTAGTAGCAGTAGTACTAGTATCATCGTTAGCAGCAACAGCATTTTCTTTGACTTTAATGATACATTTTCATGTTTTTGTTAATCAAATACATACGTTAATAAGTCTTCGTTTTGTTGAATCCTTCGAGGCCGAAACTTTTTGAAATCGTTCACAGCATCCTGGTAAGATCCTTGTACGATATAAATTATTAAACCCTGATCCAAACCTGAATTGGGCATTGCAGTTCTATAGTGTACCAAAAAAGATAGAATGATACCTAAAATAAAATGTACAAAAAAATGTTATAAGAAACAATGAAAGAAAAGTTGATTATTTAAGTTATTTTCTGAAACGTCTAATAAAAAACGAAAAAACGAAAGAAATTTGGAATAACTGATTGCTATGCCAAGATATCAGCTTTATCCTTCGAAGGTAAGAATCGCCGGATTCAGCGAGGCTGTGTCGAGCAGCATCAGACCATTCAATCTGTGCAGGATAAAGTTGACATCACTACGCAATAACCAGTTATTTCTTTTATCCTGCATTCCTAAATAATTCGTAAAAATAAAGAAAATTAACCGTTAGCTCATAGCTCTTGAAACTAGTATAATACCCCTAATGTTTTAAAAAGTTCTTAAATAACAACAATTTACTAAAAAAAAATTATGAGGTGGTCTTATAAGATCTTCATCTTCAATTAAGTAAAAAGAAGTAACTTTGAACAAGGTATAATTATATATAAATCACAAGTAAACTACCGAAGTAAATACATTTCCGTCAAAAACATAGAATTTGTTCTAGTCATCATATCTTGTCATTTGATACAGCGAATGCAAGATAGATAGATAGATAGATAGATAGATAGATAGATAGATAGATAGATAGATAGATAGATAGATAGATAGATAGATAGATATATATATATATATACATACATACATACAAATATACTAGCAGTCAAATCTGATTAGATTTGTCCATATTTAGACAAATATTTTGTACACTAAATTAAACTCTGCACACAGACAATGTACAGGACAAAATATTTCAGCTATGACTTAATAAACAGCAGATTCCCTAGGTGACACCTCACCTCCGGCACTCCGATGTCCACTGGCTGTCGAGAAATCTTAGAACATTGTTTCATACATCCATCCAATATCAGTGTATGTCACATAATTTTTATCCTATATTATTTCACTCCAACTCATAAACATTAAGATTATTAGTTATTCTATATGTGTATGTAAGAGAGTATGTATCTATTATGTGTATAGTAGTGTGTATGTGTGTATTTGTGTGTGCGTTTGTATATGTTTGTGTGTCTGGGTATGTGTGTTTGTGTGTGTATCTGCATGTGTCTTTTAGAGAGAGAGACAGAGAGAGAGACTTTGTAACCAACCTGGAAGAGCCTTGTCAGATCTAGTAACATAATGACTTTTGGTTATGTTTATTTCTTTTTTATTTGCCTGCACAAAGACAAACTGGAAAGCAGAGACTGACAGCATAACTATAATTATTAGCTGCACAGATACGTAATTCTTAATTACAATATTCATGGCTTTTATCCTTTCTTTCGTCCTTTTTCTTTTCCTTTTTCGCAATGAACTCGAATAGATCTGTTAAAGAAGCAAACATATTAGTTACTCATTTACGTAAAATACTTAAGTGACAGAATGCCAGCAACGCGAAAAATCCTCATTCATTTGCATAAAATAGTATTCATGTTATTGTTATTTACAAAATTTGTGCTGAAATTGTATAAAGTCATTACCGTTTCATTACATTTTTAAAATGAGCAGAAGACAAAAACCATCACGTGATTCCGATTTCCTAAAACACTGGTAGTATGTTTCGAGTTATAAAGTATAATATCCTAAATGTGACATTATTAATTATTATTATTAGAATTATACATTATGGAGTCGTTTACAAATACACAAATATACATACACACTCGCACATATATACACGTACTCATGCACACCTGAACACAATTAAACACATACACACACATGCACACACACACACACCTAGCTAGATACACACACATTGGTACATGCACACAAATACACATATATGCACGAACATACATACATATACACATACACAGAGACATTAGAGATATAAATATATAGGTGTGTAAATTTCTTATTTTGTATATGTAGCCTTGTCATGACTAGTAAAGAGAAATGTTTTATTTTTTAATCTGAAACATTCACAATTCTTTATAACTATTGCAGTTGTCTCTATCGTTCAGACCAACGCATTAGAATAAATGAAACTTTAAACGAGGTAAATTTTTATAAAATTATTATTCACGAACACTAGCTGCAAGTGATCATGTAGGGGAAAAAAAGAAAAACATTGACTACACTTTTACACTAATAATAATGAACATTTTACGTGTGACATCATTCGTTAAGTAATAATTTTGTATTTTATCCTAATACAGTGTAAGAAGTCCACTATAACCAATAAGTTTGATATTTCCTTAGAGTTAAGCCAGAGTTAAAATGGATGCAAATTATCGAGACTCAGCCAGGTCAAAAAATACTGTGATCCTCACTGATCATCGACAACCTAAGATGTACGGACATTTTCCGAGTCCCGATTGTTCTTCATTGGATATGTCCCTTAGATTAGCGGTCACCTACTGAACGCAGACTTCATTTCATTTTTTTTTATTATTATTCAACTGCTAAAGCGGCTAGTCATACCGATTTATATTTGTTTTCTCCAAAATAAACAATTTTATTTTTATACGCCATGTTTATACTTTATTTCTGAAGACAGCTTTGTGGATTTCCTGCACTGCACAATGCTAAATACAATTACACTATCAACTTACAAAACACAACTACACTATCAACTTACAAAATACAACCACACTATCAACTTACAAAATACAACTACACTATCAACTTACAAAATACAACCACACTATCAACTTACAAAATACAACCACACTATCAACTTACAAAATACAACTACACTATCAATTTACAAAATACAACTACACTACAACATAGAAAATACACCAACACTACCAACATAGAAAACTATAGTATCAACATACCAAATAGAACAATACTATTAACAAATAAAATACAACTGCACAATCAACATACAAAATATAACTATGCCATCAACATATTAAATACAACTACACTATCAACTTACAAAATACAACCACACTATCAACTTACAAAATACAACTACACTATCAACATACAAAATACAACAACACTATCAACATACAAAAAACTACACTATCAACATACCAAATACAACAACACTATCAACAAATAAAATACAACTGCACTATCAATTTACAAAATATAACTACACCATCAACATAGAAAATACAACTACACCAACACTACCAACATAGAAAACTATAGTATCAACATACCAAATAGAACAATACTATTAACAAATAAAATACAACTGCACAATCAACATACAAAATATAACTATGCCATCAACATATTAAATACAACTACACTATCAACTTACAAAATACAACTACACTATCAACTTACAAAATACAACTACACTATCAACACGCAACATACAAGTAAACTATCAACATACAAAATACAACTACACAATTAGAATGTAAAATGCAACAACACTATCAATTATTAAATACAACTACACTATCTACATACATATTACAGCTACACTATAAACATACAAAATACCACTACACTATCAACATATAAAATACAACTACACTATAAACATACAAAATACAACTACACTATCAAATTACAAAATACAACTACACTATCAACATATAAAATACAACTACACTATAAACATACAAAATACAACTACACTATCAAATTACAAAATACAACTACACTATCAACATATAGCATATAACTACTCTATCAACATATAAAATACAACTACACTATAAACATACAAAATACAACTACACTATCAACATATAGCATATAACTACTCTATCAACACACAAAATACAACTATACTATCAAATTACAAAATACAACTACACTATCAACATATAAAATACAACATTAACACAAAAATAAACGAAGCTAAACAATAATAAGATTTTAACAAAGATAAAACAAATAAGAAACAATTAATGTTTAATTATGTACTGAAAAAGAACAACAATAGCACAGTTTGTTTATCTTGTTTTTTTTTTCATTTAACTGTAGTAAAAGTATCTCATAATAAACTTCGATCCTTTCAGTGTGGCTTCAATCGCCAACATCGCGTTCGTCATCTTCCCGTTTATATTTCTAACTTTTATTATCTGATTAGATGCAAGCTGTCCTCTGAAAAGGAAAAATAGTAAAATTCTTAGTGTAATATTATTTTTAATTATAATTTTTTTAATTAAATGACATAAACTCCTGTTTCTTTTACCGTTCATAATATTACACATGTGTGTTTGTGTGCGCGTGTGATGTTTGTGTGTGTGTGTGTGTGATGTTTGTGTGTTTATTGTGAAATGATAAGTGATACGTATACTCTTGTTTCTTCCCCGTGTATGATCTTAGAGTTTTGCTTTTGCTTCCTGTTCATTCAGAAACGTCACAGTTTTTGCAAAAATAAAAATTATTATTATTATCATCATCACTATTATTATATCAGATTATATCTTTCACAAATAATAGTCTTTATAATGGGATGTTTGACGATACTTTCTCAAATATATACAGCCAAAGATTTAAAATTTTGTTTAAACTTTGTATCTCTGGTTGAATGTTGTTTCATTTTCTTTCTGTTTATTCGTAGAATCAGCTGTTATAATAGTAGTCATTTCTTATGGTAGTAGTAGTAGTCGTGGTTGTAGTGGTAGTAGTTCTAGTAGTAGTAGTACTAGTATCATCGTTAGCAGCAACAGCATTTTCTTTGACTTTAATGATACATTTTCATGTTTTTGTTAATCAAATACATACGTTAATAAGTCTTCGTTTTGTTGAATCCTCCGAGGCCGAAACCTTTTGAAATCGTTCACAGCATCCTGGTAAGATCCTTGTACGATATAAATTATTACCCCTCCATCCAAATTTGAATTGGGCATTGCAGTTCTATAGTGTACCAAAAAAGATACAATGATACCTAAAATAAAATGTACAATCAAATGTTATAAAAAACAATGAAAGAAAAGTTGATTATTTAAGTTATTTTCTGAAACGTGTAATAAAAAAAGAAAAAAAAAAAGAAATTGGGAATAAATGATTGCTGTCTTGAGATATCAGCTTTATCCTTCGAAGGTAAGAATCGCCGGATTCAACGAGGCTATGTCGAACAGCATCAGACCATTCAATCTGTGCAGGATAAAGTTGATATCACTACACAGTGACCAGTTATTTCTTTTATCCTGCATTCTTAAATAATTCATAAAAATATAGAAAATTACCAATTTTATATATTAGCTCGTAGCTCTTGAAACTGTATAATACCCCTAATGTTTTAAAAAGTTCTTAAATAACAACAATTTATTACTATTATTTTTATGAAGTGGTCTTTTAAGATCTTCATCTTCAATTAAATACTAAAGAAGTAACATTGAACAAGGTATAATTATATATAAATCACAAGTAAACTACCGAAGTAAATACATTTCCGTCAAAAACATAGAATTTGTTCTAGTCATCATATCTTGTCATACAGCGAATGCAAGATAGATAGATAGATACATAGATAGATAGTGATAATACAAACATATACACACACCCGCAGAGAGACACATACATGAATATATGTATGTATGTATGTATATGTATGTATGTATGTATGTATTATTTCCTAGAAGGGAAGATTTCAAATCAAATTATTCTTACAAACTGTAATTTAGCATAATTAATGAAAAATATTTGTTCGTTTTGTGTTTTATTTATATAGCTATATATAGGTTCTTGTCAATATATTTACGTCTGTATTTATGTATAAATGCTACGAGTCACATCTGATTAGATTTGCCCATATTTAGAAACAAATATTTTGTACATTAGATTAAACTCTGCATACAGAAAATGTTCAGGACAAAATATTTCAGTTATGACTTAATAAATAATAGAAATCTTAGATCTTCATCTTCAATTAAATAAAAAGAAGTAACTTTGAACAAGGTATAATTATATATAAATCACAAGTAAACTAGTGAATTTGTTTTAGTCATCATATCTTGTCACTTCATACAGCGAATGCAAGATAGATAGATAGATAGATATATATATATATATTTATTGATAGATACATACATACATACAAATATACTAGCAGTCACATCTGATTAGATTTGTCCATATTTAGAAGTAAATATTTTGTACACTAAATTAAACTCTGCACACAGACAATGTACAGGACAAAATATTTCAGCTGTGACTTAATAAACAGCAGATTCCCCAGGTGACACCTCACATCCGGCACTCCGATGTCCACTGGCTGTCGAGAAATCTTAGAACATTGTTTCATACATCCATCCAATATCAGTGTATGTCACATAATTTTTATCCTATATTATTTCACTCCAACTCATAAACATTAAGATTATTAGTTACTCTATATGTGTATGTAAGAGAGTATGTATCTATTGTGTATAGTAGTGTGTATTTGTGTGTGCGTTTGTATATGTTTGTGTGTCTGGGTATGTGTGTTTGTGTGTGTATCTACATGTGTCTGTCAGAGAGAGAGACTTTGTAACCAACCTGGAAGAGCCTTGTCAGATCTAGTAACATAATGACTTTTCGTTATGTTTTTTTCTATTTTATTTGCCTGCACAAAGACAAACTGGAACGCAGAGACTGACAGCATAACTATAATTATTAGCTGCACAGATACGTAATTCTTAATCACAATATTCATGGCTTTTTTCCTTTCTTTTTTCCTTTTTCTTTTCCTTTTTCGCAATGAACTCGGACAGATCTGTTAATAAAGCAAACATATTAGTTACTCATTTATGTAAAATGTTTAAGTGACAGAATGCCAGAGATTCAAAAAATCCTCATACATTTGCATAAAATAGTATTCATGTTATCATTGTTATTTACAAAAGTTCTGCTGTAATTATCTTTTCAATATATTTAAAAAATGAGCAGAATATGAAAACCATCACGTGATTCCGATTTCCTAAAACACCAGCAGTATACTTGGAATTATAAAATATAATATCCTAAACGTGATATTATTAATTATTATTATTAGAATTATAAATTATAGAGTTATTTACAAATACACAAACAAATATACATACACACTCGCACATATATACACGTACTCACGCACATACATACTCGAACTCATATACACACACATACACACACCTAGATACATACAAACACATTCGTACATGCACACAAATACACATATATACACGAACATACATACATATATAGATACACACAGACATTACACACATAAATACATAGGTGTGTACATTTCTTATTTTGTATATGTAGCCCTGTCATGGCTAGTAAAGAGAAATGTTTTATTTTTCAGTCTGAAACATTTCCAGTTCTTTATAATTACTGCAGTTGTCTCTATCGTTCAGACCAATGCATTAGAATAAATGAAACTTTAGGTGCAATTCATGATGTAGGAAAAAAAATGGTTTCTCTTTTACACTAAGAGTAATCGATATTTTATGTGTCACATCATTCGTTAAGAAATAATTTTATATTTTATCCTAATACAGTGTAAGAAGACCATTATAACCAATAAATTTGATATTTCCTTAGAGTTAAGCCAGAGGTAAAATGGATACATTAACAGATCTATCCGATCTATCCTAACAACACTATCAACATACAAAATACAACTACATATCAACATACCAAATATAACAACACTATAAACATATAAAATACAACTACACTATAAACATACAAAATACAGCTACACTATCAGTGTACAAGATACAACTATACTATCAACGTGCAAAATACAACACTATCAACATATAAAATCCTACATTAACACAAAAATAAACGAAGCTAAACAATAATCAGATTTTAACAAAGATAAAACAAATAAGAAACAATTAATATTTAATTATGTACTGAAAAAGAACAACAATAGCACAATTTGTTTATCTTCTTGTTTTGTTTTTTCATTTAACTGTAGTAAAAGTATCTCATAATAAACTTCGATCCTTTCAGTGTGGCTTCAATCGCCAACATCGCCTTCGTCATCTTCCCGTTTATATTTCTAACTTTTATTATCTGATTAGACGCAAGCTGTCCTCTGAAAAGGAGAAATAGTAAAATTATTTTTAATTATAATTTACTTAATTATATGACGTAAACTCCTGTTTCTTTTACCGTTTATAATATTACACGTGTGTGTGTGTGTGTGTGTGTGTGTGTGTGTGTGTGTTTTGTGTTTTTCTGCAATAATGTGAAATGATAAGTGATATGTAAACTCTTGTTTCTCTCCCAGTGTATGATGTTAGTGTTTTGCTTTTACTTCCTGTTTATTCAAAAACTTACCAGTTTTTAAAAAAGAAAATAATTATTATTATCATCATCATCATCATCATTACTATGATGATACAAGATTATTTCAATGAAATGTCTCTTTTGCAAATAACAATCTTTATAATCAGAAGTTTGAGAATACTTTTTCAAATATATGTAAAGATTCAGAATTTTGTTTAAATTTTGTATCTGGTTGTGTGTATGTTGTTTTTGTGTTTATTAGTGGAAGCAGTAGTGGTCTTGGTGGTAGTAGTGGTAACAGTAGTATCATCTTTATCAGCAGCAGCAGCATTTTTCTTGACTTTAATGATTCAGCTCAACGTAACAATGATACATTTTGATGTTTTTGTTAATAAAATACTTACGTTAATAATATATTGTCTATTTTAACCTTCCAAGGGCGAAACTTCTTGAAATCGTTCACAGCATCCCGGTAAGATCCTCGTACCATAAAAACTATTACACTTTGAACCAGTACTGAATTGGGCATGGAATATTTATACTGTACCAAAAAAGATAAAACGATACCTAAAATAAATGTAAAAAAATATATAAAAATATTTGTAAGAAACAATAAATTTAAAGTTCATTATTTAAGTTATTTTTTTGAAGCGTGTAACGAACGAAAGAATGAAAGAAAGAAAAAACAAAAGAATGAAATTGGGAATAACTGGCTGCTGACTTAAGATATCAGCTTTATCCTTCGAAGGTGAGAATTGCCGGATTCAACGAGGCTATGTCGAGTAGCATCGGACCATTCAATCTGTGCAGGATAAAGTTGATATCACTACACAGTAACCAGTTATTTCTTTTATCCTGCATTCCTAAATAATTCATAAAAATAAAGAAAATTAACCGTTTTATATATTAGCTCATAACTCCTGACAGTAGTGGAAAATACCTAATGTTTTCATAAATGTTCTTAAATAACAACAGTTTATTACCGAAGTAAATACATTTCCGTCACAAACATAGAAATGTTTCTAGTAATAATATCTTGTCACTACGTACAGTGAATGTAGGATAGATAGATACATAGATAGATAGATAGATAGATATATAGATAGAGAGAGAGAGAGAGAGAGAGAGAGAGAGAGAGAGAGAGAGAGAGAGAGAGAGAGAGAGAGATAGATAGATAGATAGATAGATAGATAGATAGATAGATAGATAGATAGATAGATAGATAGATAGATAGATAGATAGGCATAAAGATTGATATATATATACATACAAACATACACCCACACCCGCAGATAAATACATACACATGTATGTATGAATGTTTGTATGTACGTCTGTATGTCAATATTGTTATCTAGAAGGGATGATTAAATCAAATTATTCTTACAAACTGTGATTTAGCATAATTAATGAAAAATATTTGTTCCTTAGGTTTCTGTGAATATATTTACGTCTGTATTCATGTATAAATGCAAGCAGTCACATCTGATTAGATTTGCCCATATTTAGAAATAAATATTTTTTACAGTAGATTGAACTCTGCATACAGAAAATGTACAGGACAAAATATTTCAGTTATGACTTAATAAATAGCAGAGTTTGTTCGTGTTTCTATTGTTGTTGTTTTTGTGGTTGTGTGTGTGTATGTGTGTCTGTGAGAGAGAGAGAGAGAGAGAGAGAGAGAGAGAGAGAGAGAGAGAGAGAGAGAGAGAGAGAGAGAGAGAGAGAGAGAGAGAGAGAGAGAGAGAGAGAGAGAGAGAGAGAGAGAGAGAGAGAGAGAGAGAGAGATTTTGTAACCAACCTGGAACAGCCTTCTCAGAACGCCCATAACATAATGAGTTTTTGTTGTGTTTTTTTCTATTTTATTTGCCTGCACAAAAACAAACTGGAAAGCAAAAACTGCCAGCGTAATTAGAATTATAAGTTGCACAGATACATAATTCATGGCTTTTATTAAATCTTCCTTTTTTTACTCCTTTTGTTTTTTGCAATGAACTCAGACAGATGTGTTAATGAAGTAAACATATTAGTTACTCATTTACATAAAATGTTTATGTGGCAGATTGTCAGCGACACAAAAACAAAAAATCCTCAAACATTTGCATAAAATAGTATTCAAGTTATCATTGCTATTTACAAAAAAAAAATGGAATTTTGTAAAGTCATTATCTTTTTATTATATTTTAAAAATTAGCAGAACATAAAAAAAACACTCGGGTGATTCCGATTTCCTAAAACAGTGGCAATATGCTTGGAATTATGAAAAATAATATCGTAAATGTGATATTACTAATTATTATTAATAGAATTATAAATTATTGAGTTATTTACAAATATACAAACAAATATACATGCACATTCGCACGTACATACTTGTACTCGTGCAAACCTACACACAATTAAACACATATACACAAACACATACACACACCTAGATACATACACAGTCATGTGTACATGCACTCAAATACACACATATAAACGAACAAACATACATATATATATATATATACATACACACAGACATTACAAATATGAATATAAAGGTGTATAAATTTCTTATTTTGTATATGCAGCCTTGTCATGGCTAGTAAAGAGAACTCTTTTATTTTTTTAATCTGAAACATTTACAATTCTTTATAATTATTGCAGTTGTCTCTATCATTCAGACCAACGCATTAGAACAAATGAAATTTTGAACGAGGTCAATTTTCATAAAACTATTATTCACGAACACTAGCTGCAAGTGATCAAGTAAGGGGAAAAAAAGAAAAACATTGACTACACTTTTACACTAATAGTAATGAACATTTTATGTGTCACATCATTCGTTAAGTAATAATTTTATATTTTATCCTAATACAGTGTAAGAAGTCCACTATAACCAATAAATTTGATATTTCCTTAGAGTTAAGCCAGAGGTAAAATGGATGCAAATTATCGAGACTCAGCCAGGTTACAAAATACTGTGAAACCACCTGATCATCGACAACCTAAGATGTACGGACATTTTTCCGAGTCCCGATTGTTCTTCAGTGGATATGTCCCTTAGATTAGCGGTCACCTACTGAACGCAGACTTCATTTCTTTTTCTTTTTCTGTTATTAATCAACTGCTAAAGCGGCTAGTCATACCGATTTATATTTGTTTTCTTCAAAATAAACAATTTTATTTTTACACGCCATGTTTATACTTTATTTCTGAAGACAGCTTTGTGGATTTCCTGCACTTCACAATGCTAAATACAACTACACCATCAACTTACAAAACACAACTACACTATGAACTTACAAACTACAACTACACTACAATATAGAAAATACAACTATACTACCAAAACCGAAACTACATCTACAGTATCAACATTCCAAATAGAACAACACTATCGACATATAAAATACAACTACACTATCAGCGTACAAAATATAACTACACTATCAACTTACAAAATACAACTACACTATCAACTAACAAAATACAACTACACTATCAACATGCAAAATACAGCTACACTATCAACATACAAAATACGACTACTTTATCAACATATAAAATACAACATTAACACAAAAATAAACGAAGCTAAATAATAATCAGATTTTAACGAAGATAAACAAAATAAGAAACAAAAAAGATTTAATTATGTACTGAAAGAAAACCAACAAAAGCACAATTTGTTTATCTTCTTGTTTTTTCTTAATTTAACTGTAGTAAAAGTATCTCTTAATAAACTTCAATCCTTTCAGTGTGGCTTCAATCGCCAACATCGCCTTCGTCGTCTTCCCGTTTATATTTCTAACTTTTATTACCTGATTAGACGCAAGCCGTCCTCTGAAAAGGAAAAATAGTAAAATTATTTTTAATTATATGACGTAAACTCCTGTTTCTTTTCCTGTTTGTAATGTTACACGTGTGTATGTGCGTGTGTGTGTGTGTGTTATTTTGAAATTATAAGTGATATGTATACTCTTGTTTCTTCCGCAGTGTATGATCTTAATGTTTTCCTTTTATTTCCTGTTTAATCAAAAAGGTACCAGTCTTTACAAAACAAAAATTATTATTATCATCATCATAATCATCATCATCATCATTACTATTATTATATCAGATTATATCTTTTGCAAATAATAGTCTTTATAATGAGATGTTTGACAATACTTTTTTCAAATATATACAGCCAATGATTTGAGATTTTGTTTAAATTTTGTATCTCTTTGGTTGAATGTTGTTTCATTTTCTTTCTGTTATTAGTAGAAGCAGCTGTTATAATAGTTGTCATTTCTTATAGTAGTAGTGGTAGTAGTACTAGTAGTAGTAGTAGAGTAGTGACAGTTGTAGTGGTAGTAGTACTAGTAGTAGTAGTAGAGTAGTGACAGTTGTAGTGGTAGTAGTACTAGTAGTAGTAGTAGAGTAGTGACAGTTGTAGTGGTAGTAGTACTAGTAGTAGTAGTAGAGTAGTGACAGTTGTAGTGGTAGTAGTACTAGTAGTAGTAGTAGAGTAGTGACAGTTGTAGTGGTAGTAGTACTAGTAGTTAGCAGCAACAGCATTTTCCTTCACTTTAATGATTCAGCTCAAAATAACTTAATGATACATTTTCTTGTTTTTGTTAATCAAATACTTACGTTAATAATATTTCGTTTTGGTGAATCCCCCAAGGCCGAAACTTCTCGAAATCGTTCACAGCATCCTGGTAAGATCCTCGTACGATGTAAATTAGTACACCTCGATCCAGACCTGAATTGGGCATTGCACTGTTATACTCTACCAAAAATGATAAAATGATACCTAAAATAAAATGTACAAAGAAATATTTGTAAGAAACAATAAATGAAAACTGGATTATTTAAGTTATTTTCTGAAGCGTGTAACAGAAAAAAAAAAAGAAAGAAAGAAATTGGGAATAAATGGTTGCTGTCTTAAGATATCAGCTTTATCCTTCGAAGGTAAGAATCGCCGGATTCAACGAGGCTGTGTCGTGTAGCATCGGACCATTCAATCTGTGCAGGATAAAGTTGACATCACTACACAGTGACCAGTTTTTTCTTTTATCCTGCATTCTTAAATAATTCATAAAAATAAAGAAAATTACCCATTTTATATATTAGCTCGTAGCTCTTGAAACTAGTATAATACCCCTAATGTTTTAAAAAGTTCTTAAATAACAACAATTTATTAAAAAAAATTTATGAAGTGGTCTTATAAGATCTTCATCTTCAATTAAGTAAAAAGAAGTAACTTTGAACAATTTATAATTATATATAAATCACAAGTAAACTACCGAAGTAAATACCTTTCCGTCACATAGAATTTGTTCTAGTCATCATATCTTGTTACTTCATACAGCGAATGCAAAATAGATAGATAGATAGATAGATAGATAGATAGATAGATAGATAGATAGATAGATAGATAGATAGATAGATAGATAGATAGATAGATAGATAGATAGATAGGTAGATGGATAGACAGATATATATTTATATATATACATACAATCATGCTAGCAGTCACATCTGATTAGATTTGCCCATATTTAGAAATAAATATTTTGTACACTAAATTAAACTCTGCACACAGACAGTGTACAGGACAAAATAGTTCAGCTATGACTTAATAAACAACAGATTCCCTAGGTGACACCTCACATCCGGCACTCCGATGTCCAGTGGCTGTCGACAAATCTTAGAACATTGTTTCATACATCCCTGTGTTTGTAAGAGAGTGTGTGTTTATTGTGTGTATAGTAGTGTGTGTGTGTGTGTATTTGTGTGCATCTGTGTATCTTTGTGTGTCTCGGTGTGGGTGTGGGTGCGTGTGTGTGCGTGTGTCTGTCAGAGAAAGAGACAGAGAAAGAGACTTTGTAACCAACCTGGAAGAGCCTTGTCAGATCTCCTAGTAACATAATGACTTTTGGTTGTGTTTATTTCTTTTTATTTGCCTGCACAAAGACAAACTGGAAAGCAAAGACTGACAGCATAACTATAATTATTAGATGCACAGATACGTAATTCTTAATTACAATATTCATGGCTTTTATCCTTTCTTTTTTCCTTTTTCTTTTCCTTTTTCGCAATGAACTCGAATAGATCTGTTAAAGAAGCAAACATATTAGTTACTCATTTACGTAAAATACTTAAGTGACAGAATGCCAGCAACGCGAAAAATCCTCATACATTTGCATAAAATAGTATTCATGTTATTGTTATTTACAAAATTTGTGCTGAAATTGTATAAAGTCATTACCGTTTCATTACATTTTTAAAATGAGCAGAAGACAAAAACCATCACGTGATTCCGATTTCCTAAAACACTGGTAGTATGTTTCGAGTTATAAAGTATAATATCCTAAATGTGACATTATTAATTATTATTATTAGAATTATACATTATGGAGTCGTTTACAAATACACAAATATACATACACACTCGCACATATATACACGTACTCATGCACACCTGAACACAATTAAACATATACACACATGCACACATACACACACCTAGCTAGATATACACACATTGGTACATGCACACAAATACACATATATGCACGAACATACATACATATCCACATACACACAGACATTACACATAAAAATACATATGTGTGTGAGTTTCTTATTTTGTATATGCAGCCTTATCATGGCTAGTAAAGAGATTTTTATTTTTTTTTAATCTGAAACATTTACAATTCTTTACAGTTATTGCTGTTGTCCCTGTCGTTCAGGCCAACGCATTAGAATAAATTAATGTTTGATAGAAATCAAATTTATTTAAATTATTATTCACGTTTGCTAGGTGCAATTCATAATGTAGGCTGAACAAAAAAATGGTTTGTCTTTTACATTAATAGAAATGGATATTTTATGTGTCACAGCATTCGTTAAGTAATAACTCTACAATAAGCAAAAAATTTGATATTTCCTTAGAGTTAAGTCAGAGGCAAAATGGATGCAAATTATCGAGACTCAGCCAGGTTACAATGATGATCGACAGCCTAGGATGTACGGACACGTTTACGAGACCCGATTGTTCTTCAGTGGATATGTTCCTTCGATTAGCGGTCACCTACTGAACGCAGACTTCATTTCTTTTCTTTTTTTTATTATTATTCAACTGCTAAAGCGGCTAGTCATACCGATTTATATTTGTCTTCTCAAAAAAAAAAAAAAAAAAAAAAAAAAGTTTTATTGTTATACACCAGGTTTCGAAGATGGTTTAGTACATTTCCTGCACTGCATAATGCTAAATACAATTACACTATCAAATTACAAAATAGAACAACACTATCAACATGCAAAATCCAACTACAGTATCAACACAAAAAATACAACTACACTATCGACTTAAAAATACAACTACACTCTCAACATATAAAATCCAACATTAACACAAAAATAAACGAAGCTAAACAATAATAAGATTTTAACCAAAAAAAAAAAAAACATAAACAAAACAGATTTTATTATGAAGAGAAAAAGAACAACAAAAGCACAATTTGTTTATCTTCTTCTTTTTTTCTTCATTTAACTGTAGTAAAAGTATCTCTTAATAAACTTCGATCCTTTCAGTGTGGCTTCAATCGCCAACATCGCCTTCGTCGTCTTCCCGTTTATATTTCTAACTTTTATTATCTGATTAGACGCAAGCTGTCCTCTGAAAAGGACAAATAGTAAAATTCTTAGTGTAATATTATTTTTAATTATAATTTAATTAAATGACGTAAACTCCTTATTCTTCTACAGTTTGTAGTATTACACGTGTGTGTGTGTGTGATATTGTGAAATTATAAGTGATATGTAAACTCTTGTTTCTCTCCCAGTGTATGATGTTAGTGTTTTGGTTTCACTTCTTGTTTACTCAAAAACGTACAAGTCTTTACAAAAGAAAAGTATTATTATCATCATCATCATCGTTACTCTTATTATAAAAGATTATTTCAATGACATGTCTCTTTTGCAAATAACATTCTTTATAATAAGATGTTTGAGAATACGTTTTTCAAATATATCCAAAGATTCAGATTTTTTTCTTAATTTTGTATCTGTTTGTGTTTTTGTAATGTTTTTGTTTATTAGTAGAAGCAGTAGTGGTCTTGGTGGTAGTAGTGGTAACAGTAATATCATCTTTATCAGCAGCAGCAGGATTTTTCTTGACTTTAATGATTCAGCTCAACGTAACAATGATACATTTTGATGTTTTTGTTAATCAAATACTTACGTTAATAATATTTTGTTTTTTGAATCTTCAAAGGGCGAAATTTCTTGAAATCGTTCACAGCATCCCCGAAGGATTCTCGTACCATAAATGTTACTACACTTTGATCAAGTACTGAATTGGGCTTTGCATGTTTATACTGTACCAAAAAAAGATAAAATCATACTTAAAATAAAATGTAAAAAAAAAAAAAAAAGAAATTTGTAAGAAACAATCAATGTAAAGTTGATTATTTCAGTTAATTTCTGAAGCGTGTAACAAAATAAAGAAAGAAACTGGGAATAACTAGTTGCTGACTTAAGATATCAGCTTTATCCTTCGAAGATAAGAATCGCCGGATTCAACGAGGCTATGTCGAGTAGCATCGGACCATTCAATCTGTGCAGGATAAAGTTGATATCACTACACAGTAACCAGTTATTTCTTTTGTCCTGCATTCTTAAATAATTCATAAAAATAAAGAAAATTAACCGTTTTATACATTAGGTCATAGATCTTGAAAGTAGTCGAAAATGGAAAAGTAGGATATGTAGATATAGATAGATAGATAGATATAGATTTATTGATAGATAGATAGATAGATAGATAAATAGATAGAGAGATAGATAGATATAATACAAACATATACACACACCCATACATGAAAATATGTATGTATGTATGTATGTATGTACGTATTATTTCCTATAGAGAGAGAGAGAGAGAGAGAGAGAGAGAGAGAGAGATTTTGTAACCAACCTGGAAGAGCCTTGTCATATCTCCTAGTAACATAATGACTTTTCGTTATGTTTTTTTCTATTTTATTTGCCTGCACAAAAACAAAATAGAAAGCAAAAACTGTCAGCGTAATTAGAATTATAAGCTGTACAGATACATAATTTTTAATTACACAATTCCTTTTTTTTTTTTTTTTTTTTTTTTTTTTTTTTTTTTTTTTTTTTTCGCACCGAGCTCGGTTAGATGTGTTAATGAAGTAAACATATTAGTTACTCATTTACATAACATGTCTATGTGACAGGTTGCCAGCGACACAAAAAATCCTCGTACATTTCCATAAAATAGTATTAATGTTACCGTTGCTATTTACAAGTTCGTGTTGGAATTTTGTAAAGACATTATCTTTTAAAAATGAGCAGAACATAAAAACCATCGCGTGATTCCGATTTCCTAAAACACTGGCTGTATGCTTAGAATTATAAAATATAATATCCTAAATGTGATATTATTAATTATTATTATTAGAATTAAAAATCATAGCGTTATTTACAAATACACAAACAAATATACATAGATACTCGCACATATATACACCTACTCCTGTACACCTTGCACACAGATGAACACATACACATATACACACACACATACACACACACATACACACACATTGGTACATGCACACATATACACATATATACACGAACATACATACATATATATACATACACACAGACATTATACATATAACTACATAGGTGTGTAAATTTCTTATTTTGTATATGCAGCCTTGTCATGGCTAGTAAAGAGAATTTTTATTTTTAATCTGAAACATTTACAATTCTTTATAATTATTGCAGTTGTCACTATCGTTCAGACCAACGCATTGCAATAAATGAATTTTTAATAGAGGTCAGTTTTAAAAAAAATTATTATTCAAGGTTACTCGGTTCAATTGATCATGTAAGACAAAAAACAAAAAACAACAACAAAAATTGGCTACTCTTTTACACCAATAGTAAAGAATATTTTATGTGCCACAGCATTTGTTAAATAATAATTTTATATTTTATCCTAATACAGTGTAAGAAATCATCTATAAGCAATAAATTTGATATTTCTTTAGAGTTAAGTCAGAGGTAAAATGGATGCAAATTATCGAGACTCAGCCAGGTCAAAAAATACAGTGATACGCTTTGATAATCAACACCCTACGAGGTACGGACACTTTTCCGAGTCCCGATTGTTCTTCAGTGGATATGTCCCTTAGATTAGCGGTCACCTACTGAACGCAGACTGCTTTTCTTTTTCTTTTTGTTATTATTCAACTGCTAAAGCGGCTAGTCATACCGATTTATATTTGTTTTCTCCAAAATAAACAATTTTATTGTTATACGCCATGTTTATACTTTATTTCTGAAGACGGCTTTGTAAATTTCCTGCACTGCACAATGCTAAATATAACTACACTACCGACTTAAAAAAATACAACTACACATTAACATACCAAACAGAACAACACTTTTATCAACATATAAAATACAACTGCACTATCAACATACAAAATACAGCTACACTATCAACATACAAAATACAGCTACACTATCAACATACAAAATACAACATTAACACAAAAATAAAAGAAGACAGACAATAATGAGATTTTAGTAATAATTTTAAAGATAAAATAATTTTAAAAAAAAGATTTTAAAAAGTGCTAATTATGTATTGAAAAAGAACAACAACAAAAGCACAGTTTGTTTATCTTCTTGTTGTTTTTTCATTTAACTCAAGTAAAAGTATCTCTGAATAAACTTAAATCCTTTCAGTGTGGCTTCAATCGCCAACATCGCCTTCGTCGTCTTCGCATTTATTTTTCTAAGTTTTATTATCTGATTAGATGCAAGCTCTCCTCTGAAAAGGAAAAACAGTAAAATTCTTAGTGTAATATTTTGTTTTAATTATTATTTAATTAAATGACGTAAACTCCTTATTCTTCTGCAGTTTGTAGTATTACACGTGTGTGTGTGTGTGTGTGTGTGTGTGTATTGTGAAATTATAAGTGATATGTAAACTCTTGTTTCTCTCCCAGTGTATGATGTTAGTGTTTTGCTTTTACTTCCTGTTTATTCAAAAACGTACCAGTTTTTACAAAATTAAAATTATTATTGTTGTTATCATCATTACTATTATTATACCAGATTATTTCAATGAAATGTATCTTTAACAAATAATAGTCTTTGTAATCAGATGTTTGAGAATACTTTTTTCAAATATATGCAAAGATTCAAATTTTTTTCTTAATTTTGTATCTGTTTGTGTGTATGTTGTTTCGTTTTCTTTCTGATTATTAGTAGAAGTAGTAGTGTTGGTGGTGGTGGTAGTAGTAGTAGTAGTGTCATCATTATCAACAGCAGCAGCATTTTCCTTGACTTTAATGATTCAGTTCAAATTAACTTAATGAAACATTTTGATGTTTTTGTTAATCAAATACTTACGTTAATAATTCTTCGTTTTGTTGAATCCCCCGAGGCCGAAACTTCTTGAAATCGTTCATAGCATCCTGGTAAGATCCTCGTACCTTGAAAATTATTAGACTTTGATCCAGTACTGAATTGGGCATTGCATTTTTATACTGTAGCAAAAACGATAAAATGATACCTAAAATAAAAAAATAAAAAAAATAAAAGAAGTTTGTAAAAAAAGAACAATCAATGTAAAGTTGATTATTTAAGTTAATTTCTGAAGCGTGTAACAAAATAAAGAAAGAAACTGGGAATAACTAGTTGCTGACTTAAGATATCAGCTTTATTCTTCGAAGGTAAGAATCGCCGGATTCAACGAGGCTATGTCGAGCAGCATCGGACCATTCAATCTGTGCAGGATAAAGTTGATATCACTACACAGTAACCAGTTATTTCTTTTATCCTGCATTCCTAAATAATTGAAAAACTAAAGAAAATTCACCGTTTTATATATTAACTCATAGCTCCTGACAGTAGTAGAAAATACCCCTTTTCTAAAAACTGTTTTTAAATAACAACAATTTATTAGTTATTTTTTTTATGAAAACTATTTGTGAAGTGGTATTTTAAGATCTACATCTTCAATTAAATACTAAAGAAGTAATTTTGAACAATGTATATTTATATAAAAATAACAATTCAGTTACCGAAGTAAATATAGAAATTGTTCTAGTCATCTTATCTCTGCGTATAGTGAATGCAGGATAGATAGATAGATAGATAGATAGATAGATAGATAGATAGATAGATAGATAGATAGATAGACATACAAACATACACATACCCGTAGAGACACATACACACATGTATGTATGTATGTATGTATGTATGTATGTATGTGTGTATCTCTGCGGGTGTGTGTATGTTTGTATGTATAACTATCTATCACATATGTATGTATTATTACCAAGAAGGGAATATTTCAGATCAAATTATTCCTAGAAACAATAATTTAGCATAATTAATGAAAATTATTTCTTCATTGTACATTAGATTGAACTCTGCATACAGAAAATCTTCAGGATAAACTATTTCAGTTATGACAATAAATAGTAGAGTTTGTTTGTTTATGTTTGTGTGTGGGTTTTTGTGTGTGTGTGTGTGTGTGTGTGTTGTCTCTGTGTGTGTGTGTGTGTGTGTGTGTGTGAGAGAGAGAGAGAGAGAGAGAGAGAGAGAGAGAGAGAGAGAGAGAGAGAGAGAGAGAGAGAGAGAGAGAGAGAGAGATTTTGTAACCAACCTGGAAGAGCTTTGTCATATCTCCTAGTAACATAATGACTTTCCGTTATGTTTTTTTCGATTTTGCTTGCCTGCACAAAAACAAACTGGAAAGCAAAAACTGTCAGCGTAATTAGAATTATAAGCTGTACAGATACATAATTTTTCATTACACAATTCATGGCTTTTTTGTAATCTACTTTTTTTTTTCTCTGTTAACTCGGATAGATGTGTTAATGAAGTGAACATATTAGTTATTCATTTACATAAAATTATGTGACAGACTGCCAGCGACACTAAAAATCTTCATACATATGCATAAAACAGTATTAATGTTATTCCTATTTACAAAATTTGTGTTGGAATTTTGTAAAGTCATTATCTTTTCATTATATTTTTAAAATGAGCAGAACATAAAAACTATCGCTGATTCCGATTTCCTAAAACACTGGCTGTATGCTTAGAATTATGAAATATAATATCCTAAATGTGATATTATTAATTATTATTATTAGAATTATAAATTATAGATTTATTTACAAATACACACTCACACATATATACACGTACTCATGCACACCTTCACACAAACTCATATACACACACCTAGATACATACACACACATTGGTACATGCACACAAATACACATATATACATACATATACGCATACATACATAAATTCATAGGTGTGTAAATTTCTTATTTTGTATATGCAGCCTTGTCATGGCTAGTAAAAAGAAATGTTTTATTTTCTTAATCAGAAACATTTACAATTCTTTATAATTATTGCAGTTGTCTCTATCATTCAGACCAATGCATTAGAATAAATGAATCTTTAAAAGAGGCCAATATTTTTTTTTTTTTTTTTTTTTTTTTTTTTTTTATTATTATTCGCGGTTACGGTGCAACTGTTATGTTGGAAAAAAAGAGAAAAAAATGGCGATATATAGGACACTTTTGCTCTACAAGACAGGTGCAACTGTATAACTAACACTTGAAGATAGAGATGAGAGGAAAGAACAGTTTGAAAAGTAAAAACATTCTGTACTTTAGTAAACTAGGATTTAATAATAATAATAATAATAATTTTTTTTTTTGTAAAGATTGACTCACTGCCGGAATGCTGTCTAAAGATAACAATAATACCAACACAATTAAAATTACAATAGACTTATAAAACCGTCGCCTTTCATCAGTTTAACTCAAATGATGTTATGCAGTAATATATAACGTCTAATCGTTTATAATCTCTAACCCTTGATTTTCATCAGCTTAACTCAAATAGTGCTGTTTGTTGATACACAACGTCTAGTCGTATATAAGCTCTAACCCTCGATTTTCATCAGTTTAACTCAAATGGACTTATTCGGTAATATATAATCGTTTAGAAGCTCTAATACTGCTTTTAATTAGTTTAGCAGGTCATTTCTTTCAAATGTAACTTAGATCAGATAGCAATAAATGTATCATTTAATGAACGGAGTATTTAAAAACGTGTGTTTTGTATGAGTGCGTGGATGCATGTTAATAATTCTAAAGATTTCATTATATAGATTTATATGTATGTGTGGTTGTATTTGTGTGTCTGATTGCATGTATTTTAATGTGCATGTGTTTATAGGTATGTATGTACACTAACAGACATGTATGTATGTATGTATGTATGTATGTATGTAATCCCACATAATTAAACTGTACTTTTATCAGATTTAAAAACAGATAATCAAGTTACGAAAAAGAAAAGGAAACAATGAATAATTCTTCTTTATTTCAGTCTCTTGAATTTATTCTTTGTAATAGTATTTCTTAGCTAGTGTTATATGTTGTACTACTGACTCAATAGTCAACATCGCGTTGTTTCCATTATCTTTCATTTTTATCAATTTAATTATGTAACCAAACGGCAGGGTTCCTCTGTAAAGAAAAAAACAGTACAAGTTTTAGTGTGACAAAATGTATTTGAATGAACGGTGCGTGGACCGCTATTATTATAAAAGCAATTCAATGAATGATCAAGATCATGATGTAAATTCGATGACTTAACTATATTTTCACAGATATTTAATAGCGATGCCCGATGAGGATTTGATAATTTATTATGCATTGCCTGGAGCAGCCTGCATTTATTCTAAAGATTTGTTCAGCTGTCAAGTTTAAGCCGAAAAACAGTCTAAGTCACCTTTTTACAGTTTCATATAATGGTACATTTTTTAGAAAACCATAGCATGGAAATTTGTTTTAAAGTATATGATTTTGTGAGGCATTAATTCATTCAAATTAACTGAGGGAAAACGACCAGCCTGTTTTTAATACGGTATTCTCTAACACATGTATGATTGCTGTGGCCTTGTATCTAAATCTACGTTTAACTGAAACCAGGTAAACATGCCAGCCTCCAGGGATCCATGGTGGGTGGCGGCAACTTTTTCTTCGACTTCTCTTTAATACATAAGACTTTGTCCAGCTCGGTTCAAAGCTTTCGCTTTGAAATTCACATCATGAATACGTTTTACCTCTCCAGGAAAGAGTTCTTTATCACACAGAACAACCCTCGAGTCTGTAACTTACATTAGCTTTTCTGTTATCGTGTCACTCGGGGGTCATCTGCAGCCACATGAACTTCTTCAGAAGTTTCCACTTAATCGTTTGCTAGAATCAAGGGGACACAGCGATCAACCTTAGTGGAAACGAGCAACCCCTTTGATATATTTTTTTTTTTTTTTTTTTTTTAAATATCTCTGGAAACAAAGAACTGTGGGTAAAATATCTTCATTTTGCATCTGTCTTCTAGAAGTAACCACCTTCTGTGCTAAAGATTCTGAATCACTAAGACAGAAGTAAAGACGTTTCTTGACTTACAGGAATGTGACGGATTCATGTTTTCCTGTGACGCATGTTACAGTCTTCTTTCCTATCTCAAATATATATCAGGTAATTTCAAGTCTGACTGACATATTTTTTTAACTTTGACTTGTATTATATCCCTTCAGATTTTCTTCTCACATAAACGTTTTGATCTTTTTGGGACAGATGTTACACTGACTGATCACATTGCTTTAAGTCCAGTTTCTGGCTGTCTACTGACAGAAAATATTTTCACGCTTCCATATTCTTAAACTGATGCTACTGACGTCAGACACTGAGTGGAATGAAGTATGAACGCCAGTTTGTCCAGTGGGTGATGTTAGAGGTTTTGGATATTATTATTTTGAACTAGTTTGTGTAACCTTGCAGTTATGCGATACGTTTTCATGTCAAAGGCTTGAAGAAAATTAATATGAACAAACACGAATTTTCTGTTTTTTCTATAAATTATAAGTTTTTTGAATAAATATAGACCCTTTGCTTTATGAAATAATGAGATTTTTTTCCCTTAATGTACCTTTAGTTATTGAATTGCCCATATATATATATATATATATAGAGAGAGAGAGAGAGAGAGAGAGAGAGAGAGAGAGAGAGAGAGAGAGAGAGAGAGAGAGAGAGAGAGAGAGAGAGAGAGAGAGAGAGAGAGAGAGAGAGAGAGAGAGAGAGAGAGAGAGAGAGAGAGAGATAGATTTAGATATATAGATATAGATGTATATAATAAATAAATAACTGTAATAAGGATACATAATAATAACAATAGCAACAACAATAATAATAATAATAACATAATAATTTAAATATTTTTTTTCTATAATGAAGCAGCTGACATGTTTATCTAGACACTTACGTTTTCCATTCATTGGCCCCTTGAATCGAGTGAGGACGAAACCTGTTGAAATCATTTACGGCGTCGTTAAATGATCCTGCCTTGTTGTAGATGATAACACCGCGAACCACCACAGCATGGGTTATCATATCACTATAGTTGGTATAAAAATCCACAACCATAGCTAAAATATAAAATACAGCAACAAAAACATGTACAAGCGTGAAACGAAATCATTTCATGGATATGAGAGAGAGAGAGAGAGAGAGAGAGAGAGAGAGAGAGAGAGAGAGAGAGAGAGAGAGAGAGAGAGAGAGAGAGAGAGAGAGAGAGAGACACACACACACGCACAGACACAAACACCCATATACGCACACACACACACACAAGGGCACACACACACACAGAGACACCCATACACACACAGGCATGCAAACACGAACACACACAAACACAGACACACACACACACACACGCACACACACAGACACACACACACACACACACACACAAACACACACAGACACACACACACACACGCACACACACAGACACACACACACACACACACACACACACACACACACACACACACACACACACACACACACACACACACACACACACACACACACACACACACACACAAACACACACAGACACACACACACACACACAAGCACACACACACACACACAAACACATACATACACCGACCTGATAATGGCAGTTCTATGTTTTGAAATTCGTATAACTGAAAAGCCAGAACAGTCAGCACAATCACATTCAGAAGTTTCATACTTAAGTGACGTCTAAGAACAAAATGCAGGCTTCTTTTTAGGTGTTATGTTGTTTTCCTACCAGTTTTTGCTGCTAAAATGAAATTTTTACTAAATTTCTAAATATTTTTTGTTCATTTGCATAAAATATATGTGCAACAGACTGAAACAAAATTAACCACAACGGTTCTCTAATAAAATCACATTTATAATTTGTGTGACATTTATGCCTGCGTAAAATCAAACATACATACATACATATACATACTTACGTACAGGAATACATATATTAAAAATGCATTAAATTTGTATGTATATGTACGAATATATATGTATGTGTCCATGGCTTAAACCAACACCATACAAACAGATGTTTACTAAAGCGAGAACAGAAATAGTTAGGTACTTCTCACTGGTCATTTTGGGGACTTCGTGTTAGAGGATTGTTCAGAGAAAAAGCTGAATTTTCTCATAGAGAAATGCTTCGTTTAGCTCCCGAAAGAGATCGTTTATTGAACACAATCCCATCGTTTATTGAACACAATCCCATCGTTTATTGAACTAGTTTTAAAACCAGATGTTTTACGAGCTTGTTTTTGTGACTGGTCAAAAGTAGATATTTAGTGTGAATTCTATAAGCTCATAATCATTAGGTCTATCAATTTGTGCATGTATAATAACAGTCTATGTCTGTATTTACTTGTGTCCAAGCTTCAGTCTGTATTAAATAGATAATATAGCTGTTGATGTGTACGATGCAGTACTCTGCTCTTTAGCTAGTATATATCGTCTCACGAGTAGACGAAAAACAAAGTGGGAGAAATGTGTGACTTACTGGTTTAACATGCGTCATTTATTATTGCCATACTTTATTTTTAGCAAAGTTTTGGTGTTCAGGAACAAATAAAATTCACAAAGAAGCATCCCAATGTTCAACATCATCATTGTAATTATTATTATTATTATTATCATCATCATCATTATTACCATCATCATCATCATCATTATTATTATTATTATTATTATCAACACCACGTCATCATCATTATCATCATCATCATCATCACAATCTTTAATATCATCATTAAATTTTTTTTTATCCGTTTGTTAGTATCATCACTTTAAATTAGTTTCAGAAAAATATAAATTCATAAATATTCAAGCCATAAATTTTTAAGTATAATTATTCATTTACAGACTGTAAACTGACACACAACTCTCGGTTTTATACGCATCGCGTCAGTCTTGTATACAATAATTTCACAAAAAATCGTTTATTCAAAGCAGATTTTATTCGCTTAAACAATCATGAAGTTCTCTCTCTTTTTCGTTATGTTTACTATTGTAGATGCGATTACAGGTAAGCTTAATAAAATCAAAACAGAATAAATATAATGTAATGTAGTAATATAATATAATGAAATGTAATATATTACAGTATAGCATACTTTAATATAATAGAACATAATATAAATACAATATAATATAATATAGTATAACATAATATAATATAACATAACATAACATAATATAATAAAATATATCATAATATAACAACATAACATAACATAATATAATATAATATAACATAATATAAATATAATATATTATAGTATGGTAGAGAATAACATAACAACATAATATAATATAGTATAATATAACAACATAGCATAATATAATATTTGTGCGATGTAATATAATGTAACATAATACATGTATGGTATAATATAATATAATATAATGTAATATACTATAATTTAAAAATATAATATATAACAGTAGAATTGAGTACATTACGGCATGGTATAGGATAGTAATATAATATAAAAAATATAAAAAAGTTATATATTTTAATGTTCCCGTTCTTGTCTGATTCAGTGACTCTTTCTATTCATTCTTTCTCTTTATATTTCTCTATCAGTCTCTCCTGCTTATCATGCTCTCTCTCTCTCTCTCTCTCTCTCTCTCTCTCTCTCTCTCTCTCTCTCTCTCTCTCTCTCTCTCTCTCTCTCTCTCTCTCTCTCTCTCTCTCACACACACACACACATACACAAAAAAAGTATTATTATTTTTGGTTGTTGTTGTTTGTTTGGTGTTTTGGGGGGGTGTTTTGTTTTTTGTTTTTGTTTGGTTGTTGTTTTTTGTTTATTTTGTTTTGTTATGTTATGTTTTTGTTGCGTTTGTTGGTTTTTGTTTCTTTGTTTTGTTTTGTTGGATCTTTTCATTTCTTCTTTTTCTTTCTTTCTTTTTTTTTTTTGTTGATTGTTTTCTTTTTTTTTTTTTTTTTTGGTTGGTTTTTGTTTTTTGTTTTTTTATTTTGTTGGTTGTTTTGTTTTCATTTTCTTCTTTTTTTTCTTTTTTTTTTATGGTTTGGTTAGGTTACTGTTTATTTTTGTTTTGTTATTGTTTTTAATTTAATTTTTTTTTTCCTTCTTTTTAGAAGAGACTGTTACAGAAGATGGGGTTCAAGTGTATAGAGCTATATCACAAACACAAGGTGATTTCTCGCTTCCTTCTCCAACACTTTGCATATTGGGAAACCGAAAATTCCACACCGATCCAAAAGAATGGCAAAAATATTGGAATCAGGTGATTGTTTAAACGTATGATATCTGAATGTTAATATGAGTCAACAGCATGTCTTCTGATTCATCAGAATATTAAGTGACGTTAGCTTATTGTTATTAATATTAAAGTGCGTCATCTGATTCATCAAAATATATATTTGAAAGTATTTAGCATACCAGATAGCTTATTGGATACAAGATAAATGATACTCAGAGCATCTAACGAGGTTTTTGACTTCTAAAAACAGAGTCAGACAATTGTTGTTGTTGTTGTTGCTTTTATAAAACACCGACATATGTGGCTATTTTGTGGGGATCTAAGGAAAATGTATAGAAATACTGTTTTGCTTCTAATCCATTAGAATAATCCATGGAATAGAAACTTTTTTGCAACACCAAAGCCATGTTTCATTAATAATTTGTTGTTAAATATTTTTTTTCATTGCTAATTGCTTTTTTTTTCCAGAGGTAATATGGACGACAAGACTGTCATTGTAGCCATGGACAAAGCTGATGCATCCGATGCCTACTTCGAAACAATCAGAGACTTCGGCAGTTTTAAGAAAGCGTGGCGCGTTTCCTATAGAGATGGAAATAAATGAATAATATATTAAACTGCCTATAGTTGTTAGTCCCTTGAAGCTGTCGCTCTTTTAATAAATATGCATTCCGCCACAGACCCGCAGCATAGACATATACACCGCATACAAACGTCTTTTTTATGTCTGTTTCTCTGTCCGTTTCTTTCACACGTACAAGTTTTTGAGAGAGAGAGAGAGAGAGAGAGAGAGAGAGAGAGAGAGAGAGAGAGAGAGAGAGAGAGAGAGAGAGAGAGAGAGAGAGAGAGAGAGAGAGAGAGAGAGAGAGAGAGAGAGAGAGAGAGAGAGAGAGAGAGAGAGAGAGAGAGAGAGAGAGAGAGAGAGAGAGAGAGAGAGAGAGAGAGAGAGAGAGCAATTTTTTACAACTAAACAATACTCTGTAATTCAGTACCACATAATACAATAACAATATAACGCATCATAAAACAGTACAGTGTTGCATCCACATATATTATTTTCACAGACTCACTTTCGAGTCCTCATGCTTTACAGCACATGAATTTGGAGCATCCCTTAATTTCGATGGTGATACGAAAGTGTGTCTTATTATCTAATGCCAATAAAAAAATATTGTTTTTATTGGGTACCCAGCCATGTTGTCATCGCTGGCAGTAAAAAGGTAGACTCTGCTGCCAAGTCTGCTTTAGATTTGACTCGAGTTGAGGTTGGTGTACTCTGACAGTGGAGTGCGATCATCTTAGGCAGACACGGAAGGATATATTTGGTCAAATAGGTGTGATGGAAACATTTCAATTCCATCGTGAACATATTTTAAAATTTCTAAAAGCTATAATTTAAATAAACTCTGATACTTTTTGCACAACTCTTTACACTGCGTTTTGTCTGATTTTAATTTTGAATAATATGTAGAAAATATTCACCATTTTGGCACATTTAATTTTGTTTGACACCCAGTATTTTTGTGCTGGGGTGCTGTTATACATTCATTCATTCATTCAGTACAGTGTAACTGAGTACATATTACGTCTCACATCTGAAATACTGTATTTTCCAAAAAAATATTTTTATCAATTATTTTCCTGTTTTTGATTTCTTGTTGCTGGATGTTCTGTTTTTTTAATTATCTAATTAAAGGAATAATCTGTTTTGCTAACTGGCGAGTATAGTATAAAGAAATATTATATTATATTATCTGGTGAATTCAATATAATTAAAATAATAATCTGTTTTGTTAACTGGTGAGTACATCAAGCACGTAGATGCATTCAAGTCAAAACTCACTGACCGGGTTAAGACGGAAATTTCCAATCTGTGGAAGAACAATGACGCTGTGTCTGGGAAATTTTACAAAAGCCTGGAGTTGGTGTGTGAGTATTTTCAGTGGGGACATTTTCCTCAGCATCCAAGCTTTCAGATCAGTTTTATACTATAAATGGCGAATCTCAAGGACATATGTTCCCTCTTGTGTATTCTTTTCACCTCTCAAACGTACAAAACACACACACGTACGGACTTTCCAATATATCCAAGAAACTTGGCATGACCTAGGTTCCCGTTTCGCTCCAAGGACTCTTCAGATGGACTTTGAGAGATCTGCTCATAACGAGGATGGACTGTATTCCTCACCACACAACGTAGAGGCTGTTTTTCCCATTACACTCAGTGTATTTGGCATAGTACACAAAAAGTAGGACTAGCATCAGATTATACTGAAACCGATGATCTACAAAAGGTGGTAAGAAGTGTTTCAGCCCTTCCGATGGTTCCGCTGGTCAAAGTTGAGGATGTTTGGCCTGACACAACTGTCAAAGGTCCATAGTACGAAAATGAAAATTACTGACGGATTACGTCACTAAGACCTGGATAGAAGGGCCATGGATTCCAGAAATGTGGAACCATTAAGGCAATGACAATCATCGGTAAAATAACAATTTGGAAGTTTGCCACTATAAATTCAATCAAACAACCCAGAAGAGTCATTCGAACATATCTCAGGTGTTAGTTCTGTTGAAACTTGAGCAGTCTAGGGTGGAAGTCATACTACAGCAGTTAGATGGTCATTGGCAAGCTGTTACGGATATACCGAGCTACTGATGCCAGAATCCTTGTTCTGAAAGACGAGTTGATCAGCCACAGCATTACAAACATACACTGACCACGTCGCAGAACCTTTGCATTTCATCTGAAAGCTGCGAGAATCAAGGGAAATATTATTTTAAATAAATAACCTTCGTTTGATTTACTTATTCATTTTTCATCATTTATTTCGTTCCTTCTTTATTTATTTATTTTATTTATTTTTATTTTGTTTGTTTATTTATTTGTTCTGAGTTTTTTCTTTCTTTTATGTACAAACCTTTCTTTGACTATTTAATGTCTTGTGTACCTTGTTACAGTTGTAATGACAGTTATTGTCATATTGTATGCATTTCATTCAAAATGAATCATGGAACTCAATTTTGGAAACAATTAATGAATTACTGAAGTTTGAATAAAAATGTTATGCAACTTTTAAACTTAATAGTTTGTTGTATTAACACACAAAAAAAATAGCAGATTATAGATATAGAGAGACAGACACACAGACAGACGTACACGTAGACAGATTTACACCAGAGCCGTTAAAACGTTAGGTATTGCTGTATATGATACTGTCGTATGATATCTAGTATTACGTAAGTGAAAATTATTTCTGTACATCGAGTAAATACAAGTGTTTTATATTAATATTTACAGCGTGCTTAAACAAATTAAATATTCATGTATTCAACACACTCTGTTGTTATCTCATGTCACAACAACGCTTATTGTGCAGATTTTGCTGACACTTTTTATTTGTTTGTTTTGTTTGTTGTTTTAATTATTTTTTCATGACGTTTGTTGTTGTTGTTTTTACATTTTTATGTTATTATTTTTATTTATTTTTTGTATGATTTTTTCATTTTTTATTATTATTATTTCTTTGTTATTTTTATTGTTATTTTTTTGGGGGTGTTTGTGGAGGTTTTGTGAGTGTTTGTTTTGTTTGATTTTTTGTTTTAATTGCTATTTTACTACTACTATTTTAGGACTATAAAAAAAAGACTCTAACAAAACATTTCAAAACGAAGCGATGTACTGCGTGTTTCTGACAACACTAGAATCAACTTTACACCACACAGGCCCGCCCATCACGTGATAATGTTATCATGGCCATGCCCATATATGTATATGTTGTTTATTTGTTGTTGTTGTTTTTTTTTTTTTGTTGTTTGTTGTTTTGTTTTTTTTTTAGTTTTTTTTTATTGTTGTTTTATTTCAAAATATTTAACCGTTTCCTTCTCTCTTTTTTTTTGCATTGTTTCTTTAGGCTTTTATTGTTATTTATTTATTTATTTATTTATTTAATTATTTACTGGGTTTTTTTGTTTGATTGTTTTTTTTTGGGCTGTGTTTTTTTTTTTTTTTTTTTTGTTGTTTGCTGATGGATTTTTTTTTTTTTTTTGGGGTTGGTTTTGTTGTTGTTTGCTTGTTTGCTTTATTACTTGTTAAGGATTCTAAGTTAACCTGTGAAAGACCGATAACTCTTAGTGGCTTGTCAGTATTTTCAAACCGACCAATCTTAGTACACTGTCATGGTACTTTCTTGTTCGTTGTTTATTTAATTTATTTATTTATTTATTTATTTATTTTAAAGACACTATTCCCATGTTTTAAAAATATTCATCATTTAAATCACATAATATTACAATACTGAAAGTAAGAACGATCACCGTCGTTAATCTTTATTAGTTTGTTGTTGTTTTTATTTATTTTGTTTTATTGTTTGTTTGTTGTTGTTGTTTTTGTTGTGTTTTTTTTTTTGTGTTTTTTTTTTGTTTTTTTTTTTTTGTCTGGGGAGTTTTGTTTTGTTTTTTTAATGGGTGTATTATTTTGTTTAATTATCATCTTCATTATTATTATTATCACTATTATTATTATTGTTATTATTATTATTATTATTATTATTATTATTATTATTATTATTATTATTATTATTATTATTACTATTATTATTATTTAAAAAAATGATACCTATATATTCACTATAAGATTCATAAAATCCAGTAGACATGATATTTAAAATGTACATGCAGAACAAAGAAATAATAATATAAACACACTGTCTGTACATCTATCGTACCTGTTACATTAGTGACTGGTTGCCAGTATTTGCTGATATAAATGGTATAATAAGAAAATACTGCTATCTCGCAATTTCACTGACTCAAATTAAGGCTGAATATTGATATTCAAAGTACAGAAATGTATCCAAGTGAGTCTTAAAAATACTCTTTTTCCGAATGTACATAAAAATGACAACGAATCGAATGATTCTTCTAAGTCTGAAATTAAATCGTCAGTGTGCATTAGAGACAAAGACGCTTAAGAAGGGCGTTAAAAATGTGGATATTGTGGATAAATAGGCGATTGCATTAATGAACGAATGAATAAACAGTTGATTTGGCGTTTCTTCCTAAGTTAATAGTAGCGATTATAAAAACGAAACAAAACAAAATCACGACTTAAAATGGAAACTTCCAGTCACCACTGCAGGAAGTACACTTTTTTTATTAGCGGCAAGAAATCTAAAAATACGAACCTTTCCATTAACTGTAAGGCACAAACTGAAGCCATAACAGAAAATTAATCAATGGGCGCACACACGAGAATTGAACCCCCAGCCTAGAAAACTGACAACTGAACTAGAATTTTCTACAAGGCTGCAATAAAGATATCGATTTCAAGACAACTGTTATTTGGTGATTCTGTGGTAAGCGTTCCGGATCCATTTTCTTTTCAAAGACTTCACTGGCACGTCGATCTGTGAGGAACACGGAAAGAAATTGCAGACAGATCATTCTCCATCTATCCACGGCTTAATGACTCGAGTATCTGCAAAATCAGCGCTCACAAGAATCTCAGTAAACGCGTTTCGATTTATATTACAGAGATACTCTCGCTTAATTCGGTATAAAGGATTTATTTATTTATGTCCATTTTGTTCTGAAGTATCAGAAGAACTGTCGGTTCATACAGTCATCAAGGCCGTTTTATAATAGGATGAATGTCTTAAATAAATAGTAATAATGTTTTGTCATGAATGCTTTTTAAATAAATGTTAAAAAACAAAGTCGTTGATTATGAAAAAAATGTTAAATAAACAGTAATAATGTTTCGTCATAAAAAAACATTGGAAATAAATAATAATAATGTTTATCATGAAAAATGTTTTAAATAAACAGTAATAATGTTTATCATGAAAAAATGTTTTAAATAAATAGTAATAATGTTTATCATGAATTTTTTTAAATAAATGGTAAAATCGTTAATTATGATTCGTTTTTGATTATTTCATTCTTGTTTTTCCTGGGTTTTTTTGTTTCCTTCTTGTGTTCTTTTGTTGTTGTTGTTTTTTAAATGGGGTACAGATTTCTTGCGTTTGTTTTGTTGTTGTTGTTGTTTTGGTTTTTATTTACTTTTTCTTTTCTTTTTTTTATTGTTTGTTGCTGTTGTTCGAGGTTTTTGTTTTGTTGTTGGTTTTAGGTTGTTGTTTCTTTTTGTTTTGTTTTTTGTTGTTGGATTTTTTATGTTATTTCTTAGTCTTCCTTTTTTCTTCTTCTTTTTTTTTTAAGTAAAGGGGTTTCAGTGTGGATTTTAATTTGTTTGTCTGTTTAGGAATTTATTATTTTTGTTTTTATTATACAGATCATTTTTTTTTTAATGGCGTATTCACTGAGTCAGGGTACAAGAATAAACTAATGTGAAGAGTTTGTTGTTTGGCAGTGTACATGGTGAAATATCTTCTTTTCAACAGGAGGAAAGCAGAAACAGTCTGAGACGAGCCAGTGTGCTCCGTTCTGTTGTAGCGATGAAAACAAGATGTCTGACGAAGTCGTAAACACAATTTTGATGAATCACAGTTCTGTTTTCAATACTGAGTATGCCGATCTTTCTTCTTTTTAATCATCATAATGATCATTATCATCATAATCGTTATTATTATCATTCTTGATGTTGTACTTATTATTATTATTATTATTATTATTATTATTATTATTTTATTATTATTATTTAATTAATTCGATTATGGTATTTCGATTATTGCATTTGTAACCTGTTTTTGAAACGATGATCTCTACTACGATAAGATAGCTGTTCTCCGTGCAGAAATTAAATCGACTGTAAAATTGTTAATTACTTTACTAATGTAAAGCCAGTATATTGCGTGAAACAACATAATCCAGCCCGTATCTTTTTAGTTCTGCATGAGTGCTTTTAATAGAGATATTATTTTTCAAGTGAGCAGACGTCAACTTGCAAGTGCCAATCTGTTTCCGTTCTTTGGCTGGAAACCTCCATTTCAAGTACCGTAATTACTGAGTTCGCGTACGGCTGTCGGCTTGATAGACAGCTTATACAAATTCCCATTACCTCCTTCGTCGAGTGAGCGAGAGTGTCCGAGTTTAATGATAAGTTCAATGCGGAAATGACTTCAGACTAAACTGACATTAGATCGTCAGATAACGTTTTGCACGAAGATTGCCAACTTCAAGCGTAACAAGTAGGCGTGTCGGTTGACGAAACCATTGCCGAAGTTTCGGATTTGCGTAAAAAAAAAAAAAAAAAAAAAATTCGTTAAGAGATTAGATTACAGTATTTAAAAAAAAATATATAGAAATGAAACTGAGAGAAAACGGAGCAGCAGTCAGGCGTTACGTTTCAAATATTTCAACAAATTAACACTTTAAAAATAATGAACTGTTCAGTAATAAAATCAACAGCACCTTTCAACCAGAATTAATGTTTTCAACTTTGACAAAGATGGCGGCCTTGTCAGACTATCTGTTTGGCTTTCGTCCAGTGAAAAAGAAAAAGCAATATTATTATCTTTTTTCTTCTTTTTTTTTTCTTTTTTTTTATCTTTCTTTTTATTTATTCTTTTTCTGTTTTGTTTTTTTAAATCGATTTATCGTAAAATAATAATAAAATCTATATATATTAATAATTAAAAGGATTTTGTAGTACCATATTTTTTATTAAGTTTTTATATTTTGGATTCTATTGTTAGTGTCGTGTTGTTGTTTTTTGTGGGGTTTTTTTGTGGTTTTTTTGTTTGTTACTTTTCATTTGTTTGCATTTATACAGTTTTTATTGTTGTTGTTGTTGTCTTTAATTATCATCATCATCATCATTATGTTATTGTCGTTGTTGGTGTTATTTATGCCATGGAAAGAGATGTGAATTGGTTTTGTGGTGCTGTTGTTATTACATATTTTCTTAACTAGATTTTTCCATAAGCTTTCTCTTTACTAAGATATATTAATTTATAAGAAGATTCTGGGGGGTTTTATGTTTATTTTTTTATTATTATTATTATTGTTTGTTTGTTGTTGTTTTCTTTTGTTTTTTTCAGTTATATTTATTAGATTGAGGGGAAGTGGTCTTGGTATTCTTCCTGTTGGGTGGTTGATCATGCCAATGATACAGTGACTTCTCATTTTACTGCAGCTATTTTTATTTTATCTTCGCAAAATGATCGCATTAGACAGTAACTTTCAAAGAGACTGTAATCAGTCAGTAATTCTAATTTACCTCTAATGTAATATTTAAACTTAAAAACATAATCCTGGACATAATGTTAGTGTGTTAGAAGATTAGTTATCTTACTATTCTCCAACTAATTCTGAGTAGAGGTCACTACTGAGATGGATTGCTAGCACTGAACAGAAGAATGGTTTAATCAAACAGATGTTTTATTTATTTATCATCGTACTCCACACTTATATGACTTTAAATAAACGATTATTTACGTGGATTTATATGTGGATAGCAAAAGGAAACCCAGTGCTGCAAAATACAGATTAATTCTTTTCGATAAGCACATAGAAATGTTTTGTATGCGTCTTTCATCAGTTAGGAAAAAACATACAACAGACTTTGTTGCTTCGTATTTTTATTTTGTTATGATTACTGATTTTTTTTTTTTTTTTTTTTTTTTTTTGTCTTTTTTTTTTTTTTTTCCAATTAAAGTGAATTTATGTGTAGCCATCTGTTTACCTATCTATCTATCTATCTATCTATCTATCTATCTATCTATCTATATATATACATGAGAGAGAGAGAGAGAGAGAGAGAGAGAGAGAGAGAGAGAGAGATGCAAACCATAATATTTGTGCATATTAATAAGTTTTATTAATAACAAGCAACATACAGTAAGTAATATCACAACATAAACAACATAAGGTTAGTGTATTAGTTACTTAAAAAAATATCTCCAGGTTTCAGATCTGTAAACTGAGCTAGGAATGGGCAGAAAATTGATAACGCGGCTCCCATAATTCCAAGCATATAGCTCCAGCCAATCATACACTGCCCTGAATGGTAAGAGGAAGCCGATTCGCCGCAGTAATGGCGGAAGAACGAAGATTCGAGTCCCAGAGGGTAAATCAATAAACCGGCCACCATGATTAAAACTGAAAAGACAAAATAAAACCTTTTATTACTGGACAATAAATAACCAAAAGCAAATGTAATAACTGTTTGACATAACCGTAAAACATTTTAATGGGAACGATTGTTAGTCGTATACGTGCTACCAGTCAAATGTTTTCGTGTGTAATGATAGTACGATAAAGAAATCCTTCGTTGTGGGTTACCTTTATCAGTTAGCAGAAAGGGATTTTTAAATTTTTTAGATCCTGTCCTTGTATGAAAGATACGCTAACAGTTATCTAATTATTAATCTCTACAGAGTCTGTTCAACATTCACTGGTCTACTACAGCTAGTTCTAAAAAAAAAAAATAAAAAAAAATTTCCAAGCTTTTGATGTATAAATGTGGCGCTTAATGTTTACTAATAATAAAGTCACTTCTCATAAGGTTTCATAAATACAAAAGTTAATAATAAAGAAAATAAAACCTCCTTAATAAAACAATTTTGCCGTGTATGAGATTCATATTTAAAAAAAAAGAAAAAAGAAGAAGACACAAACTATAAATATATCAGTAATAAACAAAAATTGGAATGAATGAAACAGAGTCAGTTTTTTATTTGCTACTATAACAAAACGACCTCTGTCTCTCTCTCTCTCTCTCCATCTTCATGTTATTTCACGTTATAAAACTAGATGAACATCACTGAATTAATGGAAGGAATCGGGAACTCTGTTTAGTCAACGAATTGTTAACTAAATCCACATAGTGAGCTGTAACTAATAGTTTAATTCTCGCAACCATTTAGATGCTGCTGAGTGAGTCGTGTTTGTGTTGATATGCAGCGTGAAAATGTTTTCACTCCGGCAGTGGATTGCTGGAGGATTTGCTTCTAATGGAACTCGTGGTTTACTTAAGTATTCAAGACACTCGGTCGCGGCACTGGTAATGGAAACCGCAGCAACTGTTCCAGAGACACGAGAGGCAAATCCATCTTTTGTAGAATAATTCAATTATCAACAAGTTAATGGTTTTGGTTGCAGCGTGGCAAAGTTCTGTCCATGCTGTTACAAAGACGGGTCAGATTTCGTGGACGGTCTGACATTGTAAATACGTGATCGTTTATTTAAAGAGAACATTTTCTTTAACGAGAATTTATTAAATAAAGTGGCGTTGATTCGGTGAATAATGAGATATTATCTAATCTGCAGCTGTAATCATTTTTGTTATGTTATTACGTTGTGTTTTCAATAGGTGATTAAACAATATCACTCGTCTGTTTTATCTATTGATTTTGCCGGTTCGAGAAGAAAAATTGCATATTATTTTACAACATCTCATATCATCATTTTATGTAATAGCAAGTGTCAAGTACATCTTTCTTGATCATTAATGACTTAGAGAAAAAATATCTATCATTATCTTTTAGCAGAGAGATACTTTTTATATTAGTCTTCCTGACAGGTAGGCATATATCATTGCATTTTATAAAACAGTCCTAGAACACTTCTTGGAACAGGCAAACAGAAAGATGGATATACAGCAAATGATCTTTGATATTCCTCTTAGAGAGAATCTGCATAAAAAGAAGAAATGACAGTAAAAACAAAAACAATACTTATTTTGGCAGTGCTCTTAGTTTTAATGTACATATCCGGCTTCACCGTACGTACAGTTCAATCGTAAAACAATCTCTAGAAAAATCTCAGTCCTGAATTTAACATGTTAGCAAAAGTCACTAACAGCTGAAATTACCGTGTATTACCGCACGTCCAAACCTTCGAGTGGTATTAGTTTCTGAGAATATTGATGACGCGATTACGTGAGAAAAGGTTTTAAAAAATAAAGTCTGAAATTCTTGCCTCGTCATTGTAGATCCAGTCACGACCTTCAGATTGAGAAAGTACTTTAAGGCTGATGTCTATTTTTATTATTTTTATTATTATTAACTTTTTTTGGTTTTTTCTTTAGTTGGTTGGTTGGCTGATTTGTTGTTGTTTGTTGTTTTTTTTTAGTTTTATTTGGTTTTTTTGTTTTTTGTCTTCTTTTTCTTTCTTTTAAACTGATACCTCGTAAATGTCTAGTTGACGTCAGTATATTACCTTCCCTGTCTCTTCTATTCCTCGCCTGTTCCGAATTAGTTTTCTGCTTGATCAGTTCTCTGAAGATGACATGTTTGCGGACAATAGAGGTAAATTGGAACGTCGGAAACTGTTAATCAACGGTGCTTGCCGCACGAGAGAGACATTAACTGCTATGCGGGCTATTTGTCAGCGTAACGAAGAGCGGTTACGGTGATAAGTACGCCGGGCACGCACCAAACAGATTTATAGAAGCCATTAAGCTTGGTTAAGTGCAAGTGCCGCAAAGAGAATTTAAATCCTGGATGTCTTTACTGTATTAGTACTGGCTGGGTTTCAGCTGTTAGCGCGCTCGGCTCGAGGCCGATGGTTCAAGTGATCGATCCTGCTCGGCGCGGCAACTGTGTTGTTGTCGGTTCCAGTCGATACGTCACGAGTGATTTAATAAAAGACATGGTACGTGCGTTCCTGTCTGATTGAAAAAAACATGTACGTAAAAGATCATATACTGCTGTCCGATAAAAGGGTTTCATATATACATATAGTTCTGATTATATATATCTTGTAAGATCTAAGTGCGTGTGGAGATTTCATCTGGGGAAAACAGAAACGAAAGAAATTCCAAAATGGCAGCGTTGTAATCAATTAATTTTCATATTTACATCAGATAACATAAAACCAGATGAATGAAATGTATTTTTTTTTTTTTTTCCAACATGATAAACTTGAATCTCTGATAATATTATATACTAGGAAAGAAGAATATGTTTAGACCAAATATACAGCTATAGATCTTTAAATATTTCAATTTTATTACCTTCCTATCCTCTATTAAAACTGTCTAGCGGAATTTCTCAGTCGATATTTAATTTAGGATCGTGTCCTGGGTAAACCTTACCTCGGATTCTTTTTAAATCTAATTTCCGAATGGCGTGGCTTAAATGCCGTTGCTGGAATAATGCAGATTAAAAAAAAAAAATTAAATTTGGAAAATTCTGAAACGGCCTTCAGTCTTGATAAAAATAATAAAAAGGAATCTCTAAGCGCTTACTAGTTTTCGGATAAAGATTTTTGCCAAATTTAGGAACGTCTCGGAAAAGGATGCAGTAAATTTATTATTATCTATAATCTAGTACTTCAAGAATCTTAGGCTTATTCCAGGCGCGTCAGGCATGACAGAAAAAGAAAAGAAATCTTCAACAAGTGATACATCTTCCGATGAGCGTTTTTCCAAAATTAGGAATGCTGCGGGGAAGAAAAAAGACGAAGTAAATTTATTATTATCTATAATCCAGTACCTTGAGAATCTTTAGCTTATTCCAGTCTCTTGGTAATTCCATCTAATAGCAAACATTAGTGTAATTTGTCGTCTCAAGAATATTTCTTGTATTAAAACAAGTTATGTTTCTTCTCTGGTGAATATCTTTTCCCAGAAATCATCGATCACGTCTAAGACGATCATAAGAAAGTCATTAAGTGCTGGGTTTGCTATAAAAACGAAAATGTTGCAATGTATCCGAGCTTCAGTTCTGAGAGTTAAAAAAATAATAACAATAAAAACCATCGAAATGTTAGATCGTAAGAAATCTTTATAACAGGTTTGTGTATTTCGTTGTGTCGGAGAGATTTTGTGTCTGTGTGTGTGTATGTGTGTGTATGTGTGTGTGTCTGTGTGAGTATGTATGTTTGTGTGTGTGTGTGTGTGTGTGTGTGTGTGTGTGTGTGTGTGTGTTTTATGACCATGGCTTGTACGTAACATAATTTAATGCTGATAGCTCGATTTTTTATTTTATTATTTAATACTGATTGCTGGCTTTCGTATCGATCTCCACTATATAATATAGAAAAACATAGAAACAAACTGTATTAACTGTTTGTAACCTTAATTCGGAAACTACTGCAATTTCAGAGTTTCATCATATTGTATTTTTTAATATACAGAATCCTATAAAAAAAAATAATAATAAATGTATTATTGATTGTAATTCTAAAGTTTATTATCCCGTTGCCGTGCAAACAAAATAAATACATAATCATTTTTCTTATATTGCGATTCTCTGATTCAGTGTTGCTCTGACACTGAAGATAAAGAGAAATGCTGCAGCCAGAAATAAGAATTACCCCAAAGACCGCCTGGAAGATTAATCTAAGCAAGGAACTTACAGTCTGTTCCTGAACAAACCAATCACGCAGTGTCTTGCACGGCTTAGTAAACAGTGCATTGACAGTGATGACAAATAATCGTCTGCTCGAGTGTTTTCACAACGACAGCACGTAATGGAAAAGAAATAACGTCATTACATTATCACTGAAGATTTCAAAACTGAGATCGCCTTATGGCTAAGATATTTTAATGACATCTTAATGCGGTGTTATTCCGTGTTATTTTTCTGTATTGGGAATTAAAATTAGGCCTTCGAAAACTCTTCGAAGCAACGCTCATAATGACAAACCCACACGCACGCACACACATAAATACATATACATATATATCTACATCAACATCAACATGCATATTCAAATACACATACAAAACACATATACATTCGGAAATCTTCTCTTTTAATCTGGTTCACGATATATTTTTATTTCGAAGAATACGCTTGATCAAAACGGGCAAAACGTTGATTGTGTGTTCCTTAATTGGACATTTCTCTGTCAGACTGTTTGCAGATGACCGTCAGCTTATTTGATAAACGATCCCAAAACGCCGACAGCGGCCGACTAATTCCTATCTATTGATAATGAGCGTCAGATTGAAAATAGACTTCCTAACGTAAGTTTCGATGTCTAGACCGAATTTTGCTTAAGTAATTCTCTCCTAGGCTCTGAGAGAAGACTGATGATGAAGCGGGTTGTAGTTAATGGTCGCACCGCTTAATAACTGATAGCTGCAGGTTCGGTTCTTATCAGTGTGTCTATTGGCCTATTTCCCATTATAGCCTGTTCTCCAAAATTATTATTATCATAGCTTACATATATGTGTGTACGTGAGTGTGTGTGTGTGTGTGCGCGCGCGCGCGGATGTGGTATCTCTCTCACTCACAATAGATATTTTTTATATATATATATGTGTGTGTGTGAATATATATACACACACACACACACACACACACACACACACACACACACACACACACACACACACACACATATACATACAAACAAACAAAAACAAAAACAAAAACAAAACACCGCACAATAAAATATTTACAATACGTAATAATAATGTACTTCATACCTGCAACAATTTGAATATAGCCGATGAGCTTCGTCGTTGTTTTTTGGTAACCAATGGGAAGACAGATAACACAAACAGACACAAAGGCGCTCAAACTAATCAGAGCGCATCCTCCCCCGAAGAGTACGCACGCGGCCTGCCACGCCCTCACTGGTACCCGTCCCATGCTGAAACTTCCGCCGTAAAACTTGCATACTTCACGTATTCTATAAGTCTGTATGTCTTTGAAACAGAAACTAATCATTCCAAAAGACTGAAGAGAGTTTTTGTGAACAAACCAGTAAGGTTGTAAAAAACTGAATGTGCACGTCCCCGAAATCAAAACCGTAAGCACCACCCAGATTAATAAGATCGGTGATGGCATCTCACGGTGATGTTCGGCATCAGTTAGTAATATTTGTAATCAGTCGGTAATTTTCGCCATCAGTCGATAACGATCGTCAATAGTCGATAATGTCCGGTATCAATCGGCAGTGCTCGTCACTATTGAGCAAATCTTAAGCATTTTTATTCATAACTTTTTTTTTCAATTTGTGAAAGTAAATCCACTACATAATCATGTTTATTTTTTTTTTTTTTTTTTTTTTTTTTTTTTTTTTTTTTTTTTTTTTTTTATTTCTGTTTTCAAACCAAGACGCCAGCCAGTTAAGAAAGTTGCTAAACCATAGCACAGATGAAAATAAGATACACAAATATTTGTAACAACATTTCACTTGTTTTAAATCCTGACTGAAACACCACTCATCCAGCACTTATTAATAAAACTCTTCTTGTGGGATATCAAAGTTATCCACCGCTTTGGTATCATTATACTGAAAACAGATTAGAGAACAAAATCATTTGAAAACAAGTTGTTATCAGTAGCATAAAAAATAACACATACGAAAAACTTTCAAAACAACGCCATTTTCCTGTATCAGTCAGTTAATCACGAATCACGATGCAATAATTTACGAGATGAATGTATTCCATTTAAAAAAAAAAAAAAAGTGTTTGCTGTATCATTGAAAATCTAATGTCAAAGGTGATGACTGGCGTTGCGCCTGTGTGAATGACACTGAGTCTGTTTTCTGCGGCAGACTCACGTCGAGTTTGCGTCCAGAGCTAAATTAATGATAATCTCCATTACTCGACTGCAAAACGACCAGCAAAAGCTAAGTGTCCCCGAATACATGACTGTGCTTGACTTAGACTCTATCACAGTCTAAACTCTCAGGTGCAGAATATTCATAGATTGTATCTGAAATAAACAAAAAAAGAGAAATTTTATTTTAAAACAGATCACCTCATCCATTTTAATGGAACACTCTCTCTCTCTCTCTCTCTCTCTCTCTCTCTCTCTCTCTCTCTCTCTCTCTCTCTCTCTCTCTCTCTCTATCTGTCTATCTTTCTTTCTATCTTTCTCTCTCTCTCTCTCCTATTTCTTTTATCTTCCCTCACTTTCTCTCTTTCTGCCTCCTCTCCTTCTCTAATTTTCTTTCGCTATTTTTTTAGTTTCTCTTTTTCCGTTTTGTCTTTCTGAGTGTTTTTTTTTTTTTTCTTTCTCGCTTCCTCCTTTTTCTTCCATATACTTTTTATGTTAAAATAACCCACTCTGTCGCTATTCAGATTTTGATAGGTTATATTCATAAAACAAAATGGCGTGATAAGATCACATGTTGAATTAGCTCAGTGATGTGTAATGAGGGTGGCCCATTCAACACTCTTCCCAGAGCCATGAAAAAAATACCCACACAAAGATTGTAATATTTCAGTTCATACGTGATTAACAATGCAGTAAAATATTTTTTGAATTATATTTTACAATGTCACTTTGAATAATTTTCTGTTATAACTTTCTTTATATTTGAACAACCGTATAATCTTCAGAGAAAAGGAACGACATTTTTCCATTAGCATAAGAAATCATTATTATAGATTTTGCTATAAACAGTCAAATATACACTATCTTTTTGACATCCAGTTTTGGAGTTCTGGTTAGGCTGGGAAATAGCCCAACTGGTAAACCGACGCGGATCGATCTTTACGTATTTGTTCTGTAGCTGTTCTGTGGTGGTTAAGAATATTTATTTACATGTTAATTACTTCAAGCTGTGGTGAAGCGTTCCTCTCCTGGGATACACGATCTATTACTTCCTAACAATGTTACTGTGGCAGAAGAACCAGTCTAGTCTCAGACTTAATCAAAACTGTAACATTAAGCTAATACGAAAGGAAATATTCTTTCAAACGATCCCTTTTGAGAAAAAACACAAATGTTGTTTTCAGGAAAGAAATAACCAATGTTTGCCTTCACTTCAAACAGCCTGTCAAATTGTCATAAAGCTGTAAGTCATAATAGAAAGTTTAGATTTTAGGGCACAATATTCTTTTCTGTATTAATCCGTTTAGCGTCCAGTCTGCAGTTAGCCAGGGCTGACCCAAAGAGCTGATTTTCAAAAAGACTTTTCCAAAGTATTGGATCTGCTTTAAAGAAAAATTTACTGTTCTTTGTTTGTTTGTTTAATTTTTTTTTTTTTTTTTTTTTTTTTTAATGCTATTTCAATACCATCTGGTAGACGGTACTGAAATAATTGTTTGTTGACGGATTAGAAATGTTTTTGATATTTGGAAACTTTTCAGTGGTTTTCCACTTATTATATTATGATAAACTGTCTTTTCATCTCTTCGCTGTTTATGTGAGCAAAAGAAATAATAAACTCTTTCGATACTTATTAGAAAATGTGATATGAAAACAACATCATGCAGATAAACCAAACACGACTCCACGCATGAATGCATCCGTCTTTCCATCTGTCCTTATATCACACTAACAGACACGTGTAAATACATTAACAGAGAAAGAAACCTAGATAAATACAGACATAGACGCAGCATAAACTGGGACACATATAAATAATTATTCATTATTATCTACCAAAATATAATAGAGAGAGAGAGAGAGAGAGAGAGAGAGAGAGAGAGAGAGAGAGAGAGAGAGAGAGAGAGAGAGAGAGAGAGAGAGAGAGATTTTGGAAAGTCTCTGATATTAATTAAAATAAAAAAAAAAAAATGTTTTACACAGTATTATGTGCTGGTTATAGAAAATCCTAATTTAATACTAAATTGTACAAAATAATTTTGGTAATCAAAGTGCCGTAAATGTAAAACTATATATATCAAATTAATGTCTTTTAATGTCTGTATGTATTACCTTATGTTATTAATTGAAATGAAAACTGAACTCTTTTTTCACATATTAGAATTATATCTGCATGTATTTCATTTATCTTTATATCTCTTGTACAGTGCAACCACTTTGTCCATCAAGAGAACAATTTAACATTATCTTATAATCTAAAATGTTTCTATCAGTTTAGACTTATCGAGAGGTAAGATAATTTGAAATATATTTTCTTTTAATAATTATCCATGGCGTAAGAATTTTATTTTATAATTTAAAATATAACCGCCATTTTAGAATTATCCGTATCTTAAGAGTTTCATTTGATAATCTAAAGTATATTTCCCATTCTAGAATTATCCATATGGTCACAGTTATCTGACATTTGTCCCAAACGAAGTTTCACTCAGCAAAATCGAACAACAAGTTGATAATCAATCGTAACAGTCTGAAAATAACACAGCCTTAGGCTGACTCGTGTACACAGTGTGTTCCATTAACTGCACACATGCAAGCGAAAACCAATTTGCACGACGGGACTCAGTCGGGGATATTGGCAAGTTGTCAAGTGCTTTAAAGTGTCTAAGAATTAAACGTTTCGTTCTTCACGTGATCTTTTCAGCGAGAATCAATCCACATTTGTGTTAATAACGTCTGATACGGTCTGATGCCTTCACGTGAACATCGCTTTTTCTAATGTTCTTTTCGCTACGTTGTTGTTCTCCCAATCAGCTAACAACTTTCTTTTTTTTCTTCTTTTTCTTGTATTATTATTCTGTGCCTACATTGATTTGTGTACACCGCGGTTTTGTTCGTTAACGGATCGAAACGTGTTTTCGAAGAAACACTGCTACACCGGAGAAAACTCTTCTCAGGCGTGATCGGGTAACTAATTTATAGCTGCAGTCTGCTCGGATACTGAGGTACCTACCTCACTGCAACGGCGAAAACAGAACCAGTTAAAACATGACAAGGGGCGATTTTCTTGGGGTTAAAAAAAAAGAAAAAGAAGGGAAGATTTTATTATTATGGATATAATTTATAGCTGCAGTTTACTCACATCAAAGAACCTACATCAGCCGAGCATGAAAAACAGAATCGATTAAGACATGTTGGAAGGCGTGTCTAAGAATTCACATAAACAGAGAGGTGGCGTGATGGAAAATATATCATATCCAAGAGGAAACGAGTAAGCAGAATTTAGCGAACGCTTCCTCACCTTCGACCGCTTGATTCCGAATATAAACTGCGTCGTGAGATAAAGAATAAAAATAATTAATATCTTGAGTCTGAATGTTACATACAGATAGTTACGGCAGCAGGCTAGAAGATACTACATATCAGCTTATGTAGTGTATGGTTAACCACCTAGCGATAGAACACGCAAAACATAAAACGGATTCTGTTAATAAAACGTAGAAGTACAGTTGTGTCAGTATCAGTGTATTGGCTTTAAAGATCACCGCTAGTGAAACAAACGACTGGTATGAATGAGCTTATTCGCCAAGCCACAAGAAATTATCTTTTCCTTTACTCGTTTTCTAACATACAAACCGAACATTGTTGTCAGTAGCAGAGCACAAGATATTCTAACATATTAACATGGTTCTGTCTTTTGTATGATATTAGGATCAAACAGCAACAAAACAGAATATTTTTCTCTTTTTTACAAAATCAATTTTGTAACTAACCTCGATCTCTCTTGATGGGATAGTTAGGATCTTCAGCTGTATAACCATGATGGTTCTCATTAGCGTTTTAATAATTTCCCAATATAGCTAATGTGTTCAAAATGTTTATGCCTGAATGTATATGTTATAAAAACAAAAACAAAAGTAAACATAGATTTCAGTTTAATACAGACATACTCAAATGACGAGACCTGTCTAACCCGCGGAAAACTGTTTCTAAGATAAGTTTATACCAAGATAATTAATAATAAAATTCACAAAGCAGTTCTAGTGTGCAATCACATGGAACAAACCATTCTGGTACTGACGGATATTATCAACATCTCTCAGGATTATGATCCCAGCTCATTTCTTATTTATTTACGGTCACAGCATTCTCATTCTCCTGCATATGCATCAGTGCCTAAAGATACATACTTATTCACACATGGGTTGCCTTTGGCTGAACGTCACCTATACACACACTACTTTTAGGGCTGTGCTGAATCCGATCTCCTTGTTCGGAGACGAACTGCAGTGTCATTCGCTTCATATCCCCACAGGCTCAGAGGGTTGATAATGTACGATACTGCTCTCAGTTTTAATGGGGAAATGTTAACGTTAACACCAGCGGGAATTAACTTGACGGAAGGTGACGGCAAAATGAATTGCAGCAGTGCTACGGAAGCTCTCTGGAGCCACAGATGGATGTATTGTTTTTGACAGCCCACACTTAATTATATGACGATACGTTTGATAATTCCACAAGCGAGGGTGTTTAAATATTTATTATTTACTTTTTACAAATAGGACAATGAACTCGCCAGAAAAAAACGAAGTTCCATTTTCCCGTTCCTGTCAGTGTGCCATTCCAGTTCAGAAAAGGCAGTGAAATATGTTTTTCTACCAGTGAGCTTCAAAGAAATAACCAGTTATTTAATTTAGAAAAATAAGAATGGGAATAAATGTATAAGTAGGATCTACGTAGGTCGGGGTGTGTCTAAATTTTTTTGTTTCTTACCGGATATAAAGAAAGATATGGTATGTGCTTTCATGTTCATAACAATGCACAAAAGATACCGTTATGGTAATCGACAAGAGCAATACGTGCTGTAATGGGTTTTATTTTTCATAATTATCAAACAACTTTTCTTCTTGGTTTTATTAATAAAAGCCCTATGCCTTTTATATTCTGCGATGTTCTGGAACAAAATTGTTCTAACCAAGCACTATCTAACGTGATCATAATTATCAAACAACTTTACTTCTGTATTTTATTAACAGAAGTCTAATGCCTTTTATATTCTGCTGTGTTCTGGAACAAAATGGGTTATAACCACACACAGTCTAATGTGATACTGTAATATCTTCTACCTGCGTGCTAAAACTTTCTGTAATATTCAAACTAAAGATATTTTGCTATAGATTATACTTTATCATACAAAAATATCGTAACATTCTTTAAACATTCACTCACTGAACAAACTTCAAACACAGACACGGAAGTGTTCTGCTTTTCCTTGTATTTATCAAACAAAGTGTAAAGAAACTTGAAAAAACACTTAGCAATATTGATAACGTCGATAGCTTGCAGTATCGATCAACACATTTTACGGATTATAAAAATTGTGTTTTGATTATTCTAAAATTGTTTGTAATACACGTATATGTAATACTAATAACAGCCTGTGAGGATATATATGAAACGAAAGAAAAATGACATATTACTCAAGCATCCTTTCAGTATATCTGTGTGCATGGAAACATAGTTTTATAGATAAATAAAATAAAACAAATGCACACTAACGAATATATAAATATTTGTACATAAATACATTTAACTCTATGATTATTTGTTTAATGATATCTACATTTCTGTCTATATCTATAACTATATATATCTTTTTTTAAATCTGTCTATCTATCTCTCTAACTATATTTATATCTAGATACAGATACAGAGAGAGATAAATAGATAGATTTAAAAAAAAAAAAGTGTAAGGGCATTGGTCGTTTTAGCTTCTTTTTCGTTTCTTCTCTCCCCGTCTTCTACCAATTGTGTGAGAAATGCAATCAGCGAGTTTTATAACAGAACGATTCCAATGAAATGACATTTACCTTTCCAATACCATCCAATATCGACTAACGTCAAAGACAAGATGAATCTGTCTGGGGTGGTGCAGGTCATGGGATCGATTGATCTCAAGAAACATGTCAGTTTGTCTCAGGTTGTTTCCCTGTCTGACCTGAGCTAAATAAGTGAGAAACCTGCTGCCGTTCTTTTTTCTTCTTCTTTTTGGAAAGATATTCCTTACTGTTGCAGGAAAACAGATCCTCGAATACTGATAGGAATTCAACCCCCCCACACACCCTCTGCTAATTCTGAAATTAGCCACGTTTTTCGTTTCTAGCTTAATGAATTTTTTTTTTTTTTTCACACGTACACTCAAATGAATCTGGTTTCGAAGTGTAAATGAGAATATCCACTTGAAGGGCGGCTCGGTGCTTTAAGAAAAGTGGAGATAATTACTCAGCAATGTTGCGAGAGGAAAGTAACTTTCAAAACGAATTCGTCGGTTCCATTTACAATCTGTTGTTCTGTGGGTTTTTTTTTTTTTTTTTTTTGGTCTGTGAAACACAATAGTCTTGCTATTTGCATTAGTTACTCTTGGAGGCTTACCTCCACTAGATCTGCGCAAACATTTTGAAACCAATAAGTTCTTAGGAAAAATTTTGACAAGGTGCCATGTTGATTGCCTTATTTCTTTACAAAAAAATAAATATGGTAAGTCATATTGTACTATTTTTTTCTTCTTCTTCTTCTTTTCTACCCATGTCTACTTTCATTATTTATGTAGTTAGCTTGCTAAAGTTATTTAATTCAATCTTTTACCGTAATTTCGACAAACAAAAAACATGAATCAATAAGTACCTGTTGTTTCCCTTAATATTCCCTGCTGTAAAAAAAAGTTAATTCTGTTATATGTGTATTTATTCTAAACAAAATGTAAAAAATAATAATAATAATAATAAATGAAACAACTTACGTACAAGAAGTCTGTGTAAAAGAGTGTCAATGATTCCTCAATTCCGCATAGCAAAATCTTCAGTGGAAAGGAAGTATATAAAAGTTTGTAAGTGAAACGAAAAAAAAAAGAGAAAAAAAAAAGAAAGAACTTTCATTTACAGCAGTTATTAAGTTTAAGCTTCACATCTCCAAATCCCGTAACATATGACAATGCTCAAATGGAGGAGAGTGCTTTCACTACTAAACGTAACTGCCTCGTGGTCATAGCTTTTGAAACTACGCACAACGCCATGCGATGAATCGAAGTCAAAGCGAACCAGCGTTGGGCACCGGTCCAGTAATGAGGAGAATGGAGGCGCTGCAGGTACTAGTGAAGAACCGCAAGCAATCGCCAACGACCATCAAACAAAACAAGACAGATCGATAGCGGAAAACCAGAGGCACCTTTTTAAGTAAGGTTTGGCTGATATTCGACGGAATGCAAACAAGTCTTAACCGTTAGTGTCGTTCTATTGCGGGTCTATAAATTTAGTTACTGAGCCAATTTATTAGCTGAAGACCTCTAGGGTTGCCCGAAGCACGAGTTGTCTAAAACTAATTGGAAATCTCTAGGAAGATAATCAAAGAACTGATGGAGGGGGGGGTGATGATTGCTGAAAGACGAAGCTTTTTAAACGTTGTCGAAGCCTGTTTGATGTACGATGCTAAATTACTTCATTTTTTTTTTTCTTACAGAAAAACATTATAAATTTCTTAATGATTTCTGAGAAATCTTAGAAAGTATTTTATACACATACACACACACAAACACTCACACACATATAATATATACAAACACACACACACACATATAATATTATATACATACACACACATATGTATAATATATATATATATATATAAAAACACACACATATATATATAACATATATATATACACACACACACAACACACACACACATATATATATATATACATATATACAAACACTCACACACATATAATATATACAAACAACACACACACACATATAATATTATATACATACACACATATATATATAATATATATATATATATATATATAACACACACACATATATATAACATATATATATACACACACACACACACACACACACATATATATATATACACATACACACACACAAACACTCACACACATATAATATATACAAACACACACACACACATATAATATTATATACATACACACACATGTATATATATATATATATATATATATATATATATATACAAACACACACACATATATATAACATATATATATACACAGACACACACACACACACACACATATATATATATACACACACACACACATACACACATATGTATTTATATATTTATATTATTTTACCATCATTATCATTGTTACTGTTGTCATTGTTATTATTATTATCATCAAGCTCGGTTATTACTGTTGTTCTTATTGTTGTTACTGGTAACTTGTGAAGTTTATCAAGTTAAGGATGAGAAGAAATAATGACGAGCTGAAAACAGAAATTTCTGAATAATATTTCCTATAATTATTTCTAAACAGGTAATGTAAGTGAATATGGAATAATTATTTGTATGCTGGGAGCACAAGCTTCTTTGAACATTTTGTGTGTGTGTGTGTGTTGTGTGTGTGTGTGTGTGTGTGTGTGTGTGAGAGAGAGAGAGAGAGAGAGAGAGAGAGAGAGAGAGAGAGAGAGAGAGAGAGAGAGAGAGAGAGAGAGAGAGAGAGAGAGAGAGAGAGAGAGAGAGAGATGAAATATCTGACCGATCTTATAGTTTTGTGGTGTGGAAAAAACGATACGAAAACGAAGTTCTGCAAGATTGTTATCTCCCATTTATACAAATTGCGCATGACTGTAATATTTATAGATGGGTTTTCCCCAGAAACTTCATTCGTCGTAATGTTTTATGTTGTGGCGTGCTTTTCCAAAACATGAAATATAGACGGAGAAAAAACATGTTTTTACATAGAGTAAGTAATATCATTGTTTATTTTACTTTTGCCTTTGAGTCTACACATTATGATGTTTAACTGCGGGCAAGCTTTACCATTAATAACGTTATAAAAGCTGAAGTGTGAATTTTTGTGCCCTTAAAATTCTAGAATACAAATTCGTGTTATGAAATATTTTTAGATGGGTTTTTCCAAACGATTCAGCTCTGTGAGGAGTGGTGGGTACAGGACAGACTACTAGAAGTACTGGTTCATAACGCTGGTAAGTAATAATGTCTTAGTTCTTTTTCTTTAATGTATTTTGTAACAAACGGAATTGTAGTTGTTAAGTACAAATACTGATAATTTCATTTAAATAATTTTTTTGTTTGTTTTTGTGAATATTCCACCAGATGGCCTTTCAGTTTATTTATTCATTCATTTATTTATTAATTAATTTATCATTTACTGAGTCACTCATTTATTTATTAATTTATTTATTATTAATTTAGTCATTCATTTATTTATCCATTTATTTATTATTTATTAATTTTTTTATAATTTTATATATATATATATATATATATAATATTAGTTGTGTTGTTGCCGTTGTTGCTGGTAGTATAGATGTGATGGCAATGGTACTAGTAGTAGTTTTAGTAGTAGTGGCAGTAGTACATACATATATATAAAATTGTTAATTATTTTAAAAACATATATATTTTGTTCTACCACTAATAATTTTATCTGTTTTTCACAGAGGAAGAAAAACAATATTATATTTTAATGTTTACCACTCTATTCCAATTTTCATTTTTCCAGTTTCACAACTTAAATCTCTTAATTGATTTGTATAATAATAATACTGAATATAATTTCTTTAAAAAAAAATGTAATAATAATAATAATGATAATAAGAATAAGAATAAGAATAAGAATAAGAATAATAATAATAAGAATAATAATAAAATAAAATATATATATATATAAGTTTTTAAAAATGTATGGAAAAATGGAAACATAAATCATTTCTATTTTCTAATTCCACCAGTTAGACTTTTCACTCGATTTACATAACAATAATGTTTAAAATAATTCCTTAAATGGCTAGCGCTTTTTTTAAAAATAAATATAAAAATAGAAGGACTGTTACGTGAGATATAAAAATATATCAGTACGATGTTTCCCAATTTAGACTGCACGTATTCAGCTGAGCTAAACAAGTTGGGTTAAAAACAAGTTGTGTAAAGAATCCAGTGAGAATTAAACCTCTCTTTTGAGCCAGCCTAATGAAATTATTACCGATGATTTATGCAGATTTATATCAATAAACCAAATAAAGAGGCTGCAGGGCTTAGTTTTGAAAAATTATCAAAACTTTTTTTAATAAAGTCAATGCATAGTTCATAATTTTATAACAAAAAAATAAGAATATTTCTAATCTTTGTTATGTTTATCCCAATGTTTCTGTAGCTCAGAAAAAAAAACCCATGTAAGGCACAATGGTATTCGGGATCTAACCTTTGTGGTGATATTATTATTTTACACTATGTTAAACTTTATTAGAATTATTCAATCTGCTTAAAGAGAAAAAAAAAATATCTTTATTGGACTAATCTGAAAATTTACTGGTCTGCATAACTTAAAATTACTGAGAAAACTTAAATTAATTAAAAGCTAAGAATACAGAAGGTTTATTGTGCTAGGTCTAACCAAGTCTGCTTACGTGTGTGCGTGTCTGCTTTATATGTAATTATAAAGACAGGCAGACATTCAGGGACAGAGACACAAGGAGAAAATGAAAATCCAGTTATTAGATTTATGAAGACTGTCAGTACATGAATGAACTTCAGAATCAGATTGTCTGCAGAACGAATGATAAGTACTGATGTTGTTCATGTAATTATGGCTTAGTTATTCAAGCGAGTTCTTCATTTCTAGATATCCACCAACTTGAAGTTCATTTGTTCCTGTTCTCCCTAGAGTTAAGTTATATATATATATATATATATATATATATATATTTTTTTCCACTCTTTTTTCTTTTCATCTTTCTTTTTCTTTTCTCCTTTTCATCTTAAAATAAATTACACAGACTTTTCTATTGTGTTTGAAATTATCTCTCTCTCTCTCTCTCTCTCTCTCTCTCTCTCTCTCTCTCTCTCTCTCTCTCTCTCTCTCTCTCTCTCTGTATATGTATCTGGCGCACTGAACTGTTTCAAAGTGAGCCTTAATTTCAAAGAGAGTCTGGTGATTTTTGCAGTGTCATGTATTATATTGCTTAGCTTCACGGTCAGTATGAAAACACGACTTGTTTTCTCTGCAAACTGTGAATTGGAATTCCTCGAATGTTTCACATACATTAACGATGACAGAACAGTGAGCTGTACTGGTATCATTAAACACATTCCATTTCAATGAACTTAATATTTTCACAATATTAATACAACTACTACAGTTTTATGAAAATTCCTGAAAATTAACACAGAAAACAATCCACAAATTAACGGTCAGAGTCTGTTCAAGGAAAGGAAACGAAATCTGTTTTTTAAATGATAGCCATTTGAACAATCAAACTGTCTCAACTTTAAATTAGCCCATAGACATACTTGAGTATTTAACAAAACCAGTAATTCCTGCAAATTACCAAAATTCTTCATAATATTACTGTTTGGAGTCAGATATTTTGCATGGATTTATATCGGTACTAACTTTGACATATTTACTGTGGCTAGTCATATAAGCTTATTGATTTTGACGTATTACAAACAAGTCAGTTTCGCTGATTGAGCTTCGCAAATAACAACGTGCTATGTAGAATATAAAATATATAATGAGGAAGATTCAGTAATGAAAAGCTGTTAGAGACCCATGGAGGGTCTCGAGGTCAACCCATCTCGTTACGCTCGTTGATTTATTTTCTATACAGCCCGATTCATCAAAGTTCGTGGTATGTGCTTACCTGTCAGTATGGAAATGCGCGATATGTTGTTGGTGTTTTTTTTTTGGGGGGGGGCGGTCTGAAACAACTATAATTTCATGTGGAAAGTCAGTTGGTTGCATTTTTTTTTTTTTTTTTTTTTTTTTTCCATTTTTAATTTTTTTTTTCTTTCTTTCTTTTCTTTTCTTTTCTTTTCTTTTTTACTTGTAATGGATTGTACTTTTTATTGTTGTTGGTTTCTTTTTCATTTTTTTGTTGGTTTTATTTTTGTTATGGTTTATTTTATTTTCTGTATATTTAATATTTTATGCGTTTGTCTTTGCGTTTGTCTTTGTGTTTGTTTTTGTGTTTGTTTGTTTGTTTGTTTGTAAGTTTAGTTTGTATTTTAATGTGTGTGTGTGTTCTGTTTTTCGTTTTAAGTCCAATGAAAAATTTCTGAAAAAAAAACAAATAACAATCCTGTTAGGCTTGTTCAATGAGTGTTAACCACGTTTTTTTCTTCTTTACCATAAATTTCAGCCTTCCAATCACATTACTCCTGTAAGTGAAAAAGCGTTAAGCTCGATTCTTCCACTACCAGTTTTTACGACATTCAGAGGCAGATCTGATGTTTCAAAGAAAGGGGGGATCTGGAATTAAAGAAAGGGGGGCGTATGTAGTATTACAAAAAATTGGTGGATCTAGTATTTCATAAATGAGACGAGGATCTAGTATAATAAAAATAATAATAATAATAATAATAATAATAATAATATTAATAATAATAGTAATAAAATGGCGACATAACTGAAGGAGATACAACTTTCAAGACAAAATGGATTTTACTGTAAAAGAATAATCGTGGGGCTGTCTAAAACTGAACTCGTTGATGTCATTATTACATACTTCACGTAAACTCTACTTCAGTTTAATTAGCTTTTTGACCAAACTAAGAAAATGGAGATGTACATTTAGACGGAGGTAGGTAGGTAGGTACGCAGACAGGCTGTTAGATATAAAAAGAGGTAGCAGGTAGACTCCCAAACAGAGGGGAAACAGAAAGAAGGTTCCAGACATTTTAACTAAAAATAAGCTGATGCCTGTATTTTCTTCTTCATGACATTTTTCAAAAGCTATGGCTCTGTAATTCCGTGAACTTTTCTCCCTATGCTTATTATTATTATTATACATCCATCACCTTGTTGTAAAAAGATATACGCTAAATATTGATTCACACAGGCCATAAACTAACGCTTGGCTGTAAATAAAGTTCAGATTAGTTCTGCACGTTTTTCAAACGCTGCTACAGCTGAAAAAACTGGTAGATGCTGCTTTAATGAAGTCGGTGCATGGATAAACGAACTCGACTTCACGCTTCGACGAATCTGTTCCAGCTCATCCGCTCCTCGTTAACGTGTAATGTATTTGACAAACTATTCCACAAAAAGCAATAATAATAATTAAAAAGAAACCTTCTGGCAGCAGATAATGAATATTCTTTGTAAATATTTGTATGCTTACACGCAAGTGTAAAACCCACTTATGTACGTAGGTATGTTTGTTAGCGCTTATATATGTATATGTGTGTGTGTGTGTGTGTGTATCTGTTCTATGTATTTATGTATGTATGGATGTATCTTTGTATTTATGTATATATTATGTATGTATATATGTATGTGTGTGTGTGTGCTTGTGTGTATGTGTGTGTCTATGTATGTATCTATGTATGTATAAGAATGCTTATCTAATATATGGTTTGCACTAATACCTACGAACCTAAAGCGAAAAGACTGTCAGTGAAAACGATTATAAGAATAAATATAAACTGGTATAACTTGTAATTATGTAAAACATCCTGATTATCAAATGCCAAGACTCTTTTATAAAAATTACAGCCTGTCAAATCAGGACAAACACCGAAGAAGCTGTAGTTAGAGACGTCTGTCACGAAATACGTTTGGCGAAATGCTATGAAAATTTAGTCAAGCTATGCCGCAGAATACTTTGCCTTAATTCGACCACTTTGGATTCCCAAAATTATCTAAAGCTGAGTCGTTAAACGTCAGTGAATCAGTCTTCAATAAGAGCTTTTGCATGCTCTGCTGCGGTTTAATTTCAAACGTTTTCCATAAGCCAGTTCTATTTCAATCTAAACAGAAAGGTGATTTTGAAAAAGTGCCTTTAAGAACTTTTTATACATCTCCATAGATACAGAGATAGATAGATAGATAGATAGATAGATAGATAGATAGATAGATAGATAGATAGATAGATAGAGAGAGAGAGAGAGAGAGAGAGAGAGAGAGAGGATGGATGGATAGAGTGTAAGTAGGTAGGTAGGTAGGTAGATAGGTAGATAGATAGATAAGTAGGTAGAGAGACAGACAGCAGACAGATATATATATATATATATATATACACACACAATACACACACATACACACATACATATATATACATATACACTACACACACACGTGTGTTTGACCATCCTTTGTTTATAATAAAATTTGACATAAAATAATTATTTAAATAAAAAGTTATTAAACCATTATTAATTCATTTATACCATATATATTGACATAATTTTATATAACTAATTTTTAGGATTTGTGCCCTTGTGTGTGTGTGTGTGTGTGTGTGTGTGTGTGTGTGTGTGTGTGTGTGTGTGTGTGTTTGTCTGATTTAAACAAAGTAAAATAAATTTCAGCGATAAAGAGATGAAAGGATGTACGGATGAATGGATGGGTGAAATGAAGGAAGGATGAACTGATGGATGGGTTATGGTGGATAAATACGTAGATAGCTCGGTCACTAATTATATATATGTGTGTGTATGTATATAGATAGATAGATAGATAGATAGATAGATAGATAGATGATAGATAGATAGATAGATAGATAGATAGATAGATAGATAGATAGATAGATAGATAGATAGATAGATAGATAGATAGACAGATAGACAGACAGTGAGACAGATAAACAGATAGATAGATATTATTATAATTGTTTGTTTTTGTTTGTTTGTTTTTCAGTTCTTGATGACATCCTCCAATGAGCAAAAGATATCAAACATATTCAGAGCGATTACAATCCTACCAGGGGTGGCCACGCAACTACATTGCTCAAACACCCGAGATTCTTGCAGCAGCTGGATTTTTCTACATCGGTTCTGCAGATCGAGTCAGCTGCTTTTCCTGCCACAAAACTCTGAGAAATTGGCAACCTGGCCAGGATCCTCTAACGTCGCATAAAACGGTATCACCAGCATGCAGCTTCGTTAAGTCTATGACTTCATATGAAAATCGCGGTACTTTTCAGTCTAACACAGTAGAGCCAGATGGCGAAGAGTCCAGCAGTGATAAAGGTCGAGAAAACTTGGAGGTCGACGAATACGAATTTCCAACTAGTAAAACAATTAATTATGCATTTCAAGGAACGATGGAAGGAGCTTTCGCAAGCGAGGTGAAAGACATAATAATATATTGCCGCAACCTTCAAATCGACAGCAACACGCCATCATCGGTACTGACGAAAATAAACGATAAATACGCCGATTTTAACAAGAACGATAACTCAGAGGTTTGGCAAAAATATGCAAATGAAGGAGCCACTTGCAGCGCGGTAAATCATTGGTCGAAGAAGGAACAGCTTCGACAACTGAAGGAAGAAAATGAAATGCTGAAAAGAAAACGGCTTTGCAAATCGTGCTACAAATCCGAGTCTAACATTTTGGTTCTGCCTTGTTCTCACATTGAGCTTTGTGACCAGTGTGTGGAGAAATTCACGACTTGCGCCAAATGCGGAAGAAGAGTTATGGGAACTGTTAAGGTGTTCTGGTGTTAAGCGTGAAGATTACAACAGAAATATTTGCCTTCCACTGCAGCTTTCATTTTATTTCTTTATTTAATGTAAGCAGTAATATATATTGATTTGTTTGATTATTATTATTATTATTATTAATTTATTTGTTATATTTGCTTTTAAATAAATGTTTGCGAAATATGACCGTGATATTTGCATATGCATATACAGTATTATGTTACCCAGTTCTTTCATTATATAAATTAATTATCCGTGTTATCAATAATAAAGATATTTATTATATATTTTAGTTTGGTTGAAGTGACATTATAACACAGCATGTATTTACTGATTCTTTTTCTGTTTCTTCTGTATTAAAATATTTAGAAATAAACTGCTAATAAAGAATAGTGACGTTCTGTTTTCTGAGAAAAAAACTAAAAAAGAATAAACAAAAGTTCTGCTTTAAAGTTATAACAACACAGTGATGATGACTCAGATCAACATAATTGCAATTTTAATATAACCGTAAAAAAAAGAAAAACAGAATAAAATAAAATTTTAAGAAAATGGTTGGATGAAAAAAAGAAAAAATGAAATAAATGATTAAAAGGTGAAATAATAAGGAAAACAAGATGATCTAATGAGTACATCATTTTATTGCATATATTGGTATACATGATTATAGTATTACATACTACATAAACAAATATCAACAAACTTCGTCTGAAAGCTGCTCTTCGTAAGAGTGGACAACACATACAGCTATCACTAAAATAACAACACATTCATATTTACACGAATGAACCGATGGACAGTCGTTAACACATTTTAATATGCATTCGTTGACTTTGGTCTCAAAATACATATGTCTACGATTTTCAGCACTGATATGCTGAGTTTAAAATTTGAAAAATCCACAAAAATATTTGTTTAAATAATTGACTGTGATGAAAGCTATAAAACATTAAAGCGTTAAAGCGGTAAATACCGATTTAAAATGTATCATATTCAGTTTAAAAACGGCTTTAAATGCATTTTGTATTCGCAGACGATGTTTTGTTTAGTGTTAAAAAAAAAAAAAAAAAAAAAAAATGACAGCAATTTTGTTTCATTTTATTATATAGGCGTCTGACAGTCTTTTAAAAAATTGTCAAATTTTATATTTATATAAAAATTACTGACTTTGTTTAGTAAGGCATACACAAATACATTTATATTTTATTTATTTATATTTTTTTTTTTCCTGATTTTAATTTAAAAATTAATTTAAAATAGGTTAATCAGCTTATTCGCCAAAAAATTAAAACTGAAAATTGAAAATAGGAAATTATAAAAACCAATGATTTAAATAACCAAATAACATCGTCCTTTTTAAAAAACGATTTTTGATGACAATTTCGTTGTTGTTTTTGTGCCTGTAAAAGGTGAGAAAAAAACATCTGAATATGTATAAATAAAAATACACGTTTATCCAACTGTATTAAATAATTAACAGTTCATATTATTAATTTCTTACCCGTTTGAAAACGTTACACTGTGAGACCAAAGGAAAACAAAACGTACCAAGAAATCAAACAGAAGTAAAACATATTTCTTTATAACTGTAATTGTATTTCTTTTACAAAACTTAGTGTGGCTCGAAAATTATTTTTTTGATCGATAAGCAATCCTTTTTAAATACTTTTAGGGAAAGAAAAATAAAGACAAATGTTAGAATTTGTAAGCTGTTCTGTTTGAATCAAAATTGTTTTCCTCTGAAATACCCCCATAACAAAGAAAACCTATTTTGCCAATAAAACATTTTGGATCCCAGTTGCGATCCAAAACTGAATTTCAAAATATAACTATTAATCTATCATTTCATTAAAAATAAAATATATTGCATTAATTCTGTTGTTATATACATTATTAAGATATCACTGACTTTTTTGTTTTGTTATTGTTGCTTTAATTACGCATTGCTTTTCATGAAACTGGTGCATAGAAAATATGGAGGGAATTTTAAAACAAAAACAGTCTTACCGAACAAGTAAAATAAACTTATTAAAAAATGTTTCTAAAAATTGTCCCAAAAAGGGAATCAAAATGAGTAATATAAACTAGCTTTTACAAATGAACATATTCAAAAATATAAGTTACCGCATTCTGTTCACTGTGGTTAACCCAGTAAATTTAAGATTGGCAAATTCTGGGATCGCGTCTCTCAGTCTCTGTATTTTCTAACATCTATGTCTAACAGACAAGGATTAAGATTAGTACATCGTCTCCTAATAGTGTATCTGACTATACAGTGCACGTAACAAAATCAAAACAGCTGATAAATGACATATTTCTTTAGTTCAGATAAAACAGAAATGGATGGAATTCTATGTCTTATAACCAGGAATTTTGTACACGTAATCAATCTTTCAATTGTTCAAACTGCTAGCATTCAGTTTAAAAAATAATTGTAATAAATATATGTTAAAAATAAAATATAAAAAATACAGTATATATATATATATATATATATAATGTTTGTAGATCTATATGCAAATTTTTTTTTTTTTATTTTTATTTTGTTTTAATCGATAATTTAAAAATGATGCAAACATTGTTTTATAATTTATTATAATAGTCCTGTAAAAGACGATAAAATCAGTTTAGCTACATTTGTAATCATGTCATAAAATAATATTAGCAATTTATTAAAAAAAAATATCATATACCAATGAACGTTTTGCATAATAAAATTATGGCAATATGAATACAGTAAAAGTGGCAAGAAAATACCTGAAATATGGAGAGAAAATTAAATATACAATCTCTAACATACAAAAACAACTACATTTGTATAAATAAAAATGCATCTTGTTCAATATTAAGTATTCTAATAGTTCATATTACTAATTTCTACATGTGAATACATGAAAAATGATAAGAAATTATCTGCAATGTTGAGAGAAAAATAAAACATACAGACTGTTACATAAACATTTATACTGTGCTGTGACACAACAAGTAATTCCACTTAGTATACTGCTGTGACCTTTGTTTGATAATTTCCTATAAAATTCAAAGCCTATTTTCAAAAACTGCTGACAACAGCTTTCCTATTTTGATGATTTCAGTTGTTTAACAACTAGCCAACATTTCACCTTTTCCATAGATTATTTAATTTTTTTAATATTTTTTTTCTTCGTATTTTTTAATTTATGTTTTATGAAAAAAAATTTTTTTTTTTTTTTTTTTTTTTTTTTAATTTAAAAAAAAAATGTAATTTGAAATATACATGAAAAATTTAAGGAGATTCTTTTCAAAAAATCATATAATCGTACCAAACAGAATTCCAAGTTTGTGTTAGCTTTGACTGGAATCAGACATAAAGCAAACATACAGTTTACCAAGTTTATAACACAGCTCATAAACGTGACATATAAAAATATACAGGCTTGCATTAACGATATTCTTAACTTCATAAATATAAAAAAAAAAAAAATACAACAAAGTAAAAAATATGTTGCAATCTACCTGAAATATATTAGTGACCTTTTCATTTGTTTAAGTACCTATATTTTAAACAGACATCAGTTATTTGACTTGACATTAAATATTAATTCTGGCTGACAGTAATCTCTGCCTGTTTAATGTGGACATTTGATGCTTTAAGCTGCTTATTTGATTTTTCACAGTGAATACTTAATAATAAACTCGACATTTGATATACTACTTCAGACACCTGACATGTGTTTACATCAACCTAATTAATGTGTCCATTTAAATTGAATATCTGACTGTTTTTTACAGAGAACTTTAACCTATTTAAAGTGAACATCTGACATATTTAGTTTATATTAATTATTCAGTATAGATGTTTGTCTATTTAAGCTGAATATAGGATATCTCTTTACAGAACATTCGATTGTTTAAAGTGAATGTTTGCTTAGTGAAAATAGAAACTTGAGTTAAGAAAATATTTTGACTTCATGAATGTGGATGCTTGATTGACATGATCTGGACAAGATGACTAATATATAATAAATATTTTCTTTAGTTATATGCTTTTACAAAATAATCTTGATATGTTGTCTCTTTTATCAAAAATATCAATGGTAACCAAGGAGACAGTTTACAATTAAAACACATTTATGTGTGTGTGTTCTGAAATCATCAAATGCAAGTAAGTAAACAACAGCTAAATTTCTAAAATGAAGATGTTCAAATAAATACTATAATTATGAACAATTCATCATAATATTTTTTTTTTCTAAAATACATTATTATTTTTTTTTTTAATTTATAAATATAAAATACTTCAAAACTTTGATATGCAACATTAAAAAGAAACATCAGAAAGAATGAAAAACACGATCATCTTAATGAAACATTTAAAAAGTTACAAATATTTTTAATACCTTACACATTAAACTTTCTTTCTGCTGGACAGTGTCTTGAAATTGACACAAACATTTTTCATTTCTGCTTATATAAAAATATGTAGCCTTAAAAAAAACATTTGCACAATCAAATCCAATTTGCTTGCAATATCTTCTAATATACAAATATGAGATGTAAAAGCAATTATCTTTTACACAAAAAAATCTTCATAATCGAAACAACTTAATCATTTAGAATGATATATGTAATATATATAATTATACATGTCCACTGCCTATGTTTTATTACTATTTACAGTACAAACTACTTCAATACATAAACATTACTATGTGGTCTTGTTTGGTCGTAAAGATCTCGGTGTCAGTTTTCCAGCTAAATAGTTATCCACGAAATTTGTCGCAACATCTTTTGTTATGTCGGTTTCCTCGCAGACAAACACTTGCTGTTCGGGCAGGTCAAGAATGACCAGCAGTGGACTGATCTCTTCCAGTTTAGCGAAGTCGCGAACCTGATCACAGAGCTCATCCTGAAATGAAAGTGATGAAATAACGTCTGTTAAAAGATAAACCGGGAGAAGGAGGATGATAACAAGGAGAAGGAGATGATAACAAGGAGGAGGAGGATGGAGAAGGAGATGATAACAAGGAGAAGGAGGATGATAACAAGGAGAAGGAGATGATAACAAAGAGAAGGAGATGATAACAAGGAGAAGGAGATGATAACAAGGAGAAGGAGGATGATAACAAGGAGAAGGAGATGATAACAAGGAGGAGATGATAACAAGGAGGAGGAGGATAACAAGGAGAAGGAGATGATAATAAGGAAAAGGAGGATGATAACAAGGAGGAGGAGGATAACAAGGAGAAGGAGGATGATAACAAGGAGAAGGAGGATGATAACAAGGAGAAGGAGGATGATAACAAGGAGAAGGAGGATGATAACAAGGACAAGGAGATTGATAACAAGGAGAAGGCGATTGATAACAAGGAGAAGGCGATTGATAACAAGGAGAAGGAGATTGATAACAAGGAGAAGGAGATGATAACAAGGAGGAGATTGATAACAAGGAGGAGGATGATAACAAGGAGGAGGAGATGATAACAAGGAGAAGGAGATTGATAACAAGGAGGAGGATGATAACAAGGAGAAGGAGATTGATAAGAAGGCGATTGATAACAAGGAGGAGGATGATAACAAGGAGAAGGAGATGATAACAAGGAGAAGATTGATAACAAGGAGAAGGAGATTGATAACAAGGAGGAGGATGATAACAAGGAGAAGGAGATTGATAAGAAGGAGATTGATAACAAGGAGGAGGATGATAACAAGGAGAAGGAGATGATAACAAGGAGAAGATTGATAACAAGGAGAAGGAGATTGATAACAAGGAGAAGGAGATGATAACAAGAAGGAGATTGATAACAAGGAGAAGGAGATGATAACAAGAAGGAGATTGATAACAAGGAGAAGGAGATGATAACAAGAAGGAGATTGATAACAAGGAGAAGGAGATTGATAAGAAGGCGATTGATAACAAGGAGGAGATTGATAACAAGGAGAAGGAGATGATAACAAGAAGGAGATTGATAACGAGGAGAAGGAGATTGATAACAAGGAGGAGGATAATAACAAGAAGGAGGATGATGATATCAAGGAGAAGAAGGATGATTTATTGAGTAACTGATGAAACTATTAACATAGGTACATTTCTCTATGGTACAGTAAGAGCAAATTTTAAGGAAGTACCTGGCATTGTGCACAAAAAAAGGAAAATAACAACAAATACAAAAATTTTAAACAAATTAATCATCATCATACAATAAAGCAAATTTCAAATTCACATTTCAGTAGATGACTTCAGAAAAACATTAACACAACCACAGCTAGTTTAATACTTTATATCTGATACACACTTTATCTGACAGTTTTCTTTCCTTAATATAAGAAAACAGTTATCTTTTTTAGATAAAAATACAAACATCTCCTGACATTTTCAATTTGAATTATTTCATGTTTTTCACAAAAAAAAGTTTTTATATTTTAAAATACTGTGACAATACGCACATCTCCCCCGTAGAAGAAGAAAAGTTCTTGTTCGTCTCCTTTCTGATGTTCTCGCGTGGCAACGTCTGACAGAATCTCCACAGCTCGCTCCATTTCCTCATCCTCACCCTCTGAAACAGTCACCATTTTGTCATGTTTAGTATCTGTGCATCTGAGTGTCTCGTGTGTGTGTGTGTGTGTGTTTAGTTGTGTGTATATGTGTGTGCATGAGTGTGTGAAGGCAGATGTGTTTCTGAATTATTTATTTTTCTATAAACACAATAATAATAATAATAATAATAAAAATAATAATATAACTAATAATAATAATAATAAACATAATAATAATAATTATAATAATAATAAACATAATAATAATAATAATAATAAACATAATAATAATAGTAATAATAATAGTAATAAAAATAATAAAAATAATAATAATAATAATAATAATAATAATAAGTAAGAAAATTACTTCACATACCTGTGAACATAACGAGACAAACAGACTCGTTAAGCTGCATTGCTGCATTCTGAGTCAGTTCATTTACAGGCTTCGGATACCAAGGAAATTCCTTTTTTTTAAATAAAAAATACAAACAAGTTCAAAATTTAAAAAAAAAAAAAAATAAAACAATGGGTGAGAAGGTAACAGATTTAAGAAGAAATACAGAAATGATGTTAAAGAGGATTTGTATTATAAAACTAATAATAATTAACAAAAGTAAGGGACATAACTCTTGTTTTTCTATAACTAGATAACTGAAACTGATGAGTCAATGAGTTACTGTTCCTGAATCTGATTTAAATTCAATTTATAATTTTTAACTTAAAAATATATATATATTTACAGTTCACATCAAAGCAAAAATTATTTATTTATAGAAAAAAATGTATCAAACTACTACATATACTTTACTTATTCACTTACATACTAACTTTACTCAGTTACTTAATTATTCATTTATTCATTCATTCATTTATTTATTGACTTGTGTTATAAACATTATTTAAACTTATTTGAAATTGTTAACTTAATTTTGTTAAAATGTGTTTGTATAATATTATTTTTACATAAACAGTAACTTTTTATGACCTTTTTTCCCTCAACACATTCCAAAAATATGAAATTATAATTGCACAGTATAAGTATTGATATAATTATAGACATAACACTATGTAATACCAATAATTATAAAATATATTTATAAAGATATGACACTGTCTAAGATCAGTAAATATATATTATATTTATAAAGATATAACACTGTAATATCAATAATTATATATTATATTTATAAAGACATGACATTGTGTAATACCAGTAAATATATAATATAATGATAAAGACATAACACTGTGTAATCTGAGTAATTTGAAAACCGTGGATGAAGATGTAAATGCTTACACTGCCGTCTCTGTCGTAGAGAAGAGCTGCTCTTCCATTGACAGTTATCACATTTCCCTTCTCATCCGCCATCACCAGAGTGGGAATACCTGAAACACAAAACATTAACAAATAATAAATAATTTATTATTTTTAAATCATATTTTAATTATTCTATTTTACTTATATTTTATTTTAATTTTTCCGTTTTTTTTTTTTTTTTTTTTTTTTTTACTTGTTAATATATTAGTGTATTTTACAAAATTAAATTTTTATAAATATCCGTGTTATTTTGTTTCTTTCTTTTGTTATTACGTTGAACCTTCTTCTCTTAAAAGAAATTTTTGTTTCGTTATATATATTTCTGGAAAAGTTGTTACACTTTATTTTTGTAAAGTTGTTGTGTTGGGATGTGATTTTAATGGATTAGCTCATTTTGTAAAAAAAAATTATTATTACTATTTTTTATTTAAATGTTTTTACATGAAGTTTTGAGTCAGCATTCAGATTCTTAATATTACAAAACATACATAAATTTTTGTGTATTTTTGATATACACTGTTTCTCAAATAAAAAAGAAAAGAAAAAAAAATGAATATGTGACCAAAATAAAACTAAATTAGACACATGCATATTTATTTCCGCTGCAAAGTTTAATAAGAAAAAATAAAATACTTTTATTTAGAAAGATCTGTCTCTACACCACAACATGTGCAAAATGTCAAAAAAAAAGCAGTCATTTAAAAATAAAGAAAAAGAAACAGAAGAAATATCCAGTCTTTTTCAATTTACTCAAGCAGTCTTAATTGGAACAAACATGACACAACAAGTAACAGAGGTCAGCCATTTCCGGAATTGTGATAATTCTGCAACCAATCCAAAAACAATTCCGTATTTTCTGTCACCTGGGACAAATTTATTTTTATTTTTTTATTTTTTTTGGGGGGGAGGAAAGAAACAAAAATGGACACTATATGAAAAAAACAATGAAAAATGTAATCAATATATTTTAACTCTGTTGAGAATCTGCACATAAATAGCTTCAAAAAAAACCCACAAAAAAACCAAGACTAGAACATCTGTTTTGTATTCAAATGTAATTTACTTTTAACATAATGTTCTGGTGCTGGCTGAACTGTCAGATATAACATGAAATATATGTCTGTACTGACTATTAAATTAACTACTAAATTAACATTTAAGTTTTGTTGTATAAACATACAGACAGAAAAATCATTCTGAAACATGCTTCATTTTCATAATGGTTCAGTGAAGTCTGTCTTGGTACCTATTCCAATATACTTGGCTCTTTCCTCAAGATAAACTAAGTTAAGCAAAAGAAATTATGATGTTTTTTTATAAAAACAAAAAAAATGACAAAAAACACAAATAATGAATTAAAAAAGGAAAAGAGAAAAACCAACATAACAGAAATACTGGATGTATGTTAAAATAAATAATAATAACAATAATATGAAAATAAAAACAGAATCCAAACTGAACATACAATGAAAGTGGAAAAAGCAAAGGTTTGTTGTTAACAGAAGCCTACAATGGCAGATGTCTAACACCAGACAACAAAAAAATGTGACACACAAATCTTCAACACGAAATTCCTCACATTCCCTGTGTAACAAAACTCTACACCTGTGTCACAGACTTTTACATAACATCAACTTTCTCTCTCTGTCTTGCTCTGTCTCTTTTTCTCTTTCTCTCCCTCTTGCTCTCTCTTTCGCTCTGTCTCTGTCTCTCTTCCTCTCTCTCTGTTTCTCTCTTTTGCTCACTCTCTGTATCTCCTTATTCTTTCTGATCTCTCTCTCTCTCTCTCTCTCTCTCTCTCTCTCTCTCAACATATATTTTTTCCATTTCACTTATAAATGTAGTCTTTCGATAACTTAAAAGCAGGAGTGAAATATGATATTTTAAGACTCTCCACATTACAAACATTTACATCTACAACATCAATGGCCAGTTTCATTTCCAGCTGAATGCTATGTTAAAAGATAAAGTACTGCCAAAAACAGATCACTTTCTGCTAATTAGCAGAGAAGACTATTAGGTTTTGGTAGAAAGATGTTTTTCTTTAGCAAAACAGTAATCACTTTTAATATTTTCTAGTTGAGAAGTCTTTTCTTTTCTTTCATTCCTATACCAGCTGTAAACCAGTTGTATGATAAATCATAATATTTGTATAAAAATGAAAAAATAAAATGCGTGAAACTAGATTACATTAAACTGATTCTGAAACAAATTCCTTTTTTGTTTATCATCATAATGATATTAATGCATAACTATTTTTTGAGACATAATGACAAACATAATATTCTCCATCACATTTTGGGGAAGTTCAACTAACACACACACACACACACACACACACACACACACACACACATGCACACACAAACACACACACACATTTGTTTATTAGTAGTAGTAATAGTAATATGTTATAACACAACAACAATTTCAAACCAGCTCCACAAAAGCAGTCAACTTCTCGTGACATAATGACTGCCCAACACAAAATGTCTCCAATAGTCAAAAAGTATTAGCCTTCCTTTTAATTCCATTTCCCTGTAAAAAGAAGTAATCTGTTGCACAGACTGTAATGGCAAACTATCAGTGGTTGATGCTGACGTGCCAGACCAAATTGAAAGTGTCAGCAATTCAGTTTGTAGTGAAACATGAATCACTGGACAATTGACTTGATGAAAAGTAATTACAGTGAGATCCAGAAACTTGTAGCTGAATCAACAACTGCAACCAGTCTTACTGCTGTGTTCTTCCTCAATCAGTCTTACTGATATGTTCTTCCTAAGTTTAGAAACATTTTTAGAATTTATTATCTTATCCCAAATAAAATATCAACAAGCCTCTTAAGAGTTATTGTTCATGATTGAAAACAGGAGCAAATCTCAGAGATGTTGTTGTTCATGATTAAAAATAGGAACAAATCAAAGAAATGCTGTTTATGAATAAAAACAGGAACAGTCTTAGATATGTAGTGCCTCATGTTATGGAGATAGAAAAAAAAAACACACAAAAAAGTCAACCAACTTAGACTGGAAAGATAATGAAAACTTATGAAAGAATAGGAATTTAGACTTGTCAACATAAAAAATAAATTCTGCTTAACACAATGCACAATGGTAGACATTATTATGACAGCTGTAAATATATTTCTTTCTTTTCTTCTTTTTTTTTGAAAATGACTAACTAGTAACTATGGAATTCAGAAAGTTGCAAATAAAAAAAGTCAGGATTGGATTGGGAAAAAAAAATTCAATCTGAAGAAGGATCCACAAAAGTGTCAGACATCTGCAGAAGCTTGTCATCTTGTATTCAACCCAGATTCTGTTACAAAGTTTTTTCAACAAAAAACAGCTGCCAGTTTGAAAATTAGTTTCTTTATATTGAACTTTTCAAGAATTCTTCAAAAATTCACCAAAAAGCTTTCACAAAAATTAACAAAAATGAAAAATATTTATCAAGTGACTATCAACGGCAGACATTTAACAGCTTTTGCAATGACATATGTTGTGTCTGTTAAGATGTAATATTCTGAATCATATTCTGAGTAAGGTTGTTATTATTATTATTATTATTATTATTATTTATTTATTTATTTATTTATTTATTTATTTATTTATTTATTTATTTATTTATTTATCATATTTTCTATCATATTATTATTTTACAATTTTTCATTATTATTTATAATAACTTATTCATAAATTACCTGCACTAAGACTACAGAAGACGTCTTGTATGTTGTTACCATGACACACAAATTTTATTTCACACACAAATTGCAAATAATCAATATTTTTATGGAAAGACATAAAAATAAAAACATAATTCACTAACAGCTACAAGCACTTTTTCAAAATGTTTTACAAATTTCCTTAAACACTATTTTAGATAAGCTTATAAAAAAATTAACAACTCATGAAAAACTGGTGCAGATTGCATAGGTAAAATTAATTATTTTAAATGATCAATTATAAAATTATGTACCTGCAATGAAGTGTACCTTAGATGAGCTCATAAAAATTAACTGCTGATGAAAATCTGTTGCAAAATGCACAGGTAAAAATTAATTCTTTTAAATGATAGATAATATATATATATCTATATGAAAAGCTCATGAAAAATTAGTGCAGAATGGTACATATAACAAACACTGTTATAAAAGATTATACAAATGTGTTAAGGAATATCTTTGCCATGCTTTTTAGAATCAACAGTTCATGAAAGATTGGTGCACAAAAATTTGTGTGGCATGCATTTTATTTATACTCAGATGATACATTACTCATACTCACACACATGATATGCTGTATCTTAACACAGCTCATAAAGAATCAATGGGTCATAAAAAAACTGGGGCATGATTTTCGTGGAACACGTTTGCAGTAACTGTGAAATTCAATTAGGATAAGGCAAATCAAAACATTTCAATTGATCCAAAACTGAAACTGGGGAAACATGAGGCTGAGAAAATGTGCAATATTAATATTGATTATTAATTCTAACATCTTCATAAATATAAAACTGTCCAAAAAATAAATTCATTAACCTTTTTATTTTAATTAATTATTTTTTTTTTTTTTTTTTTTTTATTACTTCTGTTATATTGTTATTTTTTTATTTTTTTTTTTTATATATATATATATATATATATGTATGTATCTTTTTGAATATTTGGGGTTTTTTAATTTATTTTAGGACTGTTGTTGTTTAAAGCTGTTTATGTTAATCATAAGCAGAATATGTGGAAATCATTTTAAGTAAAATATACATAAAATATAGTAGTAGTAGTTGTAAATATTGTATATGTGAGTGTATATGTGTCACTTATGACTGAAGAAGGAAAAATAACCCCAAAATCTAACCATTAACAAGAAATGCAAAACCACAGAATCCTTCTATAAATAAAAATGTATGAAAGATGCTAGTAACTCCACTATCTTGCTTCTGTTTGACACATAACATAAAGGTCAAAACAATGGCCTACATAATGATAATCCAGTTAGGCAGAAAGGTCATCTCTAAGATTTGACCTATGGCTTTCTTTTTGCATCGGTCCTTATTAACAGAAGTACTTTTGCAAGTACAATCACAGAATCATTCTATAAATAAAAAATGATATTTATATGTATGTAAAAACACACACACACACACACACACAAAACATATATTTAATCATATAATACGCAATACTATATATAAATATGCACATACATCTATAAAAATTTGTTCTTTTTTCTTTTACTTTTTTCTTTCTTTTACACATTTTTATTTTTATTTTTTCTAAACCTCTGCCCCATTCCTCCTCCATTATCAGTTCATCTGAATTAAACTTCCTACACGTATGTATGATTTACTGAAAACATGGTGAGCTGTGATTTCTTCAAAGGTAGGCTCTAGACAGTTCCTGCCTTTTTACTCAATGCACACAAATGTGTTAGAAAAATCTGAAGCCAATTTCCTCCATTTCCTGACAGGTCTTCTGCTGCCAGCACATTCTGTTGTGTAACAGAAAAACCTCCGAATGCCGTGTTAAAGAAGCTGATGGCTGTTTGGATACCACACAACATTCTTAATAATAATAATAATAATAATAATAATAATAATAATAATAATAATAATAATAATAATTAGTAATAATGATAATAATAGCAATAATAATAATAATAATGATGAAAAAATATTAATTGTTAATAATAGCTATGGTAATAAAATAATAATAACAGTAATAATAACAGCAGCAGCAGTAGTAGTAGTAGTGGTAGCAGTAGTAGTGGTAGTAGTAGTAGTAGTAGTGGTGGTGGTGGTGGTAGTAGTGGTAGTAGTAGTAGTAATTTAAAAAATCATGATGAAATTAACAGCAGTATTAATTACATAACTGTAGGATTTTGGCGGATGTTGATTAAAGACACTATGGTAGTGATGATGATGATCATCATCATCATCATTCATCATTCATCATCAGCAATGTTTAATAGTTTTTGAAAACAAATAAATAGCTCTTTGGACTAAATCTGTTTAATTAATTTATAATTTGTTTTGTTGAAAACAAATTTAAAAAATGTATTTATATAATTTTTTCCAAAAAGGTAAATAAACTTGCCATCAATGCCGAACTGCCTGGTGAGGGGTCGTGCCCGGGCGTCGTCAAAGGGCAAGGCCAGCCAGGGCATGGTGCTGTAGTACTGGAGAAAAGACTCCTTGCTGCGGTCAGACGATATGAAGACCACCTCGAAGTTTCTACCCTCTTCTTTCAACTTTTCATAAGTCCTGCACAGTTCTGGTGTAAAATGTCGACAGGGTGGACACTAAAAAAAAAAAAAAAAAAAAAATGTAAAAATGCATGTAAAGAATGGTAATAAAATTAAAACAGAAAAAAATATTGATAAACAAATAAATAAGGTATGAATTATACCCTTTTTTTTTTTTTTTTTTTTTTGTTTTTTTTTTCACTATATAATACACTCTATAATTTGGTATATCGGCATAAATTATCTTTCTTTTTTTTTTTCTTACTGAAACCATCCCCATTTTCAATTAGTAATAATCATATATAATGTAATAAAATATTATTATTATTATCATTATTACTTAATGAATTAACTGTACCCAGTATCAGTTAATTATATAAATTAATGACAAAAGTGTTACATAAATCTATTTTAAACAATATTAACTAATAAATCAAAAATGTATCCGAAGATTATTCTTTTTATTTTCCCTCTGATTTGTTTTTGATTTGTTTTTCTTCTTTTTACGATCATTTTTTTTTTTTTTTTTTTTTTTTCTTACTTCCTCCTTTAATTTTTATTTTTTTTTAGCCATTACTTTTTGTGTGATGGTGTGGGCATAAATTATCTGCCTTGACAGAACGGCCATAAAAAATCCATATAAGTGATACTGCCAGTTAAAGTCAGATCCATACAAATTACAAGAAATACTTTATTTTACAGTCAGCCATAAAACAAGCAACTGAGCCATCCTCTAGCTGGGATGAAGCTAGCTAAAAAACAAATTATTTTCCTTCAAAACTATAAACACAGCTTTATTCAAATTTTGCAAAAGACTCTTCTCTTTTCTCAGTTTTGGAGAGAGAAAAAAGTTAAAAGAAAGGTTCTTGAACCAAATTCCATGCTTTAATAATCTGCATAATTATGTGATGTAATAAGTGTGTAAATAATTAAACTTTTTCCAAATAACTATTTTTGTACGATGACTGAGGGAAGTTGTAATCTTTGGTTGCTGTTGTATTTTGTTTTCAGAAGTGAATGACGTAGTACACCAACTAAACGCTGTGTTTTTTGAAAGCTTCAATTAACTGTACATAATTAGCATTCCCAAAGGAAAAAGAAAAAGTTGTTTACTTTTGTAAAAGTTTTAAAACCTGAACTTCACAAGATTTTCAGATAGTTTGTCACAGATAACTTTTCCTTTTTAATTTTTATAATCTCTCTCTCTTTTCTCTCTCTTTCTTTCTGTAAGTGGAAATTCAATAAAAAAATTTCATCATAAAAATTGATAAATAAAAAAGATTTCTTTGCCTTTTTCTCTTATCTTCTTTCTCTCTCTCTCTCTCTCTCTCTCTCTCTCTCTCTCTCTCTCTCTCTCTCTCTCTCTCTCTCTCTCTCTCTCTCTCTCTCAGCATGAGCAAATTCATCAGAACAAAATTCTTTGCCTTCTTTTCTTATCCTCACAAGATATTTCAGGTAGTCTATCATCTGATATCTTTTTAACTTTTACTTCTTTTTTTTTTTTTTTTCCCTCTCTCTCAATATTTGCAAATTCATTGTAAAATGTCTCACCCAAAAGAGATCTGTATAATCAAAAAAAATCCTGAACCAATTTGAAAACAATGAGAAAACCTGAATACCAAATTAATTCTGGAGATTCTGTTGTAACCCTCTGCCAAACCTCCCAACAATGCTAACATCCTAGAAATGCTTTCTGATCCTTGGAGTATTTACCTGTACACCCTGCTGCTTCATTACAAGTAGATGGTGTGCTGTTTTTCTCAATTACTACTGGAATAAACATTCTCCAAGCAGAGTTACTAGTGGAATAAACACACTTGGAACCAAATACTAGTGACATAAACACTCTCCAGAATGCAATACCCTGAAAAAACTTGTAGTTTTGAAAAATAAAAACTGGATTGTGGGATTTTTGTAGGATTTTTTTTTTTTTTTTTTTTTTTTAGTTTTTATCATTGCTAATTTTAGGCAGTTTTGTTTATATTGTGAGTTTTTTGTAGCATTTTTTTTTTTTTTAAAGTTGGCATAATTTTCATGAAAAAAAAAATAGATTACTGGAGATTTTTTTCTTTAGTTTTTTTTTTTTTTTTTAATGAAAATATCTGTCTCTTCTAAAGTTTGATTTAATAAAAATAAAATATAATTTTTCTTTTTTTTCTTTTTTTTCTTTTTTAAATTTTAAATTATTATTATTACTTTCTTTTAAACACGATTAATTTAACAAAATTAAAATAATGCCTGATATACAGTTTAATACTGCTCTGAAGCATCTTTCACTGAACCGCATTGAAAACTGCAATGGAAAAAATTACATGGAGGTTCCACATTTGAAAGATTCTAGTTTATCATATTTCCCACATCTAGTATTTCACAAACTGTGTTTTACAATGCAGATCTAGTATTTTTAAGTTTTTATACAGTAATTTTATTTACAATGTAGTCAATACAATTATGTGGTAGAAAACCAATTGAGTTACTATTTGAATTCTTCATTCTTTCGATCAATTTATTCTTCTTTTTTTTTTTCGTCTTCTTCCGCCACTTTTTTCAGCAATGAAAGAAAAGCAACTGATTGACTATAATGTTTTTTGAAATTTGTTGCTACATTTGTTGTGTGTCAGATCTCAGGAAGAATGCTCATACTGCTTTTAGTGAGTGTAATGCTGCAAGTTGCCAATTCTAATCACTTCGTCTAAGATTCCAGTCCTTGTGTACAGCAACCCACTAGAGACAGCAGACATTCCCAGGCAAAACCAACAAAGTGAAAAATGCTTCTTCGCTAGTGGTTTAGAACACATCTTTTACAGCAGTGAGCAAATATTTGACACTTTTTGTGTCACTTCTAGTAAATACTTGGTACTTTCTGGTGAAAAGAGGATGAAGGGTTTATTTGCCAGTTTTTGTGCAGGATGTTGAATGATTTGTTGGAATGTACACACATACACACACACACACAATTATATACAAATAAACCAAATAATTTATGGAAACAAACAAGCCCCAAAGAAATGGATAACAACAAAAAAAAATTAAACCTTATTCATATTAAGAAATTTTCAGAAAATGCCTTCATTTAAGCAATCAAATACTCTTAGATAAAGTTATTTATTTTCATTATTTCCCCCCCCCCCAAAAAAAAAATGAAAAAAATGAAAGAAATGTTAAAACCTGAAAGCTAGTAATACAGATCTGGTTTTCAACATCTCAGTCACATAAATAATTACAATCATTAACTATCCAAGATGTGTGAGCTGCTACTGGGTACAAAATACTTAGTATGTAAACCACACGTACATTTATAGATGGCCTGTCAATCAAGTAGTCTCTTCAATTTTGCACTTTATTAGCAGCGCCCCCTACAGGCAAGCAATGGCGTCCATGATATCTGAGCCACAGGGGTGGACTGTGTATCACAATTTATCATTCTAATTGCCATGACAGTTCAAGATGTTCAGAAATTTACACTTTTTTTTTTTTTTTTTTTTTTTTTTTTAGTCTATGTTACCAGCCAGTGTTTATGTTATTTGGGATGCTAAAAAAATAACGGAACAAAATAAATGAAAAAAAACTATAAACTATTTTAAGAATTATTTATGTTAATTTCCATAAATGGTAAAAGATTGTTTCATCTTTCTTTCTGACTTTAAAAATAAAAATAAATTAATTTTAAAAATTACAAAAGTATTTATTTAAGAACTATTTACTATGACTTATTTATGTTTCTACATACATATAAAACACATTTATAAACATTATTTATTTTCTTCATTTTTTTTCTTCTTTTTCTTCTTTGACATCTTTTCTTTTAATTTCATTTGTTTCGTTTTCTTTATTCTAAAAAGTTGGGTTGTTTTCTCTCTCTCTTTATTTTCTCATTTTTTATCTTCTTTTTTTTCTTCTTTATTATTATTATTTCTTTGATTTGTTTCGCCCCATGGCATTTCCTATGGTAAATCATTATTTAAAAATGAAGTTAATGAAAGAAAGGTGATTTATCTTGCACCTGCTCTATGCTAACCTTTTATCTCTGACAAACTGCAACATTTTTTTTCACACATACGTAAAACTGTTTGTTATGGAAAATAAACTATATATGTTTACCTCCATTTTTGCTGCACTAAGCAGTTATATATTTTTTTAACATTTATATTTCATTTGCTTGTTCACAGTTTACTTGGTATTTTAGGCCATAAAATATCCTGTTCCAAACATGCATCCTTGACAAGTTAGGGGTCACAGAAATTAATGTCTCACAGTTTTGTGATCGATGTATAGCATGTGTTGAAGAGTGCACAGTTCATGGCAGTATATTTTCTTGTGTGTATGTGAGTGCATGGGGTGAAAAAATATTTATGTATTAATCAGAAAGGATGGCTAAAGAATATTCACCCTATTTCCCATTCTAACCAGTGAGAGATCTCCCTGCTTTATTCTAGGTATATAAAAGGTATATAATATATAAACTGTTCTTACACCATTTTAACAGAAAATATTTTGACTCCAAACTTTTTTTATTTTTTTTATTTTAGTTCAGGACTGAAATTAGTATTTATTTGTGAAAAATACCAACTGATTAACCTTTCATCTTTGTAAAATGGGACATTCTAACTATATCCAGCAATTACCAGTCCTACATATTTTTTTTTTTTTTTTTTTTTTTTTTTTTTGCTAAAACAAAAATAATAATAAAAAATAAAATAAAATAAAATAAAATAAAGTAAAATAAGAAATAATACAATACAATACAATACAGAAAAAACAAAAACAAAAACTATCACCCAACAAGATGAAAAATAAAACTCCAACAATTTTCTTTTTAATGTAAATAAAATTAAAATAAAATAAAACAAAAATATAATGTTAATAAACAAAAATAAAAACAAAAAATCTTACCCAGTGAGCTGAAAAATAAAGTCCAACAATTTTGCCTCTAAGAGCAGTGGCTGCATCCACTTCCTCTTTGCCACTGAGTAGTGTCCCTTTGATGATATCGTGCAATGGCTTTGTGCGCCATGGGAAATCAAGTCCATTCTCATCCTCAGACAGGTGAAGGAATCCATCCACTGTTATTACTTTTCCAGTCTCACCATCCAGCAGAACAAATTTGGGTATCCCTTGTACTCGGAACTTCTTGGTAAGTTTGTCCTGCAAGAAGATTAAAAAGTAACAATAACACCAAAAAAATTCAAAGTTTTATGTTCATCATTGAGAAAACACCATAAATAACATTATTTCAGTTTATACCTGCATCCTGGCTTTTTATTATTTAGAATAAATAACTAACATTTTCAAATTAAAAAATTCTTATTCTTCAAATTAAAATTGTTATCATACTTTATTAACTGTAAGCATTGGTATCCATTTACAAAACAATTTAAGGTTTACAAATATATTTTGTCTAGTTTGAGAGCTGCAGTGTTAGACTGTAACAATAAAACTTTATGTTTTCTACCTTAATACATTTCAAAGAAGGTTCTACATTTTTCTTCTTTTTTTTCCCCCTCTCAGCATTCATTATAATTTTTTTTTTTAAATGCTGAATTTATCTGGCTAAATCATTTATGAGGTGAGGCTTAGCCAAAACACTTAACTAATAACCATAAACTGCAAATAAACATTACATGACACATTAACTTCTAAGTTAATGATTACTGTACAGTAAACATTTTTTGTAACATAATGATTTTTTTCTTGTTTTAATGATTAAAAATGAGTTTGTGATTTAAATTATTATGTATGCAATGACTGCCAAACTATGCATTAATGTAAGGTGTAAAAAGAAATTAAAAAAATGTAAATTTAATATATTATTAAAACCTCAGATAATTTTAATGTTTACACTAATATCGTTAACATGAAGCCATATTAAAATGTTTGATGTGAAATTAATTTAAAACAAAGCTGAGATAGCATTTAAAAAAAGCATTTAAAAATAAAATGTTATCCAAGCTGTTTGTGTGGGGTTTTTTATTGTTTTTTTTTTTTCAACAAAGAATTAGTATGGTGATATTTATTACAACTACAAAGTATAAAATAAGATAAAATGTTTCTTAATGATTTTTAGATTTTTATTTCTTTGTTGAAGATGTTTATTTTCCTGCAAGTATTCTGTGGCATGTTTATTAATAAATGTCTTGCAGTTTGTGTTTGTGTGTATGTGTGTGTGTGTGAATGTGTATTTGTCAGTGATTGTGTCTTTTCACATGAGAAAGTTTATGCAAGAGAGAGAGAGAGAGAGAGAGAGAGAGAGAGAGAGAGAGAGAGAGAGAGAGAGAGCAAGCCTATTATGAATACATATGCAACAGTTAACATTACAAAAGAGATATTAGAATACTATGTAACTGTTTCAGTATCATTAATATAAATATGAAACACTTTTTTATCTCTGGGCAAGTCATACAGCATCTAAAAAGATCTCAGAAAGATTTCATATTATGTAAATAATTTCAGCTACTCAGAATCTGGGACTTGGAATTCAGAAAGCCAAAGGCTATTAGAAGGCAAACTTCAAGAAAGAGAGTTACATAAATATTGATCTTATTCCAGGAATGACCAGCACAATTTACACAGCAATTTGTCCAGCTGAAAACCATTTCCTGATGAGAGGCTGAACAGCTTCATTTTGCTGCCTGTCTGTGCCTCGGTAAGCAGATATGTAAAAAAATGTTTTCTCACAAAACCACTTACCCCCACTGGGGGTCCAATCTCCCAGGACTCATCAGCGTCAGAATGGTTACTTTTATCAGCAGAAAAACAATAACACATGTTTATCTACAGACACCTGTACCTGGAGATTTCACACCTGAAAATGTCTCTGATATTTATTATTTCAACATGTTTCAGGTAAGTCTTAGACGTACGTGTGTTTTTTGGTTGGATGGATAAAGTAAAATGAATACAGACTTGTAGATGTGTCAGAGGCTGAAGAGAAGGGTGATACACCACATGTTCACAAATAATACACATTCATCTATACAGATTATAGATATATATGTATACATACACACATAGTCAACATACATACATATACATAAAATATAGATACATGACTATGTATGTGCACACACAAACATATACACATTTCTACTCCTGGCCTCAAAATCACATTTCACCCTCATCCTTTAACTACTGATTTTCCAACCCAGTGGGATCAAGTTCCTACAATATTCATGAATGAAGCAGATTTTTTTCTTATGCCATTATTATACAAAAACTATGTTTCGCACATAATACTAAAATAACTATATAGGGTCAGAAATATTCAAATACTATATTAATTCTTAGTGTTACTGATGTTAATGATTTTAACTTTGATATCAATCACTATAAATATATTTAAAACAAAGTGAGAACAACATTAGTGGACATATCAAATGGTTTCCCAACCGTCAGTTAGTTGAATAATGTACAGAAACACTCAAACAGCTCAGCAGTGTCTGAGGTTGAACTGTCTGGGGCTTTTAAGAACTATATCAGAGCAAAGATTCAACGATAACAACACGTTTATGCACAAAATATTTTTCTTCTTTAATTTCCCCACTAAAATTTGAATAAAAGCTTGGTGCTGTCATTGAGTTCCATGCAAAGCTGCTCAGAATTTTCTTTGTCATCAGGTGTCAAAGGTTCTTTGTTTCAAATAGCATAATGTCCTCAATCTCTGAATTAGCTGCACTTGTTAATCTTGTTTCAGCCTAACACAGCCACAAACAAGATTCATCCACAAAGCTAATTCATGATTTGACACCATGTTACACATCTTGTGCATCAGTTTATGATTCTTTTCATATATTTATATCATTTAGGGAGAAAGATTACTGAAAAAGAAATTAAATTTGTTATCTAATTAAAATACGTTACTTTTCTTACAAAAATGAAACAAAATTGATAAATATTCTTCCAAGAACTCATAAAAGGAAAAACAACTGAATAAAAATGATAAATATATATATATATCTTAATTCAAGACCAGTACACATGAAAGAAATTTGAAAAAAAAAAATAATAACAAGTAATAATAACTTTACCAAACAGCAAACATGCAACATCTATAAAATAATCTTTTTTGTTTTATTTTTTTATTTTATTTTACCTATTTACCCAGTTTCATGATGGCTGCAGCACCTTCAAAAACAACTTCTGGAGCAGAGCTGGAGATGTTTTTGTAGCAGTAAAGTTTATAATATTGTCTCCTTAACAAAATTATTATAACTGCTACTGAGAGAAGATGCCATCAGAGCATCACCTGAAGTAGCTGAGCTGATGAAAATGCCATATTATGCGTGTTGACTCAAAAGCCCGTCTCTCCAGATAATGTTTATCTCTGCTGCCATGCTTACTTGAAGACGAAAGGTAATCATTTTTACAGATGGCTTTTGCCAATTTTTCTCTTCTAGGGCTCTTATGGGATTATTATTTGTACAGAGAAATGATTACAGTATTTTTATCAGCACTTTCATTTTTGTAAATGTGGGTAAGAGCAAATATTTGCAGGCAGGGTTGTCTCAGATTATTTCAGTGAAGATGCTAGACTTAATGGACTTTATTTTGTGTTTTGCTTTTAATTGTTTCTGACGTCAAGCTTCTGTTCATAATTAACTGAGGAAATGTGAATTATTAAATATCTCTGTCTTTGTAACTAACCTTCTCAGTTCTTGCAGAAAAGTCAGTGGCCCTAATTGGTATTTTTAATCACTGTTGAAATCATATTTTAATGTGCTTAAAATATTTTAATATGTTTAGCTTATTTTAATGTGTTTAAATGTATTTGTTCTTTAATATAAAATAATACTTTTTAAGTTTTACATAAAAACAGCAAAAAAAAGTTGAACAAAAAATTAAAACTTGTAAGAATTTGATTTCTCTGTCTCCACTTTTTCTTCTTTTATATATATATATATATATGTTGTTCTTTTTTTTTTAAATTGATTGATGTTATTATTATTACTATTATTTCACTTCTTATATTTTATAATTAATATTTTCTTTGTTACTTTTTTCCCCTGATTTATTATTATGTTTCATTTCTTTTATTTATTTATATTTGTTTTTAACTGGAATATTTTGGATGGCAGTGAAGGTGAAAATGAAATAAATGTCAACAAGAGTCAGAGGAACAGTTTATTTCTTACATGTCAGTTTAACAGACATTCCATATATTTAACTGCTTCCTTGAACTGTAGATTCTCATTTTCTTTTTTTCTCTGCTCCTTTTTTACCTATGCATATCTTTCAACAGATACATGACTTTTAAATGTTTTGGGGGGTTTTTTGTTGCTGTTTTATTTTGGGGGGAATTTTTTTGTGATGGGTGTTCCTGAGTTTGAATGATGTAGATCCATCAAGCAATAATTTCTGTTAAATTTTAACCAATAGTTTATTTGGTTTACTTACATGATATTAAAATAATTCATTTATATTTTCATTTTCCTGGGTGGGATATAGTTTCATCAAATTTTTTTTATTTAAAATCAAAATGATAGTACATTTCACTTTAATTAAATTTAGTTAATCTGTCTAACCAATATTATTTTTAATGTCAGTTTCTTACAAAACAAGAAATATGCATTTAAATGTTGCTATTTTCACTATAATTTCAAAGAATGAATTCGTGTTTACTTTCAGACCTGGTACTTGTATCATTAGTTAGTCTTTATTGCCTCCGAGAGCTGATATCTTGTTTTCGTGTGGATCAGTTATTGCAAGAGACATCACTGCTGCATTTCCTGGGCCCAATCTGCCATCAGATCTCAAACAAACTTTAAAGAAAATCTGATACACGGCTGCCACGAATTTCCAGTTTTCTTTTCTGTGAGGAGCACAGAAAAGTGTAAATGATACTTTTTTGTATCATCCATTCACAACTTCCAACAGCACCAATGGCAATAGATGTGCAGATCTGGCATTTTTTGGTTCTGCCAATTCCTGTGTGCAAGTCAAGAATTTCAGAAGTAAAAGAAAAGTGTAAACAGAAGAGCAAGAAGGAGAAAGGAAGAACTATTCGAAGAAAAAGAGAGAAATAATTCTGAAGTGCCGCTTATCTTCAGATCAGTGGCACTGCCAGTTGTTAAACTTGATTTTCTATCAGATTAACTGTAAGAAAGCAATTTTCAGTTTAATTTAATGCATTTAAAATTATTCAAATATTTCTCTTTCTCACTCAGACAGGAAGTAGAGAAAACAGATGAAGACAGATGCAGGAACAATTCAGATCTGTTTAATAGCACAAAACCATTTGTAAGCACATATCCATCACTTTCTTGAGAGATCATTCTTTCTTTCTTTCATTCTCCGTCACTCTCTCTCTCTCGCACAGACAGATGTAACAGCTACCTATACGGATCACAGAAACATTTCTAATCTTTTTTCTTTCTTTCTTCTTTTTTGTTTGCTTTTCACTCCTTCCATTACCATTCTTTCTTCCTACATTCATCCTTTTATCTAAAAAGCTTCTTCAGACATCCAGTCATATACACACACTAGCCTAAACACACAACTAATAGAGATATACAGCCATATCTACAGACAGATTATAGTGCATATTATTACATGTTTTTAAAGCTTTCAAAAACATTCCAACAACTTTGTCTGAAGAAGAAACTTAACACTACATACACAAATGTACTTAGCCTGAATCTTGAAACCTAAAACTGCATATGTAGGTACTTATAATACATTATCTAAAACTAAAACAACAAAGAGATCATTCATCAGTGAAGAATTATGACAAGCCATGACCATAACCCAAAATACTTACTGGCACCTCCATCACTCACAAAACATTCACAACCATTTAACCTGTCTGCCTCAGAAGTCATCATAAACATATTTCACCTTCTGTTCCAGAAGCCAGTGGTCAACAGTCATAAACCATGACCAGGCCTGTCCATAAAAACCTCATAACAATAATTAAGCTGAACTCCAGTGGCCATCAAACTGCCATTCCTTGGTCCTAAGCTGTCTAGTAAATAGATCATACTGCAGTCTGTTTTTAGCAAACAGAAATCCACTTATCACTGCTAAAAGAAATATGTTTTTTCCTTGAACCTCTAGGACTAGAAGCCAAAAACCAGCCCTAACCTATGGTGATTATTGTAAAGTTCTTCAAGCTGGTCTGTAAAAGACCTGCATCTTGATTATCAATTCCAAACCCAACTCTAACTGCAGAATTGCAATGACATCTAAACTTTTTTTTTTTTTTTTTTTTTTTTTTTTTTTTTTTTTAACAATATCTGAGGACTACCAATTTCTGGCAAAAATTCAGATCCAGACTCAAAATGACACACAAACACACCACATATACAAATCTTCTACCTACAAAGCTAATCAAATTTCTCACCCAAGAACACATAATTATGTCCTACCTCCACACCAGTACACATGCTCCTCCTTCCATCTACACACACACCACAGACATTTGTCATTTACCTGGATTTTTTTTTGTTTTGACATTCTACAAATGAGAGATGACAATGAACAAACAGCACACACTATCATCTGTCAGAGATGTGTCACTGTCTGTAACACAAATGTCAGTGTGGCTGTGTAACAGTCAGCTGACCCATGAAAAATAATCACAAACCTTGCTGGACAAACACAGGCCTCAATACTGCCCCACTGAGTCTTAAAATGTCCTTCACAATGGTAATATTATTTTAACTGTTGAATTTTGGTCATAAATATTCACACACACACATACACAAACAACACAAAACACAACATATACACCATACCATGTCTGATAAATTTATAATGAAAAGCCTCTTAGTTTACAAGAGTAACTATTTTTGTATTTTCTGATTTTCAACAGTTTGAGATTCTGATCAAACTTTTCTAAAAGGAAACAAATCCTTAGCCAACTTTCCACCTCCAAACCAAACAAACAGACCTTGTACAAAAACACACACTGCACAGCCAACAGTGTCTCTTTTTGTTATTTCAGTGAAAAGTGACCTTTGACCCAGGGTCACTGCTGTAAAGAATGAAGTCTCACCTTGAAGTGACTGGGCAATGAAATTTACAATAGAACTTCAGGTAAACATAAAAAAAAGGTGTGAAGTGATTTTTTTTTTTTTTTACCCTTTCCTATAGGTCAGGTGACATATTCTCTGACTTTTATATCTAAACTTTTCCAATCAAATTAATAATTAAAGTTCTTAAACTATTTTGTTCCTTATGTTTTTTTGGAGGGTTTGTGGTTTTTATTTGTTTTTGTGTTTGTTTTTGTTCTTTTGTTATTCTCTTTGAATAATTACATAAATAAGATAAATCAGATCTTTTAATAACCATTTATGAAAATACTGCATCAAATAGATTTATTTTTAAAACTTCAAGAAAAAAAATACAAACGGCTATTATACAGAAACAAACAAAGGAAAGGAAATGGTCTGAATAAGAAAAACTAAAAAAGATATAGAAAAGAAATTGCTAGAACGAAAAAAAATCTGACAGGAAATGACTGAAACAAAAAAAAATACCTAAAAAGGAAATGGCTGGAACAAGAAAAAGCTGTAGAAAGGGAATATTTGGAATGAGAAAAAAACTAAACTTATTAATGGTATTACATAATTTATTATGTACATAACAAATTAATAATAATACAGCTTGCATTGCATTTATTGACATAATTTGGTGTAAAGAATATCATGAAATGTCTGTTTGTGTAACTACAGCAGTGAATGTGTTATTTCTTTGTGTGGTAAGTATAGTCAGAAGTGTCACACACAATGCACTATCTCGCACTATGAGGTGGTCCACACAGCAAGATGTTTTCTTCCAGCAACAGTTTATTTAAGTTAGCTGAATTCACATCATGAGTAATAGCATTAGAGGATATAACAAACAAACAAACAAAATAATACTGTGCAGAATTCTGAGAGAAAATAAATAACAAATAAATGAACGCAGATATATTGTATTAATAATTTTGGTCTCTAGTATCTGTGTTTGTGTTTATTGGGGGGGGATATTAAATTTTGTTTTATTGGTAAATAGTATGTTTTCTATTTTGTTTTCAAAGACTTTTTAATATATTTCTGTCTAAACATAACATTTTTTTTTTTTTTTTTTTTTTACAAGTCTCACTTTAGGTTTCCATGGTAATAAACTCTACATCTTTTCACAGAAATTCCATATATTTAATTTAATATGCATAAGGAATCTAGATAAGACAAAGTGATATAAAGAAAATGGAAAATTAAGTTGGACTTTTTTTCTCATAGTTTTCTTTGTTGTTTTCTTTTCTTTCCTTTTCCAGCGGATTTAAATTAAACATAACTTCCACAATATCTGATTCAGCACGTTATTAAGAATGCAAGAATTCTGTCCAGTTACTGTGTTTGATCAATAAATCAAGGACTATATCTAATAACAGCAACCATTTAAATATTTGTCATTCTGCCAAGCCTGGACTTCAAATACCATAATCATGAGGTAAAAAAAAAAAATCAAAAGTAAAAATAATAATAATAATAATAATAATAATAATAATAATAATAATAATAATAATAAAATATAAATATTAAAAATATGAATAATAATAGTTTATTCTTCTTTAATTTATTTTTTTAATTACACATTATTAATTATAATTATCAATATTTTTCTTGTAAAAAGTATTATTTTATTAATTATCATTATTATTTTATTAAATACAAATGTCACAGTTCATTATTAATTAATAAAATTTCTGTGTCTAAACAAAACAATGACACTAAGTTCATAATTAGTTTTTGAACTTCAACAAGTGTATTTTTCATCTTGCGATTTTTATCAAATGTAAAACCAGTAAAATTTGTAACGATATTTGAAACTGTTTTCCAAACACCTATTTCACTTTATATCACTTTAACAGCAGAAGTATTTCTTACAAGAAAGGGCATCATTAAGATATATTACAAACATAAAAACTAAAAATATGGAGTATGCATGCTAGGTAGGTCTCATGTAAATTTGTAATCCTAGGATACAAGATATTAAAAATGTATAAATTAAGGTATTACCTGCATTATGTTTAAGACCAACATGTGGTTAGGTTTCAGTATTAAAACAAAATAATTTAAAAAATCACCAGTAGTAATCAATATATTGTATCATGACTAAATAAATATCAGTAAATGTTTGTGTTTATGATTTACAGAACATGTTTTTCATGTCATTCATACATTTATGTATGGCATGAATTGTGGATAATACATTCAATACTAATTAAATATTTAATAATAACAAACATTCAATGTATTAATTGCAGTTTTAAATGTTAAATACTGTATGTTTGGTGTGTGCGTTTGTGTACCTGTAATGATCTGTGTGTGATTTGAGACAATACAGTGTGAATGTTATGTATGTGTATATGACTAGTTTTGTGTATCTGTGTGTGTGTGTGTGTGTGTGTGTGTGTGTGTGTGTGTGTGTGTGTGTGTGTGCAGTTACACACAGAAAGATTAGGTGCTGGAGGAATTAAAATTGTAGCTTTAAAACAATTTTTAAATAATAATAATAATAATAATAATAATTAGAGTTACTGTTTTACTATTTCATGTTAATTTACGTAATCGACATATCCAAACAAGTATAAGGATTATATTTAATTTGATTACAAATATAATTTTATGCAAACAGATCGTATGTTGATGCCTTTAACAAGCTACGTTTGGGTACCTCGCTATGATAATATATACAAAGTAACACAGTTATAATAAAACTGTAATCAGAATGGCGTAACTTAGACAGCCCACAAATTATAATTAATTACTAAATTAGTCTGTATTAATTTAACTGATTTTATCTAAAACAAAAATTAATATTACTCCTGGGAATATTTTATCTTTTCAAAAGTATAAAATATAAAAACTGATACAAGTATTTGTTTTAGCTTTTATTTTATTTTATTTTATTTTTTTACGTTAAAGCGTTTCTACCTAAAATTCTAAATGAAAGAATTATAGAATGTCATTCGACTCGGTGCGTCAAGACAACAAAAGACAAAAATGTGAATTGATTTGTAAAAGAAATATATATAATAATATATATATATTCTTACCTTTCTTTCCCTATCTGAATAAGGCACCGCTAACCAAGGCATTGTTTTCAGATGTTCCCTAAAACTGGCGTCATCTTTGTCCCAACTAACAAACACAATCTCGAACGAACTCCCTTTTTCAGATCTCTTAATTTTCTTGTAAAAATCCGTCAGCTTTGGTGTGAAGTTCTTACAAGGCGGACACCAGTTAGCGGAGAAGTAAATCCCTACAATTTTATCCTTCCCGCACAAAGACTTTACAGAAAATTTATCGCCGTTGTTTTTGATGACATTTTCTCCAAGTAGAATTTCAATTCTACTAGCCATTTTGTCCCATCGAACAGACAGATAACGGTAAAATCCTCAGACACAGCCAGACAGAGCGTGCACGACCGACTCTAACACGTCGTGTGCCGATATTGAGCTAAAAATAGAAACGTTTATTGTCGTGTCGTGTCGACCTACGGTAGAGCATTTGAGTCACTTTCATTATCAAAATTAGAATGTTTCGTAAAACAGATTTTATTTTTATTGCATTTCTGCTACATTTTAGCGGAAGCCGACATAAAATTCAGTTTATTTTGTTACTTTATTTATTGCATTTTTTTAAATTCTTCTTTCTATGAATTTAATACCTGGTATATCTGCGTGATGGTAGTTACGTGTCTGCATATGTGTATGTGTGTCTGTATCAGTGTATGTTTGAGTATGTACCTTTGAAACAGTATTATAATAAAGTAGTAAACATAGTAGATATAATTAATTAAAAGGTACGGGGTTTTTTGTTTGTTTTTTAATTATTATTATTATTATTATTATTATTATTATTATTATTATTATTATTATTATTATTGTAGGGTTTTTTTTTTTTTTTTTTTTTTTTTTTTTTTAATATAATATTTATGTTGTTGTTGTTGTTTGGATTTTTTTGTGACTGCTGTTTGTCCAAAACGAGGCTTCTTACGTAACTAATTTTATTCGATAGAAGTTAAGATAAGGCGCTCTTATTGTCGACAGACGTCTAATAATCAAATAAACATAAAGCACAGAACTAAGTATACTGTTATTTTAGCACTGTTTGTGTGAATGTGACTATTTGTATATAGGAACCTCTGACAAGTAGGTGTTTTGAAAACAGTAAAAGAGAAAATGATAGAATTAGTGTTCTAGCTAGCTAGTCCTTATTTATTTTGGCAATTCTTTCGTGTAGTTCTTGTCAGCTGAGCGAATATAATATCTTCCTAACGTGTACCGTTTAGTGCGAACTAACAGCATAAAAACATTTTCTACATTACCACGTTATTCGTTTATACATAATGAATTGTAATCTTTGCTAATAATAAAGGCTAACTGCAATATAATAAAGTGTCAGTATGATTTAAGCCACGACATAGAAACTAACGTGTTAGTAAATGTAATAATAATAATCATAATCATAATCATAATCATCATCATCATCATCATCATCATCATCATTATGTTGACAATGATGATGTTAAAAATAAATTAAAAAGTGAATAACAGATATATTTTATTTTTAATTATTTAACGAAAAAGTAATGTACAGCACTGTCAAAATCGTCTGGAATAATAACAGAATGTAAACGAAAAGGGCTTGATAAACGTTTTTTGATGAGCAAATTGACATCGAATTACGAGGTTGTCCAGTACCAGCGGCGCCAAGGTGTGGTTAGAAAATCTGCATCATCTCCATAATCTCCATCACCCACTTTATATTCATTTTGTATAAACAGTAAATAAATATGTTCAGAAAACAGGTACGTTTATTATTATCATTATCATTACCATCACGTGAAAACTATCGTCTCCATCATCATCGTCATTATTCATTTATTCATGTATTCATTTATTCATTTATTTTTTTATTCTTATTCTTATTCGGTAAAAACAGCTAAACCTCTTTCATTAGATTGCCACTATCTTAGAAACTTCTTAATTATAGAAAACATGGAGCTGTCACTTCTGTTAAATCTATAAAGTGAGTTGTAGTTTCCTGGAAATGAAAGGAATGCTTTTGATGTCTGATTATTAAACTATCTAAGGCTGTTGGATCTAGACAAAGTCGTACAGATAAAGTAATGTTGGCTGAACTTGACACAGTGTACTATACCGTGCAGTTCAGATAATAAATTAGTTCAGTACAGAATTGCAAATGTCTGATAAAAAGACACTCTGCATAATATATAGTAATTAATTTGAGACAGATTGTTGTTTTAACAGTAATTGGGATGCTTAAAATTGCCATTAAAGTTTTGTTCGTTTAACTAGTGTTCAGTATAAAGCAGTATCGAATTAGGAGATATATGTGTGTGTGTGTGTGTGTGTGTGTGTGTGTGTGTGTGTGTGTGTTCCATCAAAAAATTATATTTTATAGGTTCATTAAAATACATGGATTGACAATTTGAAAACTTTCTCTGGATACTTGTTATGACAAAAATTATTTTTTTCTTGTTCTATATACTGAAATTTTGTTTATCTTGAATATGTGACGGCCATTAAATATAGACAGATATTAATTATGTAAGCAAAGAGAGAGGCCGAAAGTAAATTATGATGTTTAATTTAATAAGAATAATGTAATTCCACTCTTTATACGTTTAAATGCTTACGGCTATCATAAATTTCATTTAATTTTTTATTTGAGATACAAGTTTTAAAAATTATCCTGCACGAAAGCGTCCAAAACATTAATCAAAAAAAAAAAAGAAGAAGAAGAAAATTAATTGTTAATTAATAAACAAATAAACATGTAAATAAATAATTTAAAATAAAATTACCCTTAGAATGTAATAATAATTTTATTTTCTTAATCTCGATTCCTTACTCTAAAAATAATTTTATTAGCCGAAGTTCAATACGCGGTTCTGTATTCACCGCATCCATTTGCCTTTGTTCGCGGAATACGCAGACGGCACTGAGGCAACATTGTTTTTATTCTTTGTGTTTCACACCTGTCGTCTGCTGATTTTATACGATCTCGAAACAATCGAAGCAGTTCAACAACGTCTGCAGGTAAATGCAGAAAATCAATAAAAAGCCTCAGATTTTGTAATTATATTAAATTTTTTTTTTCAGCTTTTGTCCGAGTCTGACGAATCAATATTTGTTTCATAATAATATGCTCTTTCATCTTTTCATCTTCTATTATTATTGTTATTATTCCCTTTTTTTTTTTTTTTTTTTTTTTTTTTTTTAATTCTCTGACTTTAGTGTAATGATAATATTTTTTTTATGAAACATCGGCTTTTTGTTAGAAAAAAAAAGAGAGAGAGAGAGAAAAAGAAAAGAAAAGAAAAAAGATTGTTGCCACAGTTACTACTGTTAGGTTTAATATATGCATAATTTCTAGTTTGATTTTTTTTTTTTTTTTTATTTTTTTTTTTTTTTATCATAATTTCTGTTATTATTATTATTATTATTATTATTATTATTATTATTATTATTATTATTATTGTATAAATATTTTAAGTCACTTCATATTTTAAACTCTTGAAACAAAATTATGTCCAGGACCTTTTTGGGGCTGGTATTTTGTTTTATATTATATTATATTATATTATATTATATTATATTATATTATTTTATTTTATTTTATTTTATTTTATTTTATTTTATTTTATTTTATATTTTTATATTATATTATATTTATATTTGTATTATATTATATTATATTATATTATATTATATTATATTATCCATTTATTTATTCATTTATTCATTTTAGTCTTTAATTTTGGAGAAATAAATTAACTTCAATATCGATTAATAAAGGATGAGCAAGAGAGGCAAATGCGTTTGAAACATCTATGCTGCTTATGTGCTGGAGTGTGTGACTCAGTCTTTTTGTTTCGTTCGAAAAGGTACTTTAAAGAACGATAACTCCAGCATACAGACTGCTTATAACATTGATCAAAAGACAATAAACTCGATATTTTGCTTATCTTTGATATTTACAATGGCTTCTCTTAGAGCCTCAAAGACATTGGAGTTTCTAAGAAAACTTAAAAGGTAAATTATATGTGCTATTATATGAAGTCATGGTTCGTGTCACATGACAGTGTTACAAAGTGAAATTAAATTGAATAAATCGAAGCTCGACTACAACCCCCAATTTCACAGTGTTATCATTATGTTATAACTTATATGTACATAGTTTTAGAAAATTGCTATATAATATTAACAAGTCTTCTTCTTCTTCTTTTTCGTGAGTTTTATAAATTTATTTATAATTGCAGATTGGATAAAGTGCAGTTTGGAACATGTGGAAGAAAACACATTTCAAATACTGGTAATAATTTTTTTATATGTATATATTATATATTATATATATTTCTTTAATACAGAGTTATTAAATTAGTGCACATTTTACAAATACACCCAACATACACACACACAAGTATTGACATTTTCACAGAACACTTCTTTTGTTTGTTTTGATATCTTGTATATTTATGATTCATATTATAAGTGTGTTTGGTGCAGTTAACTATACTTCTATAGTGATGTATGTGTGTCTAAATTCATATTAAACTGCTTTTCAGTGAAACAGCCAATAGACAAGATTCTTATAGCCAACAGAGGAGAAATTGCTTGTCGTATAATGCAAACAGCCAAGAAACTAGGAATTAAAACTGTTGCTGTCTACAGTGAAGCAGATTTTGGTGCTTTACATGTCCATCTGGTGATTTATTTATCCAGTTTTCTGTTTCCTCTCATATATTTATTATTAGTTGTGCAAAATAATATATAAGTTTACCAAAGTTCATAATTAGTTACATGAACTTTAAGAATGTATCATGAAATATTTCATTTCTAAATAATAATTTTTATTACTATTATTTATTTTTATCTTTTATTTAAAATGTATTTATTTGTTTAAAATGTATTTTTATATATTTGTATTTGTTTGTTTTTATTTTAATTTTTATTTATATATTTTTTTGTTAATTGTTAGAATATTTATTTTAGCCAATTAACAGTTTATTTCTAAGAAAAGACTGTGTATAGTGCAAAAATATTTAATATTGAATGGGTTTTTGTGTGGGTGGGTGTGTATCTGTCCTGTAAAAATGGTGCAAATTTTATTGCAGTGTTCTTAATAATTTAGTTTTTGAAGCCATAACAATTTAGAAAATGATCAATTTCTGAAATTTATATATTTTTTCGTATTTGAATAAAATTTGCAAGAAAAAAACATTTTTTGCTTTTGTATGTCATGAGAGTTGTATTTCTGAAAAAGTAAAATATTAGTAAAAGAATGTTTTTTAAAACAATTATTTTAAATTCATTCTTTTATAAACAGTCTTTTTACACATCTTCATATATTCTAGTAGGATAGGACAGCATAGCATAGCATAGCATAACATAATGTAATGTAACGTAACGAAGCATAACATAACATAGCATAGCATTGTGTATTATAGCATAGTGTAGCATAGCATAACCAGAAATAATATTACAGAACAAGGTGAAAACAGCAGGTATATAACTTTTGTAAATTTCCTTTTAGGCTGATGAAGCCTACTGTATAGGACCCCCAGCAGCCAGTGAGAGTTACCTTCGACAAGATGCTATTATTAAGGTGGCTAAAGAGTCTGGAGCTCAGGTAAAAAAAAAATAATAATAATAATAACTGAAACAACCTTTCATAACAATAAAGTATGAGAATAATGAAACCAGCCTGAAAGATTAATAATAATAATGACCACTATTTTCCTTTTCTGGTACATCATTTAGTTGATAGAAATTATGAGTGTTTGAAAAAACAAACATAGTGAATAACAAAAGTTAATTTACATCATTTTAAATATCATTCTCATTGTACATAATATGACTATAATAATTACTTAATAATAATCATTAATTTTAAAAGATTTAAAATTCCTTGATCTGTATATTGTGAATCCATATTATGTCTGACTGTATTTTGTTTTTATGTTGCAGGCCATTCATCCCGGGTATGGGTTTTTGTCAGAGAACACTGACTTTGCTGAACTTTGTGAGAAGGAAGGCGTCATATTCATTGGGCCGCCTGCCTCAGCCATCAGAGACATGGGCATTAAAAGGTTGGCAGTTTTAAGACAGTAATGGGTCGTGGATAAAAATTTAATTGTTGAATTTCTGATGGGAAATAATAACGTAATGATAGATAATGTTAGATGTAGAAGAATAAACAAAATAAACTGAAACTATTTCCATGGTACTTAATCGTTTTTAATCATCACAGGTTATATTTATTTAAATTAATTTTTCCATAGTTTCCTGACTTTCAAGAAGGTCTCTGTACTCAAGAAATAATTTTTATTAACTAACAAAAAATTCATTTTCATAGGTTTATATCTCATTTGAAAGAAATATGTATTCAAAGATGTGTGACATTTTATGAGTTTATCAGCCCTATTAAGAGTAATTATACATTTGATACCACAGCCTCTTGAAATTTTGAATATAACTCATGGACTCCTAGTATTACAATGTGGACACACAAGGGTCCATGTTCCATAGTTCGGAAACCACGGATGCATGTCATGGCAAAGAGCACATTCAATGGCAGATGATAATCAAAGACGGAAGAAATTGCTTTAGTTTTTAATGTTTCTCTAGCTGAATGATATTTTTTCCTTTATAATAAAACTTATTTTGAAAGTTTTATTGAATATAATATTGGCAGCTCCTTGTAATAAATCCTTAACCTTGTATAAATAAAATAAGAGAAAGATTATTACTTCAGCAAATTCTTTGCCATGTGTTTAATTTTTAAATTAAATTGTTTTATGTTTAAAATGAAATGTCAGAAATAAATGCTTCTACATAATATAAAAAATTATATATAATTATTCATTGTATCCTGAGAAAAACTCAAGTAAAGAAAATTTTAAAAACACTTTCCACAGAAGTAAAATATTACATTTTTGCTTCTTCTATGAATTAGCTTTAGTACTAATTACCTAATTTGGAAAATATTATTTTGACTATTAAGATTTTATTTTCATGTTTTCAGTACGTCCAAATCAATCATGTCTGCTGCTGGAGTACCTATCATTGAAGGTTACCATGGCGAGGACCAATCAGTAGACAGGCTGAAGCAGGAAGCTGCCCGGATTGGTTATCCAGTTATGATAAAAGCAGTTCGAGGTGGAGGTGGCAAGGTAAGACTGATAATCTCAATCTACAGACACAAAAATTTGTTTCCTGACCTGGTTAGAGCAATTAGTAAAAACTGTTATTTTTATAACAGAGATAAAACAATCTTATTGGTAGAAGATGCAATGAACATTATGTTTAATGTCTGCATTTTTTTTGATAGTTATAATAGCAAATATTAATTCCATGACAGACATTTTAGTTTTTGAGATATGATTTTTGCTAAATATTTGTTGCTTAGCTGATTAAGAACTGGAGAAAATCTGAGGAACAATATATTTATTTTCTGAAATAAAAAATATACAGTTTATAGGATTTTGTATTTTATGCTTTTAATTTTATCCTTTCTTTTAATCTTTTTTTTTTTTTTTAATAATTTATAAATTTAATAAAATCTGTTTATTTTTAAAAATTATTTACTTATTTATATTATTATTTTTAATATATCTTAAATTTCCTTTTTTAAATTTTTTTTTTTTTCGTCTATTTTGAGGAGCTTTAGTGATTTGCTAAATTTCATAAAATCAGTTTATAACTGAATACTGTGTTTTATTCAGGGTATGCGTATAGTGATGACAGAAGATGACTTCAATTCCCAGCTAGACTCTGCTCGCACTGAAGCTGTCAAGTCTTTTGGTGATGACGTCATGTTGATAGAAAAATATGTCGACACACCAAGGTAAAAACTACACACATAACTGATTACATATTTCTAATGAATACATTAAAAGAACTATTCTGAAATGATCTTTCAAAAAAAAACCATTAACACTTTTCAAAAAAACTATTTTATTGTGGAAAATACTTTTGTGTCATTTGCAACATCAGAATAATAGTCCAAAATAATTTTGAAGTGGAATTAGAGTAAAATCTCAATGTTAATTCTACAAATAATGTTTATTTTTTTATTTTTTTATTATTATTATTAATTTTTTTTTTTTTTTTTGCTGCTCAACATTGATTTGTCTAAATAACTCTTATGACATAATTAAGTTTTGATATTAATATTAAATTCAAAATAAAAATACTTTGTTTTTGATGTCTGCATAAAACTACTGCTGTCTGATATTAGTACCATTAGAGCCAATATAAATATATTTTCTTATGTAATAAAATTTGTTTTTATTCACAGCTTGTTGAATTTCAGATTCTTTATGTCAAGAATATGTCTGCATAATGAATGTGACAAAATTACTACATTAAGATATTAGTACGAATAGCATCAACATAAATATGTTTTTTAATATAATGTGATATTTTTGTTATTTTTATTCAAGGCATGTAGAGGTTCAGGTTTTTGGTGATAAACATGGGAATTATGTCTACCTGTTTGAAAGAGACTGCAGTGTTCAAAGAAGACATCAGAAAATTATAGAAGAAGCTCCAGCAGTAAGTAATAATGAACAAACCTTTCTGTTTATAATCTAAAGACATACTGAGATTTCCTAATGATTATTTTTTCTGACTGAGCCATATATAGACGTATATTCACATTCTAAAGCTGTGATTCTCAATCAGGGTCATATGCTTTGAGAACACAGGACAATGGTGAAAGCTACATATTTATAACATATACAAGCTTATATATAACTACATTCTGTAATTCATTTTACTTCTTAGCGAGTGAAAAGTAACCTAAGGGCCCCATTTTTTTAATTATTTGAAATATGGTGCTGAAAAATAAAAGGTAAAGAACAGTTGTTCTAATTATACACATCTTTGTGAACTTTTTGGAGGTATGGATTATTGTTCTCTTCAAGAGGATTTGTTTGTAAGGGCAGTAACTGTTTTCTCTTTCTTTTCAACAAGATATCTCATGTACAAATAAAAACAGTAAAATGACTGATAAGTTAGTTGCCAAATCAAAAGTCAAATTGGGAGTTTTAATGTCTTTGATGTACATAAACACATTTATACATGTGTGCCTGGTTTTGGTTATTTACCTGAGTAAAATGTAGCATCCAAACACTGATATTTTCAGCCAGGAATTTCCGAAGATGTACGCAAGTCACTGGGGACAGCTGCAGTCAGAGCTGCTCGTGCAGTGAACTATGTGGGAGCAGGTACTTTTGTTTTTAACTGTTTACAACTCCATGTATTTCTTTACTTTTTTTTTCTATTTAAGAGAAAGCTTAGAGTGTTTTGTTCAACAATACCACTTTGATTAAGATCTATGTTTAGGTGTTGGGTGTCACATTTATGAGGAATGATATATTATTGATTGGGTGTTGAGTACCTTTATTAAAAAATAACCTTTTAGCATTTTGGTTAATTTCCTTTTGTCATTGGTTACTGGATGTTTTTTGTTTGATTTGTTTTTTAATTTAATTTTTTTTTTTATTACTGTTATTGTAATCATTATCATTATCATTTTCATTATTATTGTTGTTATTTTATTATTACTGTCATTATTATTTATAAACTTATTATTATTATTATTATTATTATTATTATTATTATTATTATTATTATTATTATTTATTTATTTCAGGCACTGTTGAGTTTATAATGGACAAAGATCAGAAGTTTTACTTCATGGAGATGAACACTCGACTACAAGTTGAACATCCTGTCACTGAGATGATTACAGGAACAGATCTTGTTGAATGGCAGATTCGGGTACACTGATTTAAAATTAAAAATTAATTATATAAATACATTGACTTAAAATTTAAAATTAATTCTATGAATACACTGATTTAAAATTAAAAATTAGTTATATAAATATACTAATTTAAAATTAAATGTTAATTATATAAACACATTGATTTAAAATTAAAATTTAATTATATAAATACACTGATTTAAAACTAAAAATTATATACATTTTTTGGAGCCAGCATGTAATACTAATTTAACTGATATTAGTAATATTAGTAATGAAATTAATTTTTTGTTACTTAGAATATTTTCACAATAAAATTCAGATAATACATACATGAACACAACAAAATACATACTTACAACCCATACGCAAACAAACTTTTATGTTTACACATATTCATATGTCTGCAATAATCAGTGGTAAGTAATTTCATGTAGATAAACAAACATCCGTATTCTATTAGAGACATATGCACATGGATGCCTGTACTTGCATATTAATTCATGCAAATAATGATACCAACACAAACAAACGAGTCTGTACTAGTTTACAACGTGTGTTTGAAGGTGGCTGGTGGTGAAACACTGCCTCTGAAACAAGAAGAAATAAAACTCAAAGGTCACGCATTTGAAGCACGTATCTACGCAGAAGACCCCAGCAACAGTTTCATGCCTGGAGCAGGCCCTCTGTTACACCTGTCCACACCTCAACCGGAACCAGGTGTCCGAATTGAAACAGGTGTCAGACAAGGTAAATAATTGATTTTTTATGACTAATCAACTATCTTGTTGAAAATATTTCAAAGGATCTTATTTTTTTTTTTTTTTTTTTTTTTAAATTAATTATGAAATGTCTGATAATGCAGAAAGTTACATAGACAAAAACTGGATGGAGGTAATGCTAGTAAATTGTTTAATAAATTTGTGTATAATTAACAAGAAATTAATCTTTGTTAATACAGTATAATAATAATAATAATAACCAGTCTATAGTTTTTCATTCTTTCTGGGTTTTTTAATGAATAACACTGATAGATTCCTTTATAATTGCATTTTTTAATTTTTTTTTTTAGATTTGTTTTTGTTTTTGCTATCTCTTTATATTTCATTTAATTTATCACAGGTGATGAAGTATCCGTCCATTATGACCCTATGATAGCTAAACTGGTTGTTTGGTCCTCGGACAGACAGTCTGCTTTAAGAAAAACTGTTTCTGCTTTAAGAGATTATCAGGTTCTCTTCACATTTAATTATAAATTTTTCTTTGTATGTAACATTCGTTAAAAGTGAATTTACTGTTTACATAAAATACACATTCTGAAATCTTTTTTGATTTTATTTCATATTCTAGCCCTCATGCTCTTCCTATCAGATACATCTGGCCTGCTATTTTAAAAAGTTTGCCCGTTCCTGACATACATCAATGAAATTAATAATACCTGACTTAAACTAACTTGCAGCTGTAACATTTCAGGTTGTTGGACTGAAGACCAATATTGAATTTCTGGTTGAACTGGCCAGACATCCTCAGTTCCAGGCTGGAAATGTTAACACAGACTTCATACCTCAGTATTCCGAGGATCTTTTCCCTAGTAAAACAATATCAGACGATATTCTCTGTCACGCAGCTGTTGGTCTTGTTCTCTGGCAGCAGGAGAAGTTGATAGCAGAAAGCCATTTTACTGAAGGTATATTTAAACCTGTGTCCCTTCCTGATACCATTAGAGAAATTGATACCCCCCTTCACACAACAGCCACAATGTTTATAATATAATGTATAATATGAAGTATAAAAACTGAAATTTAAAAAAATGGAAATTGCATAAACAAATGTTTTTTCAATTTTGCTTAAAACAAGTCAAATTGTATTTTAATAATAAACTTATTTTGCATGGCAGGATATCATGGCCATCAGCACTAATGGGATCAGAATTTCTTTCTTTATATATTAAAATGTTCCTCTATGGGAAACATTGATTTAAACTAAATCATCTAAGATGCAAACCTAAATGATGTATGTCCAATACGTCACTTCCAAATAATTGTTATATGGCAAACACAGTCAATCCTCAATTTTTGAAGCTGTCCTCATAACAAATTAGTATTTTGTCATTTGTTATGTAATGTGTTGAAATGTTTGACATGATACCAGTGTTTCTAATTATACCATTCTGCTGCTAAACATTCCAGAGAAATTTAGATATTTTTCTGAAAATTAACTTCAATTTGGGAAAATATTCTTAAAACAATATTCCAAAACAGTCTTACATAATTTTGGAAGTTAATTTTTTTTTGTTCATAATTATTATTATTATTATTTAGTGGGTTTTTTTTCTTAGCCAGTTTATTGCCAACTGTTACTAAAAGGATACCACTGGAAGATGACCTATGAAAAAAAGCTTTCATTTAATTTAGGAGAAGGGTAAATATGAAAGATATCTATAATAGCTGACAGAAAACTAAAAATATCCTGCATGCAATATGATGACATTTACCTGTATTTCAGGTTTGTTTTAGTTCAGGTTGTGTTTGTGATTATCTCAGATTTGTTTTGTTATAGATCCGTTTTCACCTTTCACATGGTGTGCAGGGCATCGGATTAATGAAGTAACTACAAGAAAACTCAGTCTTTATGACGGTGATACAGGTGAAAAACAGTCACTACTATTTTACCTAAATATAATTTTTTCATTTTATTTTATTATTATTTTTGTATTGAATTATTTATAATGAAACCAGTTTTTTTATGGATATATTTTTTTTAATTTAAAATTAAAAATTGTTTTATCAAATTAATTCTAGTTCAGTCCTCCTTGTGCATACTGTTGTTATGTTTTGTAACTAGCAATGTTTGGCCTCATGGTCAGTTCCTAACCTGAACTCTGATGACATTCTAACCTCTTCAGGATGGTCATTCTACAAACAACTAATCTCCTAGTCACTTAATGCTGATGTCACTGATAAATAACCAAATATTTTAAATGTATTTTTGTTTTCCTGTTTTCCGTTTATACACATCTGCATCAATATTTTTTTGATAGATAACATTTGTTCAAATGTCATTATAATTGTTATATGAATTGAAAATAATTATAAATATTACATTTTGTTTTCAGAATTAATATCTTTAAAAAAAAATCACTGATTATTTTGTTTGTTTGTTGACAGAAATTAAAGTGGAGGTATCAAACAGTGGCAACAGTTGCTTTGTGGTCAGCATAGGTGATGTCCAGCACATGGTGTTTGGTCAGTGTGAGCAGACGTCCAGTGGTTTCAGACTGACCTGTACTATTGATGGTGTCAAATCTTCAACTTCAATCGTAAAGCAGGGAAACTCACTTCATCTGTTCTCTCTGGTTAGTACATAGATAAAAACCAAGTCTCAGAAATGACAGGGTTTCTAGATCAAACCTCAGTGAGGGATGTGTGATGTTCTTTAGACAGAGTTTTTATCAGCATCATTTATCCTTATGTGTTTAGCTAATTATATATTGTAAGTATTCCAAAAATGAGCAAAGTATGCCATTAACTGCAATTGATGTGGTTTTTTTTCTTTCTAAGTATGTTTCAGTAAATGTTGAAAATAGCTTGAGGAGTGCTCTGAATTCGCCCAAGCATTTAGCTTCTGCCAATACTAACATCACCACCCCTACCAGCATCACCACAACAATACTGTACAGCTTGGCTTTTGAAATAATTTAGCCTATTTGTTTGTTGTTTTCTTTATTTTCATTTTATTTGTTTTTGTGGTGGTTTTATTTTTTTATTTTTCTAATATTTTAATTTAATTAATTTCATATTTTGTTTTCTGATTTGTTTTTATTTATTAATTATTGTGGTTCAGGGGGTTTTCTTTTTATTATTGTATTATTTTATTATCTAATTTTTTTTTAAATTAATATTTTTGTTCCTGTTTCATTTGTGCTTTTTTTTTTTTTTTTTTTTTTTTTTTTTTTTTTTTGTAATTATGGAATCTTAAAAGAGAAACGTATTCTGTTTGATTCACCAGAAAAATGAAAGATGAATAATAATTTATCTCTCACTCTGCAATTAATTTCTGTCCATCTATGTCTAAATATTTTCTCTTTTGTCTTAATGATTTCAGAATGGAAGCCATGAACTGAAACTTCCTGTGCCTAAATTCCTTAAATCAGAAGCCACTGGGGGTGCAGCCAGTGATGCTTTAGCTCCTATGCCTGGCGTTATTGAAACGATTTTTGTCACTGAAGGGTCTGATGTTCAAGCAGGTGACCCTCTTGTGTCCATGATTGCCATGAAGATGGAGGTGAGATATTTCTACATATTTTAGCTGTTTTTTGTGCATTCAAACCTAAATGTCATATTTATAAATGTTTTTTATTTTTTTTTTATTTAATATAACAGAGAGACAGGAAGAAAGAGAGATTATGGGTGGGGTATACATTAATGTTTATGGATGTGTATGTGCATGTTTGTTTTTATGTATATGTGTGTAATGAGAGAGAGAGAGAGAGAGAGAGAGAGATGTTGGTATGTGTGTGTAGGTGTGTATGTTGATGTTTTGGGTGTATGTGTGTGTGTGTGAGAGTGGGAGTATGTATGTATCCTTTTGTTTGTGTGTGTGTTCATTTTCATCATTACTTTTAACTGTATTTTGAAAATGTACACTAAATATAGAATGTTATTGTTTACAGTACATAATCCGAGCCCCTAGAGCTGGGCTGGTGGAGAAGATTATGTTCAAAGAAGGATCATCCGTTGTCAAGGGATCCCATCTGGTCCATTTCAAAGAAACTGAAACACCAGAAGAAGATTCAAAGAATGATTAAACAATTCCTACCTTTTTGGAAGAACTTACTAATAAAAATATTATCAATACTAGTATTATTAATGTGTATTTCTCTGAAAAGAAATTTTTGTAAAAAAAACCCAGAAAATATATATTGTAATTTAAATTTATTATTGTCTTCATCATTGTCATCATTGTCATCATCATCGTCATTACAATCAATATTATTATCATTATCATTTGTGTGTATCTGATGCAGTTCTATACTCTCTTGATGTGTGGATTTCAGTAAAGAGAGGTGGGCAGTTTGTGTGTAATGAAATACAACTGCAGATAAGAACTTTATAATTACATTGTGTGTGAATGTGGATTTCATTAACTACATAGAGGTAACACAAGTTACTGTTTTAATGTTGTAATGAAATATTTATAATAGCATTAGTGAGTCAGCAATACATTTTTGTTTTGTTTTGGGATATTGTTTTTGTTTTCTTTTTTCTCACCTTTTCCTTTTTAATTTTTTATTTATCCAGAAATAGGGCATTATTTGTCAGTAGAATGAAAGAAGAACATATGAAAAAGCAATGGTTATTAATGCATATATATATCAGAAAAACTGAAAAATCTGTAATCAGTTTTGTGTGATGTTTAAAACCAAACAAATAAAAAAATACTAATATTGCTTTGTTTAAGTGTACATATGTTGAAAACATAGCCTAAATACATTTGATAGCATTTTGTATTCAGTTGATCTAATTAATGTGTTCATAATGGTGACTTAGTATCATAATTATCATATATCATTCTATCAGATTTTTTTAATATGTAAAACACAATTGCCAAATAAATATATATATATTTTTATAATTAAAAGAGTAAAAAGAAAAGAAATTAAAAAGAAATAAATAATTAGAGACGCCTTCTCATACTTTATTGTTAATAAGGATTAGTCAAAAAACAAAAAAAATGAAACAAAAGCTTTAAACTATATAAAATATTAGGCTTATTTGTTAATGGCATGAAAAGAGACATTTCAAATATGATAAACACTTAAAATCACTTCCTTGATGTTCTTTCACATGCTTACAGAACAGTTACAAATTTTGGTATATCCAAACATGGAGGCAGATTCTGTTAAGTAATATTTTATTTCTTATTTTATTCATTTATTACTACTACTGCTGCTACAACTACCACTAATATTACTAAAATTTATTTATTTATTTATTTATGTTAAATCAAGAGTTCTAGGAAAATGCTTAAAAAATATGATTAATGAAAACATAAAATTTTATTAATGTATCCTTTAAAATGTTTTACATTATATATATAAATCACTGCAAACTTAATGTCATATTTCATTAACAAGGACAGGTCTAAAAGATCAGTTAGATCATAGAATCGTGTGGTAGATTTATTTTCAGTCTGTTGACATGGATACAGAGCACTGATTACAAATGATGGCAGATTCTTGAAGTAAAATTTTATTTCTTCTTTTATTCATTTATTACTACTACTGTATTTATTTAATTATTCTTGGAGAAAATATAAAATTGTATATAATGTAGAAAGAGGGAGAGAGATGTATAATTTAAAAAAACAAACAAAATACCCTGACGTGACAGAACTAATTAATAAAATATTTTGGTTACATAACTGAAAACACATTTATAAAGCAAATCAACATTATAACAAGTAGCTTGTCGTTATTTTGTTTGCCTGATAATACAAACACACTGTATACCAAACAACCATGATTATACATTTAACTTCCAGTGATTGGTTTTACAAACGTAGGCTTAACTTCGGTGACAGGAAGAAATAGTCGAAATGTATTCTGTAAACTTACATTATGTGTTTAATTCAGTTGTTGCTGCCCAATAATTAGTAATGTTGTAAAATAGCAAAAGTGTAGTTAATAAACATCTGATAACAGAGCTCTGATCTGCACTAGCCACGCTATCTTTTCACCTTCAAAAACTGATAAGACTTAGTATTGATGTTGAATGTTTCAATTATCAAAATTATGTGTTCAGCAGGTGCATGTGATCTAAAGGATGTGTCTGTTGAGAAATAATCAACACTTGGAAAAGTGTCTGTATGTCACAGGTGGCTGCTCACCTCGGGGGCCACTAAAGACAATTACACTGGGCAGTTACCTGAGCTTTTGTTAATAAAAAAAAAAAAAATTCCAGTCAAGTTATTAATTCTTAAAGACATACATATAAATAAAACACAAACACACACAGGCACACACACATATAATCAAAAAATATACATATAACATACATACTTACATATATATATATATATATATATATATATAAGTAAAATAGATACTTATTTAAATACAATCTCAAACGTACAAAGATTCATATACATACAAATGTATGATCATCTGTTGTCAACATTTTAATTTAAGCATTGCCTAACAAAGCCAAACTTTATAAACTGTCTTACTAATAATGTATACATTATTGTATAGTATTTGTGGTCATTATATTTTGAGAGAGAATGTTTAGCAGTAAACAAAACAAATTCTGGGGGAAAATTAAAACAAAATCAAGTTCATCCACTTTTATTTTGTGTTGAAAAGAACTAGAACTGTTACTTGAGTTAAGTAATTATCATTATTATTATTATTTTGTGTGTGTGTGTGTGTGTTATTTCGACCCATTAACAAATAGAAAATAAAAGACTGAAAATTAACTTTCAAAGATAAATTAACTTAATATTAGAAATGTATAATTGGATAATCAATGTTAGAAACATGAATGTTGTGTTTTATTCAAAGAAGATTACTTTTCAGTTTTTGTCTTTCTTTCTCCCTGTGTCTTTTTTCTTATTTTTGTAACTCTCTCTCTCTCTCTCTCTCTCTCTCTCTCTCTCTCTCTCTCTCTCTCTCTCTCTCTCTCTCTCTCTCTCTCTCTCTCTCTCTCTCTCTCTCACACACACACACACAGACATACACAAAAAAACATTCAAAGAACATAAGAGGCAAGTTTAAAACTAGAAATTTAAATGCCTATTTTGACTAACTTGACTAACGAGGAAAGCTATAGGTTATTAAAGATAATAAGCTGGCAGATAACAACATAATTTTAAAACAATTAACTTAAAATTGCACTTATGGCTATGAATATTAGTATCTTAAAAACCTTTTTGTGTGTCAACTCTAAGCCTACATTCAATTTTTTTGAAGATTATGAAAGACAAAGGATAGACTGAAAAAAAGAGAAAAAGTGATGAATAAAATAATTACAGGATTATTTGTTAACACCTCAATACATATTAAATGTATCTGTGGAAGTATGGATAAATATTCCAATAAAAATTCTTTATATTTTCTCGTTATTGTCTACTTATTTACTTTTGTCATCATTCATGACAAAGTTTGACAATAAATAAATATCTATTTACAAAAACGTGATAAATTGAGTTGTTATTTTTTTCTGCTTTCTGATAACACTAACATAAAACAAATTAGAGCAAACCATGTAAGCAAGAGAAATAGCGATGACCACATATTTTAAAACTCTTAAGATCATACTTAATATGCAGCATCTTTGCAAATGCCCTCTCCTCCACAGACACAATGACATATGATTCAAAGCTTCCAGTAGTGTTCCCTATAATTATTATAGCAACAGATTTCTTTAACAAATTCTGTTAGCTGGAAGTAACCAACAAAAATGGCACCTATTTATATAGTTACCTATGTCTTAAAAATGGTCATTAATAATAATTGTGGATCATATACAGTTGGATGGGGGCCTATAAAGAGCTGGTTTGGAGAGTCCTGTTAATGATGTGAGGGGCATAGATAACTGATAATTTTTATATAATTAATATAACCAAGATAGCACATAAATCTGGCCCAATGATGGCTGACATTTGGTCCAGCTGATTTTAAAGACCTATTTTTGTTTCATAAGTCTTGTTTCTGTGAAATAGGAGGTCATAATTATTACTATTTTTATCAGAGGTGGTTCTGACCTCATATGCCAGATATCTAGAATGGTCAGAAAAGACATATGATGGCAAACACTCATAGTAAATAATATTATAACAATAAGTCCACTTTGACGAAAAAAAATTGACTGAATTAAGTTCACTGGACATTATCCAAACTATGTAACATTTTTGTGCACATCTGAACTGCATCAAACAGTATTTATATATTTTGTATCCTGTCAAGCAAAAGAAATTAACAGTTTCCTTTAATCTTCGGTCTCAAACAAGTACATAAAAAAAAAGAAAAAAAAGATTTCAGTAGAAACAAGTACTTTCATTTTAATTGATATAAATGCTCTGTACATTACATATAAATATTTATAATTTTTGTTCACTTAAAAGTAGATCAGTGACATTTGAAAAAAGTTGTTAATTGGTTTCTATTGCCATAACAACTGACTACGTATTAATTCTGACCAGATACAGTCAAAATCTTTGAATCTGTTTGATAATTGAAAAATGTCATCAGACATGTTGGCTATTCCTTTCTGGCGCAGAAAAGAGTATGTTACCAAAATCAAAGTGAGCTTTAGTTAAATAATAATATTTTAATTTTTATATTAATTTTTTGTTTTGTTCTTATGCGTTTAAATATATATATATATATATATATATATATATATATATTGATTTTGAATTATGTTCTAACATTTATATACATATATGTAAACAGAACAGAGAACATTACAGCTGTAAAAATGATGATGATGATGTTTTGGAATACAGTGGTTTTTACCAAACCGTGATCAAAATACAAAATTTCTAAATTGTTTTCTTCTTCTGTTCTTTTTATTTCTTTTTTCCTTATTGTTCTTCCTTCTCTCTCTCTCTCTCTCTCTCTCTCTCTCTCTCTCTCTCTCTCTCTCTCTTTTTTTCTTTTTTTTTCATTCTTTTTCTGTATGTAATGAATACAAAATTAATTACTGATGTATCTATAATACAAACATTTTCAGAATGAAATACTGTATCGAGGTATTCTCCAGAATTTACTTCATCCATTAGGACATCCTGACTCTGAGAAAGGACTTAGACCAGGAGATCTGATGGACCATCTTAGAGAGGTAGGACTAAAGAGCCACAATAATGAAATAAAAGAAATGAATTAGTTAACTGATATCAAAATAATCCATAAGTTTTAAAAAAGTAACCATCAATCTGTTTTGAGGGGTCAAACTGGTGGTGGGTGTATTTCAGATTTACATCCCATACCCTAATTATTCAAGTTAACTCTGGGATTTTTCAGGTATTTGATGTCAGTCGAGAGGATCATGAATTTTTCTCCGAAGAAGAACTCCGTAACAGGGTAAGTTAAAACATTTAATATTTATTTTATTTTCTATACTTCAAACCAACCAGCCACTGCATCACTCAGAAATCTTTTGTGTCTTAACTGTGTAATTTATGTATATATATATATATGTATATCTTCTAAATACTACCATGTTATCTTCTGAATGACAAAAGCTAATTAAGTATTTTTCTTTCTTTATGAAATAATATGGGTCAGCTAGGATATTCAGGGCTGCACCAAAATGATTCAGAAAAAAACTGGAATCACAGAAATTAGTAAAGAAAGCTAATAAGATAACAAAAACTGAAAAATATAAAAAATAAAACAAAGACTACCTAATTCCACCCTCTGTATATTTAAGTAAGAATACCTGTCTTTTTCTGTGATACTTTTGTTTTTAATGCATTTTCTGCAGGAAATGTGGTGAAAAAATTAACATGATTTTTGTTTAGTTTTTCTTTTTCAATAGAGTTCTCATTCATAAACATGGTAGGGTCAGACTGCAAAGGCAGTAAGTAAAAAACTATCTGTTATTGCTGATCAGTAAAGCATAACCTTAGCCATGTTTTCTGAAATGAAAGGTTCAAAAAAAAATGACTGAATTTTTAATGATTTCTAAATGTGATGTAAAGAGAATTTTTTTTTTCATGAAATTAAAACATTATCACATAACAGTTTTTCATTATTTGTTTTTATGCTTTGTTTTTCTTTCTCCACATTTCTTTCTTTTTTTTTCTTCTTCTTTATTAATTTTATTACGTTTATTATTTTTTTATTTTTTTATTTTATATTACATTATTTTATTTTATTATATATTTTTTTTATTTCTGTTCATTTCATTTTATTTTTTTTTTATTTTTTTTTTTTATTTCATTTCATTTCATTTTACATCTGTAGTGTGCTAATTTGGATGTAATCATTAATCTATCTAAATAAATAATTGTTTATTTTAGCCTCAACAGTGTCAAGTAAATTTTAGTTTGTTGGAGACACAAAATGTAACAATTCCCAGTTCATTTAAATGTAAGTTACACAACCAGTTACAGTTATTAGATAATCACAGGACCTACTTGTTATTATTTTTGTATTTTCTTTTCTTTATTAAAGTGAAATATAAAATAATGAAACGAGTAATAACATTTCATGTGAGGCTATGCAAACTGTGATGTTTATCACAGAATTATTTCAGAGTGTTAACCTCTTTATATGTATATCATCCATAGCAACACAAAAGAAGTGTTTTCCTTAGCAACTGTCATGCATTTTTATCTTCTTTTTTTTTTACATTGATTTTAGAAGAAGAATTAATCTATAATCATTTTGTAATTCTGAATTTATCAATTTGACAATTATGTTTTTATTTTGAATTAATAATCAGACAAATACACAAACTGACAGAGGTAAAATATATACAGATAGGTAAACAGACAGTGAGACACATAGACAGACAGACAGATAGAGAGAACATGTAAAAACAGCCACAACAGAAACATTTTTCATATTCTAGTTAACTTCGTTTTTGTAAAATATATAAATAAATAAATAAAAATAAATAAAAATTAAATAACAACAGAAAAGAAATATAATGAACAACACAATCATTACAAAGCTGTTGATTTTCTGGATCTGTTAACGACTGCTGCAAAATCTCCCACAGAAAGTAAATCCATAATACATATTCAGATCACTCAATAATACAAACATTATAATGGGAAAATCATTTTTCTGTTCCCTTTTTATGAATTATTGTGGCAATTTCTCTGCAGGCCCTAAAGCTGGTTGTCATGAAACCAAATGGGGCAACAAAACTACCAGTGCTGTTATCACATTTATCAGTTATTATATATAACAGACATTTTGCTGTATTGTTATCATATCAGGTGAAGTCCCGACAGACTGTTCTACGTACTGCCTCTTTGCACTGTGTCAGTCTTACAAAGGCAAACGATCGCCAAAATACTCGCCAAAACACTCACCAAAACACTCACCAAAACAGTCGCCAAAACACTCTCCAAAACAGCTGTCAAAATTCAGCCCTAACATGGGCAGGCTGTTGAAGTATGAACAAGATGTTTTGAAGTCACAGCCGGCTAAAGGACTGCATGCTGGAAAATGGAATGAAGATTTTGTGTTGTGAGTGAAACTTGGAAATTATTTTACCTCCCACCCCATCTCATTGAAAAAAATCAGTGTATGAATTAAAAAATATTTAAGTTAAATGAATTCATTAATTATAGAAATTTTATTACATTTATTTTCATGTTGTTACATTATTTTTATTATTGATATTATTATTATAATTATGGTTACTGTTTCATTATTATTTTTTCATAATTCGTTTTATTATTATTATTATTATTATTATTACTACTACTACTACTACTTCTACTACTATTTTTATTATTATTATTATTTATACTTTGTCATTAATAGCCAATTACATGGAAATATTGAGGGGAAAAAATTAAGAAAATTCTTAACATTGTGTTTTAAATGGTGGATAGATGGGGGTTTTTGATTGGGTTTTTTTACTTACTTTTCACATATTTGCTGCTAGTATGTTTAATGTGTATGAGACTAAAATATTAAAATATTATTATTAATATTATTATAACATATATTTGTCCACTGTTTCAGCAAAATAGAAAATATCATCTTCGAAGAGCTTCAGATTTGTCTGTGTATTGCAGATCCTCAGACTTCTCCAGAAGCTGACAAAAAAAATTCATTGAAAAAGTAAATAAATTAATTTTTTTTTTTTTTTTTTTTTTTTATGAGAGAAAAACAATTAGACAAAAAAATTATATTTTCAGGTAAAATGTGGTTTCCATGTGAAAAAAAAAAAAAAAAAAAAAAAAAGGAAAAGATGACACTGTTAGATTATAGGTCTTTATTACGTGTTTTATTCCAAGGATGAATTTTCACCTTAAATAAATCAAGATAGCCATTCTCTTGTTTCCTCAAAATACATTTTATAAAAATGGAAGTGTTTACATTTTATTTTCAGTTTCTTCAAAAATGTCTTAAAAAGCTCTTCAGACTCTGACTGTCAAGTTCCTGGAGGGATTGGTAGAATCTGTATTCCTATAAGGGTAAGCTTCAGAATTTTTATTCCTAGAAAGTACAGGATTTACTTTTCCTTTGAGAATAAAGTGACAGGATTTGTAATCCTGTAAGAAGAAGAGATGGGGTTTTTACTCCTGTTAGATTAAAAGATAGTATTTGTATTGCTGTAATGGTTAAAAGCTGAAGTTTTTATTTACATAACTTTGTAAGAATAAGGATTCTTATTCCTACAAGGTAAAAGAAAGGATTTTTATTCCTGTAAAAGTAAAAGATGGTATTTTTAGTAAGAGAGGATTTTTTATTTCTGGAAGGGAAAATACAGAAGAATCAACACTAGACTTGAGTGTTAAAAGTTTTGTTTTATCTTTGTTTGTGTTTTTAAAGACAGCACAGTAATTGAGGTACTTGTCATTAATGACTGTATATCAAACATTTAGTAATTCACTTAACATACAACATAACAAAATGAAACCAAGATATTTTCATAATCATTAAATATATGTCTAGACTTGCAAGAAGGAAGGAAAGAAAGATTTAGTTTTCATGAAAACAAGCAACTGTTTTATGTAATAATACAATTCGCAGTTATATTGTATTTGGAAATGACTACAAGATATTTCATAATAAAACAATAAAAAAAAAGTTACAATAAATCAAAAGCATTGATATATTATTCATTTAAGACTTTATTCAGTTAGTTAAAAAGTGGTATTAATTTCAGAATATTCCACATCAAGGCTGGGATACCTGGTTTGATATTTTCCCTCTCGGCAACATAAACAGCCGGACCAAGCCTGTTGGTGAATGTCATCTGAAACTTTCACTCTCGTATAAACAGGTACACTTTAAAGTTCAATACCAGTGCTAAATGTTGTACAGTTAAAAACTGTTAATAAGAAAATCAAATCTAATTTAACTTGATAACAAATTATTAGTGTTGTTGTTGTTGTTGTTGTGATTATTCTTCATATTATTATTATTATTATTATTATTATTATTATTATTATTATTATTATTATTATTATTATTATAGTCATTGTCTTCTGTAGGATTCACCACAGTGGAAAAATGTTTTCCTTGAATGTCTCTATGATCTTTTTTCACAGGATGTTGCATCTTTATTCACACATGAAGAATACTATCAAACAGCTTTGATTGTTTACAGATTCGCTCTCAGGACTGCAAAGGTAACAGGAAAAACTTATTTGTATGTTTAAAACAAAATCTGTCATTGCTTGAAAGCCATATGCAAAGTAATAGCACTGTACATTACATTCTTTTTACTTTCAAGTTTATAAAGTAATGCTAATTATTATTTAAATTATTATGTTGTCTAATATATTATATTACATATTTTCGTTCTTTAGCCTTGCAATTAAAATGTTTTTTTTATTTTCATTTCATTTAATGGTGTTAATATATACCACTGTTTTTAGCAAGCATATTCTTTATTCCATTGTTTTAGAAATATTTCAGATATTTTTGATATAACAAGCAATATGATGTTGTCTTTGTTTCAGGAATTAGATGTTAATGAATTCAGTTTGCCTGCCAGCAGCCGACGATTGTTGGACATCTTTGCCATATCCAATCAGATCACCAAACTACCACAAAACTTTCTGTGAGTATTAACTGAACTACCACAAAACATTCTGTGAGTATTAACTAAACTACCACAAAACATTCTGTGAGTATTAACTGAACTACCACAAAACATTCTGTAAGTATTAACTAAACTACCACAAAACATTCTGTGAGTATTAACTGAACTACCACAAAACATTCTGTAAGTATTAACTAAACTACCACAAAACATTCTGTGAGTATTAACTAAACTACCACAAAACATTCTGTATTAACTGAACTACCACAAAACATTCTGTGAGTATTAACTAAACTACCACAAAACATTCTGTGAGTATTAACTGAACTACCACAAAACATTCTGTAAGTATTAACTAAACTACCACAAAACATTCTGTGAGTATTAACTGAACTACCACAAAACATTCTGTAAGTATTAAGTAACAGACACTTATTTTAATATTACTAACTCAACAATATATACTCAAAAACTATATTATTATATAATGCATTATGTTAGTGATCGTTTCTACGATCCAGTGAATAAATTAGTATTTGGCTTGATGGTTTTTGTTGAGGAATACAATTTACTGATAAGTTTAAACTAAAGCAGTGCTTGACTTTATTGAAAAAGACAGCTTTTAATAATCCACAGAGATCAAAAATTAATCTTTTATAAAAATAAATTAAAAAATATTCTGTGGTTTATGTGTGGAGATGCCTGGAACCATATATCCATGACTAAGTAACTTGCTTGAAATTATAACAAATAACAGTAAATGCAGTTTTCATAATTGTTCTTGTGCTAATAAAATGTGTTTACAGAGAATTGGCCGTAATGCTGGATCTGACAGACACATCAGAAGCTAACAGAAAGATAACAGATCAAGTACTGCACATGGCAATGGAAGCTGTTCAGCAGACCATGGGATATGCTTTTGTAGAGCCAATGCCACTTTCTGATACCGAAGTATGTCTAGTTGTGAAACTTTAATGGTGCAAATGCCACTTTCTGATACCATGGTATGCCTAGCTGGATACAGTAATGGAGCAAATGCAGTTTTTTCACACCAAGCTACGTCTAGTTGTGTTACAATAAGAGAGCAAATGCCACTTTTTGATATCACAGTGTCTAGCTAATATAAAGTAATGGAGCAAATGCCATTTTCTTATACTTAGTTGAGCTACTGACTGTAAAATGGTAGAGTAAAATGATGAGTCTAGAGAGTATGCAATAATGGAGCAAAATTTAACCCAGGGGATGCCAGCCTTTAAAATTATCAGAGGAAAGTGTTACTTTAGAAAAGAAAAATCCTCAGTTTGTAAACAGTAGGTGGAGTTCCCTGTCTGGATTTACATGTTTGTTTTTAAGTGTGCACACTTAACATAAATATAGTTTCTGGGTCATAACTGTATTTACTTACATATATTACATATATAAAGGTATATTATAAACAAACACAAAAAGATATGTTATAAACACAGACAAAAAAAGTATATTATAAAAACACACACGCACGCACATATTGTTCAGATTTACTGCTTTACTGTTTAATTGCTGGTTTAGATTTTAAAAATGACAAATTGTTGTAAAAAAAATATTTTGTTTCGATGTGTATTTTTTCATCAATAAGGAAAGCAATATACTTGAATCTACTACTACTCTCTAGTGTGTAGAGTTCAGAAATATATCATTTAAATTTACATCTGTTTAGTGCTTTATTTTCCATACATACATACATATGTATCTAACTAGTAACTGTCTTAAGATATCAGCTTTTTCCTGCAAATAAATCCATCTATGCAAGATATTAAATGTAGTTATCCAGAATCATTTCCTATTTCTATCTTTTAGATGATGTTTATATATTCATACTGATTTTCAGATAAATCATTTTTGTACTGCAAGCAAAAAATACATCAAGTCTTTGACCAGGTCGCTGGAAAATTTGTCAAATCTCTTCCCTCCTTCAGCAGACAGCTTCTTGATGCTGAGAAATTACTTGGGGTAAGATACGCCAAACGCACTACACTGAGTGAAGTATTTGTGCCATGTTACAGTTCTGTATACACATTTCAAAATTAATGTGGGTTTTTTTGAAAACCAGTTACAGCATTTTACAAAGAGCAATACTTTGACCAATAACATTTTTTGAAGAAATTATACATTTCCTAAGATGGAACATTTTTAGTTTTTTTTTTAAATCCAGACAAAACAAACATTTGTGTGAATGAGTCTAAATGGTTGTTGATATATAGAAGATAGAAAAATACAAATGAAACAACGACATAACTGAAACTAAAACAAAAATGTTTCCACTCATGTTTGTAACTGAACTCTGTGATTCAAAATAGAAGATATATGTATTTTTAGTGTTGTTATTCACATCCTTGAACAAGTTACCTGGGATCCATCCCTCAATCTCCAGAAAGCAGTTGTGGATCATCTGCTTACAAAATTGCAGGTTCGTATTTATGTTCTTTTTAGTATTTGCAGAGTGAAGCTGATTTATATATGTTTATCTGTATACACTGGATAAAAAAAAAAACCCACACATACAAATCTGTATTTGTGATGACACATGACACTGTCTGTGGCATAAAATATAAAAATATCAAATGTGTTAAATGCCTGACTGCTTATAACAGTTACAAGATTTGTAAACTGATCTAGAGGCTGCTCAGTGACATTGTATTTATTAAAAAGTAAATTCTGAAATTTCAGACTGATACAGATCAGTGGCTGACAGGAAAATTAAGTTCCATCAAAGAACATGAAAAAGTGCAGGACTTTGTGATTCCGAGAGTGGAGAACCTGTCAGAGGTCATCAGATCTGTCACATTTCACTGTACTCCTCTCGCTGTGGTCAAACAGCTCTACAACAACCTCGGACTGAACTTCTACAGAGTGGTGGCCTTCAGCACAGACAAAAAGGTATATTATAAAACACAGACAAAAAAGGTATATTATAAAGACAGACAAAGAGGTATGTTATAAACACAGACAAAAAGGTATATTATAAAACACAGACAAAAATATATTTTATAAAACACAGACACAAAGATGTATTATAAACACAGACATAAAGGTATATTATAAACACAGACAAAAAGGTATATTATAAAACACAGACAAAAAAGTATATTATAAAAACAGACAAAAATGTATTTTATAAAACACAGACAGAAAGGTATATTATAAACACAGACAGAAAGATATATTATAAAACACAGACAGAAAGATGTATTATAAACACAGACATAAAAGTATATTATAAACACAGACAAAAAGGTATATTATAAAACACAGACAGAAAGATATATTATAAACACAGACAGAAAGATATATTATAAAACACAGACAGAAAGATATATTATAAACACAGATATAAAGGTATATTATAAAACATAGACACAAAGGTATATTATAAAACAAACTGAAAGGCATATTACCAAACATAAAATAGTAATTTAACAATCACATTTCAGAAGATTATTCGGTTCTAACACTGTTACTTAATTGTTTATCTTAATATTTTCTGTATAATTAGTATATTAGAACTTGCTTAAAATAGTTTAATGTATTATGATAATGATAAAAATTAACATTATATTTTTATTTAGTGACTAGTATAGATTATGTAGGCATATTGGTTTTGCTTCTAGTTTAAATAATCATCTCTTCCTTTCTATCTATGTATCTACTGATAGACAACAGTCCACTTTATTATAACAGTCAAAATTTCAAAAAATTATTTTATATGCAGACAATCTGTTAAAATTTATATAAATTAAAATATAACTGTATATTTTATTAAAGTATTGTTTATAAAAGAAAATTACAAAATTCTTTTAAAAATTAATTACAATAAATGATTATAAACAAAAACAACTGTATGATCTAACAGAAGCATTTTGTGGAGGGGTTGCAAGGGTGGAGTTTGTTTTTTAATTGATTCATGTTATTTTGTTTATAATGTTTATAATGTGTTCTTCAGGTAGCAACAGCTACCCAAGAGCTGATGTTGGAAATGGATAAATACCAGCTGCAGTATCAGAATTACTCAGTGAACATCACAAAAAGCAGTCAGCTCTCACTTAGTCTTTACTTCTCGGTTCGAAAATTGTACCAGCTGTTAAATGAAGGTCTAGATGACAGGCAAGTGAAACATTTCTTCTTTTCTTACATCAGACTGGCAAAATAATCTGGCCTAAATGATAGGGCGCCATTTTGGATTTTGGATATGGTGTCAGAGAATATTAGTTCCCCCTGAATATTCTTGCAGGCGATGATTTTATTTTTCTCATTTTATTTCCAGTTATAAAAATACTAAGGACAGTTAGTACACTGGTAAGAAAATATTGAGGACAATGAGTTTCAAAAAATGTATTGTTACCCAAGTCTGAAAAATTCACCCTAATTCTGTAAAATCAATAGTTCCTCCACACATGGGGGGGAGGCGAACAAATGTTTATGGGTATGAACAAATATTCTTTAACCCAGGGGAATGAAATATCCTTTCACACAGGCATCTTTGACTGTTGAATCTTTCAGCCTTTAGATTAATAAGACGTATTTATTGTGATCATTTTGTATAACATCTTCATTACATGACATGTATTTACCATAAAATACATTTTCCACAACATCATTCATGTTCCTTAAGACCGGTTTTACTTTGTGTCTGCAGGGACCTGCATCGTTTGACCATCAGTAACTATCAGACGTGGTTTGAAGGATCGCTGGTATTCTGGCTTCAGACCTTTAAGACTGAATGTTTTACAAGACTGCAGAAAGCAGTGGAAATTGATAAAGATGTGAGTAGATAAAACATTTTGTTATTATTGTGTTATATGTGTAATATGTCAAACGTAAACAAATTTGTAACTCTTACATTCTATTTTCTAGGTTGGTAAAACATACATTTTGCTTATGGAATATTAAAGATATCACTGATAGCTCATTCATTTTATTATTTATATGTTGTATTTTTGTGGGGGGTTTTCTAGATATGAATGTAATAGAAACCATATAGATATCCTGTCTGTAATTAAACAAAAAATAATGTTTGTTGTTCAGCTTTTTATAATAATTTTTATTTTTAAATGCTAAACGAGTAAAATAACTATCTGGCTCTTTGTTATTCATTTGTTTCTTCATTCATTTATTCATACACTGGCTCTATGTTATTCATTCATTCTTTCATTTATTCATTTTTTCATTCACTGGCTCTTTGATAATAATTTAAAAAGCAAACATCACTTCTAACATCTTAGAAAAGAATAACTGAGTTTTAAATGAGGTTTAAAATGTTCTTGTTTCTCATTGTGACAGTTGGTGTTAGTGACATCCTTAGTGAAGTTTTCAAATTCTTCGGTGGATGTGCTTTCCTGCTTTGCAACAGTGAGTGACTTTAAATTTTATAATTGTTCTTTGCAGTTATTTATCTATATTGTCAGTGGGAAAAAAGATTATGCAAAATATCAGAAAATTCACTCTGTCAGTTTTTAATAAACAGATTATATTTCTAAAAGGAAAAAGAATACAAAAATTAAATTAAATCTTGTTAATTTTTTGTCTTATTTCAAATTTATGTGGAATATTAAGTTGATGGTCTCTGAAACAAAACTTTACCAAAATCATTTATTTGAGAATTTCCAAATGCACATATATAAATTATGGAAAATAAAAACAGAAATCTTTTTGATTTGATAAAATAACAAGACAGAAAACATAAAAACTAAACCTTTACATAAATTTAAACTTTAAAAAAAATTAATTTGGAATATTCAGTTAACATCTCATACATCCATATCAAACAATCTTTCTGGGAATTAGAAATAAAGTTATTATTTTAATTTTTATGGATGTCTCAATTAAAAAAAAATGAATGTAGATGATATATGTGAGATTATTTTTCACAGGTAGTTAATGAATGGATCAAGATTGGTTATAAGGATCCTGATTACAAAATGATGGGCATTACCAAAATCACTGATGTAAGTCAAATTTAATAATACACTGGTAGCAGGCCAGTTATTTAATTTGGAGAAAACCAGGCTTAGAAGTGTATTAATTAGATCTATACATATAAAAATAGTATGATGATGATCACTAACATTGCCTTCTATTGCTTATAGATAAGTAAGCTCTTTATATTACAATATGATGCAAAATCTGTTTTTATTATAATGCAAACTTTTTTCTTTTTGTCTGAGTTAACTTTATGGACATTGTGTATTTTCTTTAAAACTGAGATGTTTGAAATTTCAACTTTGAAGTCTGATAATTTAAACTGTTGTACATCATTTTAATTTTATATTATGGTAATTTTTTTTTTTTTTTTTTTTTTTCTAAAATGTAATAATGATACTCTTTAAAAGTTTGGAATGGTTCATTTAAAATTAATTACAGGAAATTCATAATTTTAATTAAATAATTTATTAATTTTTTTTTTATTAAAATAAATTTTAAATATTTTCACATTTATTTATTGATTATTGTTGTATTTCAGATGATATGTGATGGTGTTCAACATTATGTTGACATAATTCACTTGACCTTAGAACGAAACCATTTCTATGAAAAGAACAAGGTTCAGTTTGATATTACAGATCAGGTTTGTTTCACACAGTTGTGTCTATACTTTAATTAAACTGCATGAGTTTACAATACACAAAATGTAACTGAGCTGTAAATTATATGAATTAATTTTAAAAATTACACTGAGGTAAACAGCTTATATCACCTGTAATAAAGGTAAATATAATATGTAAGTGAAATAAATGATAGTAGTCAAATCTAAAAAATGATGCTGGTATTTTATGGTGGTATGCAGCATATATAATAGAATTTATAATGAAGTTGATGTTAATATGTAGCCTAAGTAAATAAATAATATCAATACATTTCAAACATGATACATACATTTTGCTTGGTTATAAGGACTATATCACCTCTAATGAAATTAATTTCAGTATATAAATAAAAATAAATAATATTAATTATATAAATTAAAAAAAAAAAAAAAAATGATATTGATATTTATTTTAGACCATATGTAATAAAATGCATTATGAGTTGCAATAAAATTTATTTTTGTTTAGCAGGGGTCAGAGTTGAAACAGTGACAAAAAATAACATTTTAAAATGTATCTGTAGAAAGACGCAGAAATAGTTTAAACACATTTTGCATATTTATAAGTTTTGCCCTATTCCTTTGTTAATTCTTTTACTATCCAATCGTAATACTTGATGAAGAAAAAAAAGAGGACAGTTTAAAAACGTCTTGGGTGCCAGCATAATTGTGTAGTTGTTATGTCATCGCAGACATGATGTCTCCCTCTGTTTTAATATTTCTTCCAGTGTTTACAACCATTATCCTGCCACATACACAATAACATCACCATTAAGCTTTGAAAAGATAAATTGGCAGATTCAAATGTATTTATTTTATTGTCATTCCGTGATGTGACTGATGATGGGTCTCCCAAAGCAGTAAAATAACTTCCAAGTTCAAATAATTTTTATGTCAGTCTGTTTACTGGTGTGGCCACAGGTAGACTTTAAAGTGGTGCTAGAGAACAATCACTGTTAACTGATGTAATTTCATCTTTGTCAGGTTTGCATAACACTTAACAACATTGAGCACGTGTGTCTGTATCTTAATGAACTGCCAGAACTGTTACACTGGAAAGCAGCTGCAGACACTTTGTCTGCGTTCCATGGAAATGAAAGCATTGGCAAGCAGTCACTGGTCACTCTCAACCGTCTGGTCAGTGTCAAAACTCAGGACATCATGGTGAAGAGTTCGTTTCTGCTAAAGAAAATAGCTTTCAAAATGAAAGCGTTCATTCAGACACAGATGAAGATGTTTTTATCTAAGCCTCCAGAACAAATTTCAGTGAGTTGTTGATCAGTATTTATTATTGATTATTCGTCACGATTTATCTCTGATTATTTCTTTTTATTAAAATGTCCAGAAAAAGAACAACAATAATTCAGTCAATTGTTAATAAATACATATCACTTCTTTGGGCTGAACTATGAGCTAATTGTGTTTTGTTCAAAAGACTGGATGTTGCATGTTATGTAAACATCACTAAGGAAGGATACACTACACAAAGTGGTTGTTAAAAAGATATGAACTATATAATTATGTTAAATCATCATTAACAAAAATCAAAGAAATTAAATTAATAGTTTTCATTTTTATTTCCATATGTTTATTTATGTTTTTTTTTTTTTTTCTTTCAGTCAGGAGACAGTACATTTCAGTACTTGTCCACCAACTTAATGACACTTCAAGAAAAAATGTCTGCTACAATCTACCCCAAAATGATAGAGGAAGTCTGGGGTGTCATGCTGCTTCTCTTTGATAACAACATGCTGACAGGGGTATTTGTTTATTACCAGTATTACACCCACTGATGGAAATGGATTTAAGGAGCTAGGGTATGCTAAGGTCCATTGGAATGTGGTTAGGAAAAACTGTGGAGAATGGACTCTGTGAGCCAAGTGTTTTTATTACTGTTTATTTCTTCACTGATCTGAAGAGACTGTCCTTTATAGCATCTTAGAATTGTCATTTCTGCAATGGTGTACCAGTCTGAAATGTGTAGATACTGGATAATGATGCGTAATTAAATATTTCTCCTTGCACTATGGCCTTGCTAATTAAATATCTCCATACTAGTAAATTGGATTTAAAATCTAAAAAGATGTGGAATGCCATGCCCCCTGCTTACTTCTCCATTTCCATCTAAGAGTTTTTTTAACAAGTACAGTGAAAATCTTAATGGTTGAAAAGTTTTTTAATTGAGTATATTTCATTTATAATATTTGAATGTTATGGGAGGGATGTTGACAGATAATATGGTAAAGCAATATGGATGCTATAACTGAACAAAATAATATAGTTAAGGTTTTCTAATTTATGTTCAGTTGTAGGTTTTGGAAATATGAGTAAAATTGTTTCTCTTTCATTATTGTTTTTATTATTATTATTTACAGAGATCAGCTGAATATTATGAACACATGAAAAGGGTAGGTATTTTAAAATTAATTACAGAACTTTTTTATTTTTAAATTATTTGTTTCTCATAATAGACTTTTCGTTGCACATAACACATCACTTCATTAATTATAAAATTTGATTTTTAAAAAATTACACCAAATTCTAACGTATTACAGAGAGCATCTTTGTGTGTATGTATATGCATATCAGTGTGTGTGGATGTATATTTGTATGAATACATTGGTTATGTATGTATATATAAGAATATGTATGCCAGTTTGCATGAAAAAGAGAGTAAAAGATGAGAGGCTGAGAGATAGAGAGAGAGAAAACACAAACATTGAAACTAAAATTATTTTAAGAGATAGGTATAATTAGTATACAACCAACAATGTAATGTTAATCATGTGATATATGTAAATCTTTGCTCTAAACAAAAATGTGTGTTTCTCTAGCATCTGCAGTCTCTAGCCTCGTTTTTCACAAACTGTGATTTACCTGAGGAAACAAAATACTCATTTTACTACAGCGATCTCATTCATAGGCTGGAGACAAACTCCCAGACAACAGGAAAACTGATCATGAAGTACTTCGAGGAGCTGGCAGACAATCCAGTTAGTTATCCCATCCTTTCTAGTGTCAGAGACAAATACATGCATACAAATAAATACTTACATAAATACATGTGTGTGTGTGTGTTTGTGTGTGTGTGTGTGTGTGTGTGTGTGTTTGTATGTGTGTTGACACAAAGGAACACCCATCAATATATGGACAAACTCCTATTCATATAGACACAAATGCACAAATACACACATATACAGTGAGAGAGAGAGAGAGAGAGAGAGAGAGAGAGAGAGAGAGAGAGAAACACACACCTATATGTACATACATACAGAAAAATACTGACCTACATATACACAGTGATGCAGAGAAATACCCACATACATATACAAACATGCAGAGAATAATCCATATACTTACAGAGAAACATGTACATATATAACTACAGAGAAACACCTCCATATACATATAGTGAGAAAAATACCCACCTTTTTGTACAGAGAAATACCTGAGTACCATCTGGTACAGAGCAGCTCTGACAGACATTTGGGTGTATAATGGTGGTTCTCCAGCAATATCTGTTCCAAATGTCTGTCTGAACTGTCCTCTGCCAAAGAATACTCAGACTAATCCACCTATATATATACACAAACACTCACCTACATATACACAACAATATACAAAGAAGCACCAATTAATATTTTTATTTATATATATATATATAATTTGTTTTTAGCAAAAATCCACTGAATATTTGGGACTTCTTTCTGTGAGAACTGCTTACCTAGAAGAAACCAGGGACATGATTACTGTGTATGTTATAGGTAATTCCAGAGCTAGAATTCTAAGTGTGAATGTACGTATGTGTGGGTTTGTGTATGTAGATGTGTGTGTGAGTGAGTGTGTGAATGTGTGACCAGCATCATCACGGTATAGTGAAAAATTAGCTACAAAATGTATTTCATATTCTTCAGCTTCATATCCCCATTTGTATCATTAATGTCAGTGGTGTTTTTTAGAATCTCTACAATAAATATATTTAAAAATCAAAAACAATTTTCTCTTATCCTTTTTACAGGTCAGTTCTATTATGCATAGATCAGAAGTTATAAAAATGTTAAATGTATGAAAAAGTAAAAAGAAAAACATAATGAAAGAATATTATATATACATGAGTGTGTGTGTATGTGTGTGCAGCTCTCTACAATTCTGTTTGATACTAAACATTTAATGAAAATATGAAAAAGAAAAACATAATGAAAGAATTATATTTGATGCTGAACTGTAATCATATGATACTCCATATTATCCTCCATATAGTGTAAGAACTATTGGATTTTATTTTTATAGCACACACTATACAGATGTAAAGAATGAAAATGTAATAGTATTGATGTTATTGTATATACTGTTAAATTAAATAGATGTCTATTGATCTATCTATCTATCTATCTATATACATATAAAAATATGTATTTCGCAGTGCTACAAGCAATTGATCTGCCTGAATTCGATCCATCAGGACTTTGTCATACATATGTAGAAGTTAGCCTACAGCCCCATACAATGTTTCAGCCTGCCATGCCACAGAAAACTAAAGCTGTAGAAAAAACATTACAGCCTGTGTTCAATGCCACATTCAAATTGTAAGTTTTATTTTATATCATGCATTAAATTATACAGTGAGAGGCATTACTAGATGGATTTACTTACAAAAATTATTATTGTTTTTATTCTTACTTTTTCCTTTGATAAATATTTTAATATTTAAAAAAAAAAAAAAAAGAAAGAAAGATAAGATAAGAGAAATAACAAAAAGATTATGCAAATATAGCCATACACAAAAATGAATGTATTTTTTAAACTTTTTATTTTCTTTTTTGTTTTGCTGCAGCACTGGAATTCCTAAAGATTATCTTACGATGCGAGGCACCATGATGCTGCTGTCTGTTTTAGATTATGGGTGGATCACTAATGATGGTTTTACTGGGGAAATTCTTATCCACCTCAGCAGTATTCAGTCTGTCACTTCTGTGGATGCCATTAATGTGCTACCAGTGATAATGATGCCTCTCAAAAGACCAGTTTGCAAAATGGAAGGAATTTACAAAGTAAGACACTAAAACTTGCTGATTTGTAACACTAAAAATATATATTTAAACAATTTTGTCTGTGTCTTACAATCCAATCCAAACCATAAATGACACTTTAATTCAGAAATTTATCATAAACAAAGTTTGGTTTCAGTGATTAGGTTTAAAAGGTCAAAGTAATATTTGATTACAGGCATGATACTTTGTAGTCAGATGGTTTATTTTAAGGAAAATATTCAGTTGTAGTGATGCAAGTGACCTTTTATTTCATTATACTTCTAAATAACAGCACATCTTTACAATTATTTATCAGGCTACACGTTTATGAAGCAAGCTGAAACTGTTTGTTGAAGAAGTGATTCAGTCAGAATTTATTTTTCTTGTTCTTGTTTTTTAACTGTTTTATGAATAAAGATGTTCTACTTTTATTTAACGTATTTCAATTTCAGGTGCTCAAAGAATGCAGCGCTTTTGACACAGCTGCAAAATCTTTCATCGATGCAAGACAGAATGCCACCAGACATCACTCAGCAGTGCGTAGAAGAAACATACTGACAAATATATTTTCATTTTTCAGGTTAACAAAGAGTAAAACCTGAAACACTAATCAAAGAGTTTGTTTATTAATGATTTTAAAGAACCGCATGTTAACATAATGAATACATTTTCTCAAAGATTTGTGTAAAACACATGGATTTCATTCCCATAGAAAGAAAAAATATCCAAATGTAAAAATAACATTACAGAAAACAAGTAAAAAGGATAGTAGTGACAATCCATATCAAACAAAATATAAATCCAAATATGGTTAAAATGTAAGGATGATTAAAAAAAAATAATAATAATAAGAAGAAGAAGATAATAAGAAACAAAAACAAAGTAAAAGTAGCATTCAGCATAACTCATGCTGGTAAAGAAAACATCCAGATTCACTGCATGATGACCTTTATGTGAAAGAAGAATTACAAAAGTTTTACTGTTTGGAATTGATCTGTAAAAAGTATTGAAAGAGAAAACTTGTTTTTTTAAGAAATCATCATCATCAAACACTGAATTATAAATATTTCTGATCAGTCTGTGATATTTATTCCTTTGTAAGAATTTATTGATTTAGTTTGGTTTGTATTTTTAACAAATCAGAATTTTATACTTAATTAATTTAGATGAAAGTAATATCTATTATTCAACAAAATAAGAGAGCATCTTAAAAGTTAAAAATATTTTTTAATAATATCAGATATATTAATTACTAAGTAAACTGTTATTTTTTATGTAAAAACTTAGCTTAAATTTTTATATTATGCAGTATATGAATCATTTATTTTAGTCTAATGGTAGCTCAGAATATTAATACCAGATGATCTTTTTTTCCATTTTTTTTTAATTATTTTTTTTAAATTTTTTTTTATGTATAACCTATTAGAATAAGTTCCAGTTGTTATTCCATGGGCTCTTCTTGTTGAAGACGAGCAAGAAATCATTTATACAAAGTCACACTTCATTGCATTTGACAAATAGCTCATAGATCTGTAGCTGGATTGTGAATTAACTGTGAACATATTTGTTCTTGAGAAGATAATTGTATTTTGGAACCACACAAATTTTAATATCTTAAATTTAAAAATCATATACAAAATTCAACAAAATGTATTTACTCAAATTTATATTACAAAATGGAAATTACATTTTTTTTTTTTTTTTTGTGTCTTACAATTATGAAAAAAATAAAAAAAAAATAAAAAATCAATTTTGAAGGATTATTTTGATATGCTTTTATAAAAATGGCCCTTGCAACAAAAGTGCACTAGGCCAAGAACTGCAAATTTATTTTTAAAATGTTTCTAAAGTATTAATCTTTTTCCAAGTTAACTGAGGATTCTCCTGAATTGTAGTTATTTTTGTATCAGTGATACAAACGTTATTCAGTGTCTCATCTTTCTCATTAAAAACAAAGCAATCACTTTTCATTCATTAATAAGTTGTAGTTGTGATGTGTTGTTTTTGGCCCCAAATAAATGTCAAAATATCATACATATTTTTATAGATATATTATGTTGAGACAAGAAATCAGTGTTATTACTGTTTCAGTGAATTTAGTTTTATTCTGAAGAACAATCCAGTGACTGCATGAGAAATTCTATTTTAAATTTTTATAATTGACTTGATTATGAAGAGAATAGTTTTCTTTTTTCACCTCCAAGTGTAATGTCAACATCAACTAAATAATTATCATGTATCCATTTGATTTTAATGCAAGAAATATAGTTTTACAAGTTATGAAATTGTACCATATCCCGATTGTAACTTTTTTTAAAACTGAACAGAAGTACAGCTACTTACTTTTCTTTCAGTGTTTTTTTTTTTTTATTATTGTGATAATGCCACATTGATCAGTTTGCTTGGTTTTATACTTTCCTGCAGTGTTATATATTTTGTTTTTATGAATAAATTTGTATTCTTCTTATTGATCGTGTCTTTTATTGGAGTTTATTCATCAATTCTGAACAGCTTGCAAACTACCATTTTGATGATTCAGTTGTACCAGTTAAGATGTCACTTCAGGATTATAATGAAAATAAATAAAAAAGAGAAGAAAACAACTTTTATGTAAAAATTTTAATGACAGAACATGTTTATCCAAACTAAAATAATTAATAAAAACACAAAAAACAAAATAATTTTTGATATTAAAACATTTCATCGAGGTAAAATAAACTGATTTTATTGCTTCAATTATAAAATTTAAACATAAAATAAAAATCTTTAAAATTTTTCTTTTTCGCAAACAGAGAACAGAAAGAAAAAAAAATATCCACCAAACAAACATCAATGTCAAGTCTTTTTAAATAGTTGTTATGAACGTGAGTTATGTTTTAATCCAGAACCTCTATCTTCATGGAAGGATAATCTGAATTTGGTTTCCTTCTCCCACCCAGCCTTGATCTCAGATCCCTGTTTCGAATGTTGGCATCACTGCTACTGTCACTTTCCATATCACTCTCCTCTGAACTGTCACTTGATTTTCCTCTCAGCTTTCTTGTTTGCAACTCGGAATGTAACTCATCATCTGAATCAGGAGGTGCTGTTTTTTTAACTGGACCTAGTCTCGACTTCAAGTCAGTGCTTCCCATATCATCGTCAGAATTAGACTCGTATTTCAGCAATATTCGCCCTCCGCCTTCCTCATCTTTGTCTCTTTTGTAACTCCTACCCACTTCCCGGTTACTCCTAATGATGTGCTGGCTTGATGAATATGAACTAGAGTTTGCTGTACGGGTGTCTCTCAGTTTTGATCTAAGGTCACTTCTGCTGATCTTAGCTTTATCAGTTCTATCGTCGTCATCATCATCATCATCAGAATTGGAATGATAATGAATACGGTTTTTCCTCTTGTTAAGAATCCTTGCTCGTAAGTCGTCTGATCTGAGCTGGGGGTTAGAGTCACTGACAAATTTTGGTCTGGAGTGAGCCTGTCGAATTAAATCACGAGCGTCTCTGATTTTACCGGGCTTTGATTCTTCAACATCTCTGGTGACTGTGAAAATACCAGCTCTTGCCGTTCTGAAGAATGAAAAAAAATAACATACGTAAAATTTTGTAGAATTTTGATAAAGACTATTTTGTAGAAATTAAATAAAACTTTTAAAAAGAAAAAAAATCAACAGGCTAAGAATGGGAAAATAAAATTTAAAAAAATACAGAAAACAAAAATCTATTTAAATATAGAAAATTTACAATATAATGAATGCTTATCAGAGAGGTGCAAACAACAAATGTAAGATATAATAAATTGTTACAACAGTGAACTGTTACAAAGCAGAAAAAAAATCTGATGAAGATAACAAAATAAAAGGACATGTCGATTATCTTTTTGTAGATATTATAATTTATGATTTATTGAAAAATACAAATATTAAAGAAAACCTCTTTGCTCTCAGTTGTTCTTCCTCATCATCAGCGTACATTCTCATTGTTCTTTTCTTGGTTGGTGTTCCCAACAGCTGCTCTAGCTCTGCATCCATGTCCAACTCATCCTCATCATCATCTTTGTCCACTGTCGCTGTTGTCAGATACAGCATTCAAAGAGAAGTAAAAAAAAGAAATGTTAATCTACAGTTAATATGGATAAATTAGTGGGGTTTTTTAAATTATCAATTGGAAGAAATTTAAACTTCTACAAAAGCATCTAACAATAACTGTAACAATAATAACAATAATAATAACAACAACAAAACATAAATGGATAAGTACTAATAAGTCTTCCAACAGAATATCCATCAAATCATTTCTTTTTTTCACATTTTGAATAAAATATGAAAGAAGAATAAAATATTTTAACTGCACATGCTAGGAAATGCTTTATTTTGTACATTCGTTTTTCATTTTCTTTTTTGTTTTTTAAAAACAGAAATGACCCATATCTTGCTTGTTCAAAATAAATTTGTAAAATTTTGTTTTTTAAATTATGGGTCATGAGGACTCAGATGATACTAAAAGATATTAACATTCAATAAATGTAGTTTTGAATTTGTATTTAATATCTTGCTAACACAAATAATGCAAGTACTTCCATTACTACCAGGGTTAAGGACAAATAAACCATGAATTAAAAATTAATATTTTGTTTCTATCACAGGCTGAAAAATGCTGAATATATTTAAATTCTGATGCAGCTATCAGAAAAAATCAAATCATATTTTTAGATCATTAACAGGTGTTTTTTCTATTCACAAGCTCTCACATATTTAATATACAGGTTTTTGTTTATTCCTACCGTTTACGTCAAGGTCTCTTTTTAACACACTAATTTTCTGAGCAGAAGAGACATCTTGATTGTCACCACTGTCAAATATTTCACCTTCTTCGCCTTCGTCTTCTACATCATCATTCTCCTTTACATTAACGATGATATCTTTGGTTTCAACAGCTTCATTTTTTAATTTTTCGTAGACATATTTACGTTTCCTGGTGAACAAAGAAGCAAAAAATGTTTAATGATATGTTATAAATAATAAAGATTATTAGATGTCCAACATGAACTTTTGTTGTAATAAATAGAAAGAAACCCTGATTCTATCACTTCACAAGCATTAGCTGAAAGGGTTCCTTTACATATGCCTCCCCAACGGTAGGAAAATACACAGGATAGCCTTTGATTAAAAACAAAACATTGTTGATACTTTTTGAAATGGGAAACACAATAACATTAAATTTTAAAGACTGAAATAATTGTACTTTAAGACCCCTCTGCTGACAAATATAATTAATTCCATGGAATCATTTACTAACTGATTTTATCATTTCAAAGAAATATGTTTTCTTGAAACATTTTGCCTGAAAAGAACTAATTAATTAAAATGGAAATAATGAAACTGAAAAATACAGTCTTGTGTATTCTTTTTTGATAGCCTGTATGAAATGATGGTTAAAAATGGCTAGGAAATGAAAAGAAACCTGATTAAAGAACAAGTAACAAAACTATACAGAACAGTTGAAAAATAAGATTAAGAATTAAGTGGTTTTTTTAAATTAATAATAAAACATAATACTGTTTTTCATATAACCCTGAAGTAAGAGATTTTCACAAATTTATGAATTTCATCAAAACATACCTTGTTCCACTAATAAGTCCTTTCATACCTGAAAAAAAAAAGCACAACAATTCTAATATAATTATAATATACAGTTTTGTGAAATTTAAATATCTGTATCATTTTGTACAACTCTAGGAACTTTAAAAAAAAAAGAATATATATTTTTCTAATTAGATATTAAAAGATTTTGTTATAATTCCTTTTAATACTAAATATATTAAATAATACTCTTCACTAACCACCATAGTTTGGATTCCCATGTTTTTGGTAATATTTGCTTTTCTTTTCAGCTCCTGGTATCTTCTTATCAGCTTTTATAACAAAAAAAAAAAAAAATAGGATCCAAAAATAAATTGAAAATTTTAAAACAATTTGACAAAACAAATGATACAAATTATTAGAATTACTGAAAACAGACACTTATTTTTTTTTTTTTTTTTTTTTTTTTTAAATTACTGCACCAGAATATTAATTATAAATTAATTAAGGTTAAGAATGAAAGAACATTAATAACGTTTATTTATAATTCTGCTACACGGGCATTTAATTCATATCTAAGTAAAAATTAACAATATTTCAATGAAATTAATATATCTAAAATCTATTTTTAAAAAAAAAAATAAAATAAAAACCAAAAAAAAATAAAGAACAGTGTTATTAAAACAAAGAAATCCACCTTTTGTTAAAAATAAATAAAAACCGAAGACAACTAATGCTATGAAAATATCATTACTAGTAATTTGAAACATTTAAATGAAAAACCCACCTTTTGTTGCAAATCGCATAAAGAGGTATCTTGCTTTTGGACATTCTTTACCAAGTCGCCATCTTCCTGGTGGCCATGATATAGCTCTAGATAATTCGTCTCCTGTGGAAGTCTTGTCATCTGTCATTTCACCTACTTTACTTACTTCATCATTCTAAAAAAATATATTTGTTTTTAAATGCCTACAGTAGAAGGTATTTATTTACAAATAAGCTTTCTTATGCTAAATGGAATTAAGCATAAAAAATACAAAACAAATTGTAAGTTTTCATTATTGCATATATTAATTTTATTTTTCCTTTCTTAAATAATTCTTAGATATAAAAAATAATTCTAATTGTTTTTTCCTGAAGTGTTAACTATTTTTAATATGGAACATTTGCCAATGAAAGGAAAAGTAATTTATACATACACACACATACCTCTATATTACTGATGTTTTCTGACAAATATATCTTAAATAATAACAATAATTTCAACACGAATTACTATATTTCTAAACTACTGAAGTGACGTCTAAGCTTTGTAACATTACCTTCTTGTCTGATGATGAATCCTGATCTGAATGATCATCCTTATCATCTGACTCATCATCCTTGTCACTAGTATTGTCCTCCACACCACTGTCACACTCCTCATCCAAACTTTTACTCTTCTGTGGTTGCTGTTTCTGTGGCTTTGCTTGCTGTTCGTGGCTTGTGGCAGCTTTTCCTGTGGTTTGTTTTTGTTTCAGTTCTTCATCAGCACACAGATCAAGCACATCGTCTTCCTCTTCCACCTCCATCTGCTGCTCATCAACGACTGTTTTTGACTCGTCATCTTTTTTCTCTGCATCCTTTGATACTTCAGATTTTTGTGTTGTAACTTCTTCCATTTCCACATCTTCAAGTTTAGGTTCATCTTTAAAATGATATTGATAAAATACAAATTAATCAATATGTATTTAACTAGAGTATTTTAATATTAATTGTTATTGCATCTGAGGAAAATCATCACTGTTATTTCAATGACTACTTATATTAATCATCTAGGATAAACATATGTATATGTCTAACAATTTCTTTCAAACCCATAAACCCACAAAGACACACACAGAGAAAAAGTAAGTACTTAACACTATTAAAAAATAATGACACATTATACCTTAACCATTGCTCTTTAATATATATATATATATATATATATATATATATATATATATATCACAGCAAAGATAAGCATTAAATTTATTTGTCTTAATGGATCCAATCAAAACCTTATCCATGTGACATAACTGAGTCTGTTTTGAACATGTACATCTTTTTTTTAAAAAATGGAAAACAAGAAAACAAAATACAACAGTGAAGAATGAATTAAAATATGGAGTTTTAAAATTTTCAGTCATGCATTGCAGTTTAGGTACAATTCCATGAAAATTATTCTTATAAAAATATTATTTAAAAAAAAAAAAAAATCATTTCTGCAATCTCACCAAAATCAAAGAACATTTTGTTGAAATGGTTTTAGCTAGTATCCAATCTTGACAAATATATTTATTTAATAAAAAAAATTGTAAAATTTAACTTTCTTATTTTTATTTTTTTGTTATTAAATTGTAACAAAACAGTGTATTTCAAGTAAAATACACATAAACAAGCAAAATTATTAATTTTTGGGATATTTTTGAATCTGCTAAAAAACTACCTTTCTTAATGAGAGATGTTTTTTCTTTTCTTGACTTTCTAAAATCTTCTAGCAGAATGTCGGCCTGTTCATCACTTGTACTCAGTTTTATCATAGCTCTAGCTGCAGTCACAGTGTCAAGCCAAACCACATTACCTGAAATACAAGTCACAATGTTCAATTTTCATACAAAAAGAACATTACAATTTCATATTAATATAAAACGTTAAATAATTAAACATAACCTCTGTGAGCAATTTCAAATGGTAAAATCTAAAACAGAGAATCAAAATACACACACACACACACACACACATACATAAAACAAAAACTAACGGAAACCACTGGATAAAACAGGCAGAGAAAAAAAACTTACATGACTTATCATCAATCCATTCAACAGCTCCTGGTGCAAACTCAATAAAATACTTGAATACATCCTGTGTACTCATGTTCTCTGTGCCTCGCAGGTGTATAGCTTCCAGGCGAATTCCCCTCTCGTCTTTGTGCAAGTCACCTTCCTTGATCCCTAGACTACAACAATATTCAATAGTTTTAATACAAACACGTGTGTTTATGTGTGTGTGTGTGTGTGTGTGTGTGTGTGTGTGTGTGTGTGTGTGTGTGTCTGTCTCTCTCTCTTTCTCTCTTTCTCAGGGCATTGTTAGGCACTTATTATTAAAATATCCTGATGAAATCAAATAATGTTTTTATTACCTAGTATAAAGAGCTGATAACTTTATCTTTTCTTCCACTTCATCAACAGGAAGACCAAATCTCTGGGCTCTCTCTTTCTTCTTTTCAAATGCTTCCTACCAATAAATAGTTAAATAGATACACACCAAAATAACATACTGACATGCAGCTATTCAGAGAGGCTGACAATTAATTATAATTAATATTTTAATTAAAACTTTTAACATTATATCAATACAAGTATTCTTAATAAGATGGAGGGTGGCTTATTTCCAGACTATGAGGATTATTAGTCATATTAAAGAAAATAATAGAGTCTGACTGATTATGAATAAATAAGTAATTAAAGTAGAAAATATCTACAGTCCATTTCAGTTTAACATACCTTTGATGTTATATCTATTCCTGTACAGAAGTTGCCTGCCTTATTCTCATACTTTTTGGTAAGCTGAATAAAAAAATATTCGATTTTCATGATATTAAATATTTAGCCAAATTTAAATTATATAGTGATTTTGATAATTTGATTATAACATTCTGTGTTATATCAGATTAAGAACATTAATCAGTTTGTAATAAAATCAAAATTTATCTTAGTCTAGACTCTTACTCTCATCGATGTGATATCAAAGAAGTACTTAGTATTATAGTATAGTGAAAATTGTAGGAAAAAAGGAAGATATTGCGTATTTACAATGATCAACATAATAATAATAATAATAATAATAAATTATAAAGTATTGTAACAACAATTTTTTAATTCCAAAAAATGACAATTATATTTACATCACAGACGTTTTATCACGATTATGAATCAATGAATGCAAAATGTTTTCAACAGTTTCAAATCACAAATCTTAAGAATTTTTTTAATTTATATTTTTTATTTTTTTTAGTTATGTTAAAATTTAATTGTTTTAAAATGTATTCTCTACCGGAAGTTCAAATTAGCGGCTTTGAATCATCATTATTAATAAACATAATTGTCAAATAATTATATTTTCCTCTGTTAAACGTGTATTTCTTCTCTTTGTGCTCTAAATGTTGGAATTTTAAAACACAAAAGCAATATATTTTTAAACCAAATTTGTATACCTCAGGTTTAAATTGTATTTTCTTTTTAGCATGATCATCTTCCTCAAGTTGATGTGGATGCACTCCTGATAGGTTCACATTAAATTCTACACAGTCCTCCCTTTCATTATCTTCCACGATCTCAGGTTGAACTATCACATCATCTTCATTACTAATGTTATCGCCAACAGACAGTTCGTCATCAAGATCATCGTCATCTTCTGTGTTGTCAAGACATATCTTCAAATTAGGTAGCTTTTCTCCACGACTCGCCATTTTGAAAACACGCAGGAAACAATTCGTTTTACGGTTCACTCAACGCCGATGAAAGTATTTATAAATGTTTGATTGGTTGAAAAAGTATGTTTACAACAATGGCGGATGGTTTACCACGGTGCCAAAAGTTGTTTTGCACGTTTTGACATATCGTGTTGTTAGGAAACAGTTCAGATAAGTGCAAGCTTAATATAAATAAATATCGTTATAATTGATATGTATGCTACATAAAAAAAAAAAAAAAAAAAAAATCAGTGTACTAACATTTTCTCAACTGATAAATGATTTTTTAATTTTAGGAGTGGATACTCGTAATTAGTATGACCAGTATCGAAATATGAAATATCCTATCGTTCCATTCTTGGAACAACTAACTACACTCTTCAGGTTATATTAAGTAAATAGACTGATAAGACGATTTATTTTGTGCCTAATTGCGCAAATTCTTTTACTCCAACTTAATAAGTCACAATAAGACGGTCATATTACTTTATTAGTAAATTAAATAATTATAATATTAGACTTGATAATTTAAGTGAATACAAGTTTTACGAAATTTCAGTATTCTTGAAAATCGTAATACTAATAGTAATACAACTAGTACTAGTATTAGTATACTTTAGAAGTTATTTAATAACTATCATAATAGACAGTTGCAATAAATAACTAATAATACTCATTCTGCATAAACTTTTAATATTATAATAATAAAATATTAAAGTAGTTTAGAATATTATTTTAACAGTTACATTTAAAAAATGATGTATCTATTCAAATACATTCAAGGAGCTGTGCCTTCTCAGTTAATTGAATATCTACAGTTGGATTTCAGTTATCAATGGATAATAGCTCTTATTCTAAGTCTGATGGGATTGACATTTATGGTCAAACGATCAAACAATTCACCTCCTGGACCATGGGGTTGGCCTGTCATTGGTCATCTAACCTATTTTCAGCAAAAGTCGTATATAATTCTGTCCAATCTGAAGGAAAGTTATGGAGATGTGTTTCAGCTGAGGATTGGCAGCAATACAGTTGTTGTGGCTTGTTCTTTGGAAGCTATCAAAGAAGGTCTGGTTGAGAATGGAGACAAGTTTTCAGGTCGGACTGGTCTTGAGTCATGTCATTCACTGTATGGAGGAGATAAGGAAAGAGGTCATTTGAAAATACTTACATCTGTATGTTTTTGTTGCAAGAGATAATTTGTAAATATAAGATATAATTTAATATAATTAAACTGTTAGTGTACTTACATGAAATACTTATTTCATTTCTCTCTCTCTTTCGTAATAAATATTATGACAATAAAATTTGTATATAATTGTTTAGTGTTACGTTTTAAATTTGTATTGGAATAAATTCATATTGTTGTTGTTGTTATTATTATATTATTATTACTATTTCTTTCATCCATCCATATTTCTTTGTAGGAGTTTGTTTAGCAGCTATGAATGAAAAATATAAAATTAAAAAAAATTTCTTGAACAGCAGTCTCGATGCCTACTGTTGCAACACTGAAAGCATTGAAGATGTTCTGGCACTGGACATTGTTGATGTTGTGAACAAATTTATTGAAACTGATCAGCCTTTTGACCCGTTCTGGTCACTGGAGGCTGCTTGTCTCAACATAATGATGAAGCTTGTTTTTGGTCAAAGGTTTGACCCCACAGGATGGCCAATGAGAGAAATGCTGTCCACATTTCACGCCAGAAACAAAGTCCGTTACTTCAATCCACTGGACTATGTTCCTTTTTTGAAAATATTTCGCACCAGAGACGACTTAGATGCCATTTCTCGGATGACAGAGAATCAGCTGGAATATCAGAGAAAAATTATTAACTGCCACAAAGATAGTTACGATCCAGAAAATCTGAGAGACATGGTTGACCACTTACTGCTTTACCTAGAGACAGGAGAAGACAGATCTCTGCTGGAGAAGGAAGACATTGATTTTCTCCTCCTTGACTTGTCAAATGCAGGATATGAAGCTATCGCTGTGACCTTGACATGGCTGCTCAGATACATGGTAGCATTTCCCAGCATTCAAAGTGAAGTTCAAAAAGAACTGGACACTGTGGTTGGCAGGGATCGGTTGCCTTCATTGTTGGATCAGCCATATTTGCCATACACCACAGCAGTAATATTTGAAACAGAAAGAATTGCATCCGTGTACCCTTTTTTACAGCCTCATGTGGCAACTGAAGACTGTACACTTCAGGGTAAGCTGTGAATTATTCGGTTAATATTATTATTTTATTTTGGGGGGGGATTGTTTTATATTTTCTTCTTTTTTCTTTAAGCAATTAAAATAAAATAATCCTTTTCCATAATTATAAGACTCAGATATGTTTATATTTCTTTTTAAAAAAATGTCTCAAAACACATACCCTTTCCTGAAAATACATTCCTCACAAAAATACCATAAAGATTCAGGGATAGATTGAATTCAGCCTTTTGGATACAGAATTAATGTATTATCCTTTATTATCTCCTTTTATAAAGTATTTTAATTTTCTCTCTCTTTTTTAAACATATCTTTTATTATAATTATTAGGTTACAGAATATCTAAAGGAACGTGTCTCCTGTTCAATGTATGGAGTATCCACCATGATCCACGTTACTGGAGAAATCCAATGAAGTTTGATCCAAACAGGTGAGGACATGAGATAATTAGTTTTATCAGTAAACCGCTTATTTATTGTATTTTATTTCCCTTACTGGATTTTGTACCACTACATGGGTATGGCTGAGCCATGTTATTGAATATGAGTTTAAATTCAATATAACAGCATCTGCTGTTCTTATTAAGCATTTATTTACCTTTGTTTGGAATAGTAGACGTAATTTTGTGCTAGCATTTATTTACCTTTGTTTGGAATAGTAGACATAATTTTGTGCTAGCATTTATTTACCTTTGTTTGGAATAGTAGACGTAATTTTGTGCTAGTGTCATTAAATAGTTACCCAGAAGATATATACACATCTGTTATTTATCAAAAATGTAGTTGCAGAGGAGAAAAAAGTGTCTGTCACTCTATGCATTTATGAATGTAACTGTATAAAACTTTATATTTATTATTTAATGATGTGTATGAAATAGCACATGGAGGCATTTTTGGAAAGTGTATGTGTATTTGTGCATAGTTGTGTGCATTTAATATTTAATGCTTTGATTTGTATATTATCTGATCAGGTGTGTATTTTTAAGACTATTCTTATTTTAACAGGTTTATCAATGAAGATAAAACACTGGAGATTCCTGATCATTTTTTACCATACGGTGCAGGTATCAGATCCTGCTCTGGGGAAAGCCTGGCAGAAATCCAGCTCTTTCTCTTCTTTGCCACTGTTATGCACCAACTGTCTGTGAAATCTGACAAAGACATTTTACCAGATATAGAAGGAGACCATGATTTTCTTATTCGACCTAAATATTTTTCTATTGTAGCCACTGAGAGATAGGTGTACAAGTCTTTATTGGTATTAAATGTTGTATTATTTTAACAAGAGAATGGTGCATAAGAAAATCATTGTGATGTTAAATTTTGGTTTCATCAACAGTCGAGAGGTGCATACATTTCTGTTGATGAATATTATATTTTATCACTGAGAAAACAAGATTTTTTGTTTTGTTAATGAAGTGCTTTACAGATGAGATAATTATACAAAAATCTTTGTTGGTGTAAAATGTTATATTGTGAAACAGTTGTTTTAAACATATTTAATATTTGAAAGCACCATTTTAAATAAATGTTACATTATTTTGTAGTACCTTCTTTATAATTTATTTATTTTTATAATATTTAGAAAAATATTCATTTTATTTTTAAAAAATATGTTAAGATCTCTAATACAGAACTGTCCACAAAGATATCAAATGCTTCATCACATACAATACTTGGTCAAATCAAATATTTAATGTTTGTTATTTTTCCATTTAGAATACATGAACATAAAAGATTTTATTTTGATTATTGCCTCAAAATACTATTTTCAAACAATGATGGATACAACAATTGTTTAAATAAATATTTTCTTTTCTCAGGTTTTTTTATTTATAAATAAATTTTACTGATTTCTTCATTTCCTTCAAAGTTGTTTAATTTCACCTGAAATCTTATTTGAAAAATTTCAAGGAATATTTATTTCACAGTTCACAATATTTGTATCTGACAATCTGAGGGAATTATTCCCATTTTTTCTAATTATACTGATATTATTGACCCTCAGTTTCACAGAAATCTGGAAAAGATAACTAAATCTAAACTTACCACTATTTGCCACTTGAAATCTTACCTTCAAGTATATTAATTCCCACCCCCCCCAAGTTTTACTGTATGATCACAACCCATTCTCAACAACTAACCACCTCAATCTAGCTAACATTTTTCTTTACACATACTGCATGATATCTGTATGCATTGTTTTTGTGTCTGTATTTTGTTCCTTGTTATATACCTGTTATAAATTGTGGTAAATTTTAGGGTTGTTTATTTGCAACTTCCCAGATTTTATGCATTTACTGGACAGCTGCTCCCCCTATTAGTCCATGAAATTGAGGGTCAACAGTATTTTCAATATTAAAACTTTTCTTTCATCCTTTAGTACTGTTAGTTTTTACAGAAAGTTAAATTAGATGTATATATAAATAATTACAGTTTTAATCTGGTCATATTACTTACTTTGTGCTAATCAAATGTTTTGATTTTTGGAAATATTTTCAATTTAATTTTATTTTACATATTTATGATTCAGATTATCGTTCCATTTTAAAACATTTGATAAATACTTAACATTTTATATTATATATTTATTGTAGTATTGTAAGAAGTTCAATATGTAGATTATAAATTAGCTGTAGGTTTTAAAATTTAAAAAAAAAGTATTTTGCATTGATCAAATGTATTGTTTTATTTTAAATTTTTTTACTATTTCTTGTGTTTTTGTTGTTTGTGTTTTATTTTGTTGTTTACACGATTCAATTTATTCTTTTATTTTAAAACTTTAATAAATACTTAATATATTATATTTACTATATTGTTGTCAGACAACATGGGTTTTACTCACTAAGTGCAATATTTATATCATAAATTATATTAATATAATAAATTTCTTTTTCTTTAAAAAAAGAAAAAGAAAGTAATTTATGGTTACTTATTAGTATTTGTTTTCCTGTATGACAAATGAGAGACAGGGTGAGCTGTAAAATATATTTGAAAACATTCCATGTAACTATTCTAATTACTCTCCAAATCTTATTTCACATTAGTTCAATTTAAATAAAAGTTTATAATAAATGTTGTTTGTTGTATATTTTCACATGAAACAATTTCATACTTTTATCTTGGAAATCACTTTTCTGTTTCAAAATTATCTTAAAACTGTGTTTGATATAGTTTAAATGTGTGACAGTGGTAGTAAATGTCTCACAAAAAATTTCTATACAGACAAAATGTGTGTATATTTGTGTCTATAGAATTTTATATATATATATATATAAACAAACTTCGTAAAATATTTAATATTTAATATTTAAAATTGAGTCACAATACTTTTTTTCAAAATATAATACTATAAAACAATGTCATATATTATAAAAGTTTCTAAAATAAATCTATATTAATGTATCCTTCCTTGTCCCATAAAAAATGTCCATTGTTTTCTATAGATATGAGTAAAAAAAAAAAAATTAATCCTGCCAAGCCCTCCCTAAAAAAAAAAAAAAAAAAAACACCGCAAAAAACAACAGAAAGGTCTAAATTGGAAATGATAAACATTTTTTATAAAGGAATATCAAAACTGTTTTTGTCCACAGAAAGTCATTGTTCAAAATTTGTGAATAACATTTTAAACAGCCAACAAGTATAGTTACAAAAGTAAGCACAGGTTGGTCAAAGCAGTGGTTTTATTTTTTTTTTTTTTTTTTATTAACTTGGGGGAAATGATCAGTAGCCAAACTTTTTTTTGGTGAAAATTTACAGTATTGAAAATAAAATGAAAATATATCGGAACTAATGAAAACTAAATTGTTTTCCCGATCCTGTCAGTACTTCAAAGTTATCAGTCAAAGTGTAGGTGCATACATAAGATGATTTGTTGCTAATCCATAAATACAAACTAGTGGCAGTGCTTTCTTTTAAATTACAAAAATATATATTTCTAGATTAAAAATAATTCATTTCTATCTAAAGCCAAATGTTAAAAAATAATTAACACAATGCCCAACATTTTCATTATGAACTACAATTTTAGTTACACATTATTTCATTTTTTTTTTTTGCAAGTACCTGAATTTGCTAAACTATTTCTATGATTAACAGGAATAATTTTATGTTTGGTTCAGTTGTTAAACATTCATTCATTCAAACTATTTCTTCATTTTGCATATTTATATTAATATAAGGGTTATTTTGACATCAAGTTTTATCTTTTTTTCCTTTTACAACAATATACATAACAGTAATTTCAGCTGCAATACATGCTACTAACAATGACACAATCTGAATCTCCCTCTTACTTGAATGTTTTTACTTACACAGCATTTACAAATTATACAATTTCATACTGAACACAAAATACAGGCGGTTTCTTTTCTCATAATTTCACAAAAACATGTCTCATACCAAATAAAAATCTGATTACATGAAATATTCATTCTGTCACACACACACACACACACACACACACACAAAGGAAAAGAACCATCTAACTATAAATTTACCAACAAATTGAAAAAAAAAATAAAAATAAAATAATTGATATAAACCTAGAGAGTTCAACAAGTATGTATAATACATAAATTTGAGGTTTCAGTTATTTGGTCTCTTATTACAATTCTGACTTTAAAATAAATTGAGAAACCAAAGCATTTATTTCATCTTAACAGATCTCATGAACCTTTTACACATTTATTTTATGTTTATGTGAAGAAATGCTCAAAACAGTAAATCATTTGATATACTTATATATATATATATATATATATATATATATATATATCTACACACACACATATATATAAACATACACACACATATATATAAACATACACACACACACACATACACCAGTGTATGTGGAATTCTTTACATAACATAAAAGAAAAACAAATTAGTTTCCACGTGTTTTTTCACAAATTGTTATTTTTTGTCATCAGTTATCTGGAATTATATAAAATTAAGTACACAAGATTTCCAAGTTATGAAATGCACCTATGCAACAACAACAATATTTGGGGGATTTTTTGGACATTTTTTGTTCATTTTGGTGCATTAATATTTGGTATTACATTCAGTCTTATTTCCCATTCTTGTATTTTCTTTTTTCTTCTTCTTCCTATTCTTGCACAAAAACATCAGTTAACATCATCAGGAGAATCTGGAGGTGATGTTGTGTCTGCTGATGATTTCCTCTTTGAGGGAGGATCCTCCCCTCCTTCCAGACTTCTCTTCTTCCCAGGCTAAACAATAATAATAATAATAGTAATAAGATGGATAATAATGATGATGATGTTTGTGCATATATACATAGTGATAATAATAATTCCTGAGCCTGACAGATTAGTATTTATATAATAAACTTGAGGACTTTGGTATCTCTTACTTTTCTCTTTTTAAAAAAAATATTTTATATGCTTTTTCTTTATATAGTTCTAAAACAGAGGTAAAATGGTACAAAAGTGGTGTGAAAATTTTATGATTTTGCAGATTCCTTTTCTTAATTAATAATTTTAAATGAAAACAAAGGACAACATGCACAGACACACACACACACACACACACACAGAATCAAAAACATGCATACACATTCACAAACAAGATTAATACAGTATTTATTTTATTTTACTATTTAAAAAACAAATGTATTAACCATCTTGTTTGGTGGAGCCATCCCATCTGATTCTGGATACATCAGTCTGTTGGCCTTAAGCTTCATCTCTTCATCCTCAATAAAATGAATGCAAATATTTAAAATTAATTCAAGATCCAACTTTCCAAATCAATAACATTAAGTCAGAATAGAGAATGAAAATTTTTTATCAACACTATTTTGGATATCACCATCTAACTGTCAGAATTTGAACCATGTTGAAACAGACAGTATTTAGGCAACATACAGGATTGATTAAACTTAATTTACTGCTACTCTGGGCACAGGAGAAATCAAAATTGTGATCACTACAGCAGGCAAAAAATGCATTCAAGAAATTAAAATCAAGTGCTTCATGTAATTTCAAATATTCCCACTTGAGACAGTATTATGGGATAATTATTTTCAACAATATTAAAAGAGAAACTGTAGATTAAGTGATACAGTATAAAGTTTATTTTAAACCACTGACAGTATTAATCTGAAAAAAATATTTCATTATAATAATAAAGCTAAAATTTTAAAAAAAAAACTTACTTTAAACCACGGATGATTAAGAGCTTCTGACAATGTCAGTCTCTTCTTGGGGTCAACAGTCAGCAGTTTTTTAATAAGATCTATCACTGAGGAAGAAAAATATTTCTTATTAAAAAACAAATCATAGGTACCATAGACATGTATCTTTGTAATGAAAGTCTGTCTCCCAAGAACTAGAGTGGAGACCCAAATCATTTCTGTTACATGTATTCATGTTCCAGATTTCTGGAATAACCTAGAAGTACATGTATTCATGTTCGTGAATTCTGGTATAATCAAGAAGTACATGTATTCATGTTCCAGATTTCTGGAATAACCTAGAAGTACATGTATTCATGTTCGTGAATTCTGGTATAATCAAGAAGTACATGTATTCATGTTCGTGAATTCTGGTATAATCAAGAAGTACATGTATTCATGTTCCTGAATTGTGGTATAATTAAGAAGTACATGTATTCATGTTTGTGAATTCTGTTATAATCAAGAAGTACGTGTATTCATGTTCCTGAATTGTGGTATAATTAAGAAGTACATGTATTCATGTTTGTGAATTCTGTTATAATCAAGAAGTACATGTATTCACGTTCCTGAATTGTGGTATAATCAAGAAGTACATGTATTCACGTTCCTGAATTGTGGTATAATTAAGAAGTACATGTATTCACGTTCCTGAATTCTGGTATAATCAAGAAGTACATGTATTCATGTTCCTGAATTGTGGTATAATCAAGAAGTACATGTATTCACGTTCCTGAATTGTGGTATAATCAAGAAGTACATGTATTAATGTTCCTGAATTGTGGTATAATTAAGAAGTACACGTATTCATGTTCCAGATTTCTGGTATAATCGATAAGTACATGTATTTCATGTTCCAGTTTTCAATAACTGGTTTTATACCAACCAATGGTGCTCACACCAATTATTAATTGAAAGACTGCTGTGTAGTTAAGCCATAAATACCAGTTATACTGTGTAGAGTGATGAGAGTCCATTTCCATGGCTTTGTTAATTTAAAACTGTTGCAATATAATCAGTTAGGCCGTTTCCTGAATATTTTTACAGTGTTTATACACATCTGTATTACACCATGTCAATGTAATTGTATCTGATTACTTCTTGTCAATGTCAGTTTATTTATCCGAGGCTAAAATACTGTGAGGATTATGGAAATACATTTTCTACAGAAATAATCCACAAATTTATCAGTATATTTATTAACTATTATGGAAAAAACCATTAACTTCCATTTTATTTTATTTATTTTATGTTATTTTATTATTTATATTATATTTTTGAGCAGACTATCAACTATTAATTTTATTCATTTCTGTTATGAATACCTAGGTTTTATTAATCAGTGATATTATATATATATACATACCAGTCTCTGATATGCCATTCCAGTACTGTTTAGGAAAACTGTAATGGCCTCCTAGTATCTGTTTTGGCAACTCCATATCTTTCCTCTCATCAGAAAATGGAGGATAACCAGATACACTGAAAAATTGTTAAAAACTGCAAAACTATATGAAAATAGAATACAGATATAAATTGTTAATTACTTGGATTAAAGACTGTTTTTAAATATTTAAGTTGAAAAAATATTTTTTTTTAAATTTAAAAACAAATACAAATAAATAAATAAGTAAACATAATAAAAAAAAAAAATAAAAATAATAATAATAATAATAATAAAACTAATAAAAATTGAATACAAATATTATTAAATTCAGTGTAAATTAAGATAGCTAATATATATCCTTAAAGGTAATAACTGCTTAATTCTGATAACAATATATAACTAGATATATAGTATAGATCCTCAACTTCTGTAACAGGATGCAATGTAATTAATCATAATAATATACAATGTAAGTAACCAGTTATAAAATACAACTCCCAAATTCTAGTAACTAACTAGATATATAGTGTAACTCCCAAACTCTAACAACAGGATGATAATTATGAAACTAACCATATATACAGGATAACTCCTAAACTCCAAGCATCAATTGCTTTAGTGTATGACCCACAGCCTGCAGTTTCTAGAATCTCGGGTGCCAGATATGTGGGTGTTCCACAAAATGTCTTCATTATTGATCCAGCGTCAATGAATTTTGATAACCCAAAATCCGTAACCTTACCAAAAAAAAAAAAATCATCACAATAATAATAACAAAAGTTTGTATATAAAAAATTACAATAATTTATAAAGATGGAAAAAAAACATTTAGCCAATTAATAATATTTAATATAACCATTCAAATGAAGGAAGACAAAAGCATTTATATTTATACTGATAGTTAAAATTAATTATATAGCATTCTGTAAAACTATACTGGAATTACAAAATATATTTTAAAATTATACAAATATGTTAATGTGGCATTGTGAGATTGTGAGAGAGAAAGAAAGAGAGAGAGAGTGAGAGAGAGAAGGAGGGAGGGGGAAGAGAGAGATGAGGAGGCAGCGTGTGTTTGTGTGAAAATGTCTAAACAAAACTATCATTTACCTTGATAAGAGTTTCATTTTCTTCTGTTGCTAATAAAATATTTTCTGGCTGAAAATTCAATATAACAGAACATTTTACTTTCGATCAAATCCAACCCTATTTTGAACTAAGAAACATATATTTAAATAAATACTACTAAAACAAAATAATAATAATAATAATAATAATAACATTCAAGTTTTCCCATTTCCCCCATTTTTGCTTAAAATCAAAAGAATGCCCACACCAACTAACTAATATTATGTATTGGGAGTAATGGTTGCAGTAGTTGTTATCGTCAAGATACACTGTTATAACATCAATAGCAGTAGAAATAGTAGTTGTAGTAGTAGCAGTGTTGGTAGTATAGGTAACAGAAAGATTGCCATCCCAATAATTTAACCATTTGAGAGTGCCATCCAAATTTTTTTTCCATTTTACTAAATTTTATTTGTATTGCCAAATGGTCCTGTCCAAATCATTACAGATTAATATTAGATTTGTATATAGATTACATAATTAATAGTTCTATTGCACATGCCTGCCATGATATGCTAAATTTTCACTAATAAATAACCTTCACTCTTTTTACACTGATGTTAATTTATATAAATTAGCATCACAATCAAATATTATTTATCTACATTTCAAAATTTGTTCAGAACCTCTAGAAAATTCATGCCATTTCACAGTCCTTAATATTGCTAGTCTACTGCCCCAATGTCACAAGAATGATTCTAGTAATGGAAATAGTGGCAGCAATAGTGGTAAATGTAGTGGTAATAGTTGTGGTAATAATTGTAATAGTACATACCTTTAAATCTCTGTGTGTAATTCCTTGGTCATGCAAATACTGAAATAAATTTAGTAATTAATGATTATTTGTTTAGTAACAAATTATAATATTTTTCAAAATTAAAGTTTAAGAAACACATAACAAGACAAAAGAAAGAAGAAGAAACTGAAACAAACTTATATGAAATGACTATAAAAAAAAAAATCATTTAAATAAATAATAATTTTTTTTTAAATCCTACCACCAAAAAAAACACCTCACTGAAATAAAAAAGGGTGACTCAAAGCATAATGTTTGATTACCTTGCAAGCACAAACCATCTGATAAAAAAGTAATTTGGCTGTAGCTTCGTCAAACTGCACAGATTCAACAACTCTGTCGAATAATTCCCCTCCTTCAACTCTGCATAAAATCAAAAGATTTTAATATGTAAATGAGATTAAAAAAAAAAGAAGACATAATTAAATTTTATAGTTTTACAGTTTTGTCACAGAACAGTCACTATTTTTCAAAAATTTGGGGCTCATACAGCCTAAGAATAAAACTGCTAAAAAAAAAAAATGTTCCTCTAATAAAAGGGGATCTTTTTAAAAGATATCCCAGCCTTTAATAAATAAGTAATTTTTTTTGTTCAATGATGCAAAAAGCATTATGACTCAGACCATGACTCTAATATATATATATATATATATAATGTGGAAAAAAAATAATAATTGGAATTAACAATAAACCAATAACTGAAAAAAAAAAAAAAAAATAAAATAAAATAATAATAATAATAATAATAATAATAATAATAATAATAAATAAATAAATAAATAAATAAATGAAAAGATAAACAAAATATAAATTTAAAAAACATATATATTCATTCCACTATAGGACTGTAAATTATTAAAACTAAAATAATACTTATACTACATACTCACAGTTCTAACATTATGAATAAATACTCCTCAGTATCTATAACATCATCAATCTTAATGATACATGGCTGAAAATCGAAATCATTTTATATTTAAATGCATGGTTTTTCTGTATGAACATACATTCATATGCAAATATATAATCTGGAATACAAATAACATGCACATACTTATATGTAAGTAATGACACCCATGTGTGTATGTGTATGTATAAATATGAGTACGTGTATTATAAATATGAGTATGTTTATAAATATATATATTTGTTTTTTTATACCTACATATACTAATATTTAACTACTTTAATCCATGCACATGCACACACACACACATATATATACATTACATAGTCTTAGCAATATTTGCTGCTCATTTAACAGATGTTATTAGCATGCCTCAGAAATTAATATTTTGTTCATTTCTGGGGCATCCAGTTTTTTTCTGATAATAATATATGATAAAAAAATAAGAATAACTGGTTGCCACAAATAAATAAAACAGTAACCTATTGAATCCTACAACCATGCGATTTCTTTATACTGTGTATACTACTTACATGTTTTAATGCTTTTAGGATTTTCACTTCAGTCATTACTTGAGATGACATGTTCTGCAAAAATCAACAGTAATTTGAGAATTCTTCAACTTAACAACGTAATAAGAAATGAGAAAATCATATCTTTTAATACATCTACTAATCTGATCAATAAATATTATTTATAATCTAATAATAACAATATAAGCTTCTCTGAAAACAAGGTTGATGCAAAATGGTTACCCCTCCAAAATTCACTTATGATGATAATCTTTGACACTACTTACCAACTGATGTTTGCCACCGAGAGAAAATTTCTTTTTAGAAATAATTTTGCAGGCGAATTTATTACACGATCCTTTGGTAAATGCCAGCCGCACTTCACCGCACGCTCCTCTGAAAGACATTATTATAAAATGTAAACCTAAAACAAAATTAGATCAAGTAACCATTGAAATTCTCCTCCCAAAATATTTCTCAACATTGATGTTAAGTATTTTAGTCAGATACAAAATCTGAGAATATTTAATTAAAATTGTTTTTTTACAGAATCTGTCTTTTTATTTTTCAAATTTAAATGGTAAACAAAATGATTAAAAAAAAAACCTGAATCTAATTGTACACTAAATATATTACATACATTTACAGAGAGACAGAGACAGACAGAAAATATTTTGTTTATAATTCTCACCTGCCTAATGTTTTTGTAATTGTATATTTGTTTGTTAAATCTTTGGGTAATTCATTTTCTTCCTTTTCGTTCAAATCCAAGAACACGTAAGCTGTAAATTTAAATAACAGAATTTGTTTAATTATTTATTTTATTATTAATATTTCAAAATTAATATAAGGATATCCTGCAAATAGAGTGGTATTTATTATTATTATTTAAAAAAAAATTTTAATTATATAAAAGAAAAGTGGAACTAAACTTCCTTTGTTGATATTTTAAGCAGATAAAAAAGATTTAATAATAATTTTAAGAAATTACAATAATAAAAGTATATCATTTTGGGCATTGTTAATACAAAAAATATGTATGACATCTGTAATGATTAATATTTAAAAAAATACAAAATAAATACATTCATTCATTCATTTATTCATTTTCCAGGCCCTTCAGTTCATATTGACAACTGTTATTACTAAAATGTGTTTTTTTTTTTTTTTTTTATTATTATTTTTGCTTCTAGCAAGGAGTACGTTTTTATCAATCAAAATAATGGAAATATACATACCTTTATTTTTTTTTAATGCTAATGCAATCACATCATTGTTTGCAAGAACTTGTGTGTTACCTTTCCCTGGAAATATTTTCAAAATGATACTGTTAATAAATTAAAAATATTATTAAATAAAGAAAATTTAGAATTTCTAAGTTTCATGCATACATACACAAACAAAGTTCAGTTAACTATAAATAACTATAAATATAGATTATAATTATTTATACTGAAAAATAAGAAAAACAGTAATAATGATGAATGAACACATTACCATTAGTATTACAGACATTTTTTATTTTAAAGAAATAAATTATTTTAATGTCGTAATCAATTACACTGTATTTTGTTATATTTCATAAATCCATATACATATACCTGTCTCTTATATTAATATATTACACACATAATTATGTATGTGTGTACCTACACACCCGCATTGTTAGGTAGGTAGGTAATTACAACAATTCATCTTGGAGTAAATAATTTAATTAAATGATTTAATCAGTTTATCAAAAGTTAAAAAAAAAGAGTACATTTAGTAAAATTACTTTATCTTTTTATTATCATTATATATTGATACAAGCTTGTATAAATCATTACTGAATTGTGTATTCCATTTTTTCATTATGTGTGTGATAATGTGGACTATCAAAAGCAAAATATACTGACCTACTTTTTCTCCATTAATGAAAGTACCATTACTGCTTGTATCTTGCAGAAATACATGTGTACCAGTACTTGTATTCTTCTAAAAATAAAAAGAATTACAAGGATTGTTTTAATTTTTCATTTTGCCTTATTAAATGATAGTTTCCATTCCAGCCAGTTCCATGACATATTTACTGAAAGACAGTTAATGCTTTCCTATATATGTGCACACACACATGCATGCCCAGACATACACACAGCTCATAGATAAATAGTGCAGGTAAACCTGGACAAAATTTTGATGTGCACAACATCTTCTTCAACAAATGATAACACATTTTAAAGTTGTTGTTTTTTAACAGATCTAATTGTGATGAGTGACAACTTCTTTTCAGCTGAGCTTCTAAATAACAGTGTTTAAATAACAAACTTGGATAATAATAGTAACAACAACAATAATAATAATAAACTGTCAGACAACATAAGATTTTTTCTAAATCAAATCAGTTTCAGCTGCCGGAACTGAACATTGAATAACATAGAATGTAAATATTAAAACAATACAGAAACAGAACCGGTGTTTGTACTCTGTATCTACCATCCTACTTTTAGGATTTAGAAACACCCACACAAACATGGAAAGAGGAGCCCAGGAGGGAAATTCTTTGAAACTTTTGTTGTTGTTTTTTTGGTGTAGGATTTATTACAGTATGTTTATCCTTTGTTTTGTTTTCTTTTCAAATTAATCAGATATGATTATTTCTATTTTAGAATAATATTTCTTTAGGATAACCATGTATCATAATTTTTCTTACTGAAACTATGCCAACTGTACAATGCTAATTTAATTAATGCAGATAAGAGTTTTTGTTTTGCAGTGCATTATGTGCAAGGTATTCCTAGTCCTATACAGAATTTTGCCAATGTGTGTTTTATAAATGATATGAGATAAATAATTCGATATGACCTGGTACTAACTGTATTTAACAGAATACTTTTTGTAGCAATTTCACCTTTTTTCCATAAAAAATGTTATATTCAGTAATTAAAAAGAATACCAAATCAGGAGATAAAAAAAAAAATGTAGTTATTAACAATAAGGTCTGCTGTTGTATTTCTTTTTCCCATTACAGCTCTGTTTTCCTGTATGTGGTAATATGCATATAAAAGGTATCTGACCATAGAAATATTAATTCTGTTTACAAAAATGACTTAAAAAAACAATTGTATGATATACTGACATTATGTCTATGTATGATACCAGTGCTAGTGCATTTCAAAACGTAAAAGTTTGTATTCTCTATATACAAATATGTTCATTTGATTTTTACATAATTATAATAAACATGAGTACACTATTAAATGCAGCCAACTGGTTGCTGGGAGAATCCACTTGTCAGCAAATAAACTTTCAAATACTCAAATACATCATTTATTACTCATTCAAAGATACTGATACACATCAGATAAAAATATATGCCTATTTTATTAACAGCAATCTATATAAGTATAAAAAGTACTTGTCAGTATTTTTTTTTAATGTCTTTCAGTTTCTGTCAGTCATTAGTGGAAGCCCAAATCATACAACTGGCATTATATTCCTCTCTTTGGCAATTACAATGTACAAAATATCTCTTGCAGTTTGTTGGCCATGAATATCCCTTTGGTGTGATGTCAAAATGCTTCCACTTTTACAGACTAAGAAATAACAGCAGAATACATACACTTACTCTGATTATTTTGAAATGTACTTTGCTCAAAGCCTGAAAACATGGTAGATCTCGGTCAGCTTTGAAACATATGTCACAGTCCTCCCCTCGGCCAAAGATGTATTCATCTCGTTTCAGCTCTGAAATTTATTCATCAAAATTATATTAAAAACTAAATCATAATAAAGGAGTATGATGATTTTATCCAGACGATCTCCATGTGGGGGAGCTACATTTATGTGAAAATAAATCAGTAAATGCTATTTAAAATGATTATATTATTAACCTTAATATCATTCATGGTGTGTGTGCGTGCGTGCGTGGGTTAAAAAACAAAAAAAAAAATCACCAAAATAGATACAATTTGTGTGCAATGACCCTGGTAACTAAAAGACAAAATTAATACAATATTTGTTTTTAAAAATTCAACTTTTTCTTTGATTTGTAATAAAATAATGATAATAATTTATACACTGCTATGTTTAAATGATAAAAGTAGGTCGATCGTGCCGTGCGGATACCACAGTAAATGTCTAGCTGCACCAAAATTGTTAATACTTATTCTTTCAAAATTGATAAAATATCTCCGGTAGATTAAAATATATTTTGTTTAATAACATAATTTACAGTAATTATGGAAGAAGCTTTTAACTATGTAGTAGGTTCAACCAGAACCATAATCATAATAATGTCAGTTTATACAATTCCGAATTACAAACAACACGAAATCATGTTAGATGCATGTATAGGTCTGAATTTAGCAACATGTTTTTATCGCAAAATGAATGCGATTCGAACAACGCTCTTACCAATAGCGATTAAACTAGATCGCAGTGGCAAAAGGCTTCCCCAAGCTTGATCTCCTGCTTCCTCTTTTTCGCTAAAATCACCATCAAGAAGATCTTGCGTGGGTAAAGTCTCCATGCTGTATTGATCAAGACTGGTACCCGTTTCCGGCTGAGACCCGATAATTCCATCTTTCCCTGGTTTCAAAGTAGATTGTCCGTTGTTCATGATTGAAGTGTTTTCGATCGAACACTTTCCAATTTTAATGGGCGTTAAATACAATTTGGTTTGAAATTTAATGACATTTTCTGGTGAACAGTAGAATTATGACCAATGACATGATTACTGTATACATTATAGGTAATTCAGGAGCGCAGTGTAGGAAGTTTATTAATCGATTTATTTCCTTAAACTGTTAAAGCATATCCGATTACAGACAAGTTTTATTTAAGAAAAGGTTATGCAGTGTTACGAATCTAAAGGGGATTTTAGCGTGGTCCGATTTTGGGAACAAAGTCACTAATTAATTATTAATTTTCAAAATCCGGAAATCTTGCACCTTGGAAACACGGGTTTTCATTTGATTTCTACTGCTACTGCCAAATAATAAATGAATGTTTATATTCACTTTTGTTTCACAGATTTATCAAATCAATACATTTTTATTTCTTGGTATTTAAAATAAATAAATAATAACAAAAGCTTTAAAATCAATCGGCATTTATTCAAATAATGCAGATTATTATTATTGTCGCTGTATATTTTATTACATTTTAAAAAAAATATATTATTTTTTTTTTCTAATAGTTTTATTTTTTATTTATTTATTATTATTATTATTATTATTATTATTATTATTATTATTATTATTATTTTCTTTCTCTCTTTTATTGTCTTTACTAGATGAAAAGCCACTAAAGTATTATATTATATATATATATATATATATATACACACACACATATATATATATAAACACACACACACACACACACACAAACGTTATTCCCTGAGCACAAACTCCCTATGCTAACGACGACTATGCACGTTACAGATACAATTCTGTGATAGCTTATCAATCCCACTGGTTTTGTCAGAGTGCATGACAAGCAAGCGTGCTTCACAACAGCTTGCTCATTACACACGTTATTTTTTCACTTGCAGATCTATCAAAGGCAGTTTTCCCCCGACTATGAAACGGTGCATATAAAACATTTCTTCCTGCTAATAAAAATATAATGGCCCACAGAGTGACAGCGGGTTTCCTCTCTCATCATTTGCGAGATTCTTAGATAAATATCGGACTACGTTCGACACACATTTTGTCGTTAATGGATTATTACTAACAACGAACAGAATGTTTTTGTCTCCTAGATGATTTTCTCACAGTAGAGTTTTCATTACCAGTATAGTATTTATGGTTTAGTTTCAAAACCTATTTTTGTTCTGTGGAAATTATATACAGGATAAAAATATCTAGTGTATAAGTAGCATTTTGAAGGATAGTTGTCTTAGTCCTTTCGTATGAATGCACGTTAATATATACGTATGTACGTATTTATGAATGTATGTATACAGAATATAGATTTCACATATACATAAAATATAGATTTAGTTCTCTCTCTCTCTCTCTCTCTCTCTCTCTCTCTCTCTCTCTCGTGTACTGTGTGTGTGTCTACTACACCTTTTATGACGAGAAGGAAAATGCCGCGGTATAAAATACAGAACGACTGAACTACATCTTTTTAACCCATCATACAAGTGTGCATTGATTTGTTTATGAACTTCTTATGTTAGGACTAGAAGTGGGTCCGTACTTTCACAAAAGGTTTATGGTTGTGTGATTTTGAAGATTAAGAAGGCATTATTTCAAAAAAGAAAGAAATAACCAAAGGATGGGCGTGAACACGTGGGTGTCTGTATGGTATAGAAGGCTAAACCATGGCTAAATGTAATCTTTTGTTTGAAAGAAAAAGAAATGAACTCTTGTGTACTGGAATTCATTTTTTTTTTCTTCTCTGTTTCATTCTTTATAACGAGTACGATTCAATTACATATTCGAGTTACTTTAGTCAAGTTAATATACATCCTTTTATGTATATGTGAGTTTGTATGTATGTGTGTGTGTGTGAGCGCGTACACACAGGTTTTCTTAATAGATGTATTGGTACACATTCAATGGCTGTTTTCTATTTGTCATGATGTGAATTATCAGGGAACAAAAGTTTCAGATTCTCCATTAACGATTTGGAGTAAGAAACTTTTTATTAGCACTTTCACATTATAGCTAAACCAGCCCGCCAACGAAGTTTGATCCTACAAATCATTACAGCCTACATGTATACGTTAAAACGTGGTCGTTATGTGTTATATTTTACACGTTAAAACCCATTCATTTATTATTTTTTTTTTTTAATTAATTATTTTATTTTATTTTATTTTATTTTATTTTATTTTATTTTAATTATTTTATTTTTTTATTTTATTTTATTTTATTTTATTTATTATTATTATTATTTATATATATATATATATATATATTTTTTTTTTTAGCTAATATTTCACAAGTTCTTAGCTAAGTCAGGATATGGGGGACTCTTGGGTTAAGCGAACAGAGCGAGTTGACTTTTCACGGAGAAAAACCCAGAACATCCAATAAAAATATCTTATTATCATCAATTGACGACACAGCAGAAATCATAGAGATGAACTTTTAAAAACATACATTTTTTTTTTTTTTCTTGCTTCTCCCCAACTTTTTACACTAATTTTCAGTCATACCCCATGGTCGTACGCGCACTTCGAGTAATCTGCAGTGTTTGTTCCACGGGATTTTCAAGAGCGGCTTATGACAAGCGCTGGTTCAAAGTTCGTGTTATCATCGCAGTGAGCTAAGTTCGATATAATCCTTCGTGGCCTGTGCTAAAAATAGCGACAGCCAATAGCATGACATTACATTATCGCCATTAGTTTTTCCGAGCTGTGAATACTGCGATATTTAGCGTTAGCCTCTTTTCACTGTTGTATCTGAATTTATCTTGCGAGCAGTGCACACATGTGACTTCTTCACAATGTTGCCACGAGTTTATTCACCAGAAACAGTAAAAATGTACTTGAAAAGGATAAAGCAAGCACAGAGGTACGAATTAAACCTGAATAGCATTCTTGACCAAGGATCGAGGGCGCTAATATCAACCTTCACAGATTCGCTGTGTTGCTCGACGGAGCTAATTCTTTTCCGTTACTGACGGCCGTAGCTGGCTGTATGGGCGCAGATGCTACGGTAGTGGTAGACAAAGCTAAAGGATGGACCGAAAAGCCAGTTTTATGGATCTGCGTAGCCGGGAGGCGAGGGGACAAAAAGTCTCCAGCTCTATCAAGAATTAAACAAGCTGTGGCCGGTTTAGAAAAAGAAATGTGGGCGCTTCACAAAGCGCAGAATATAAACAGTGTCAGTGATAAGGAAATCAGTAATTTTCCTAGACTGTTAATTGATGAAGAAAATCTAATGACTGTGAATGAAACTCTAATTAAAGTTCATCCGCCGGGAAATAGAATTAGTTTAATCGGAATATTTGATAACTTTGGAACTTTTCTTAGAGGAATTGACTTTACTAGCAAGTGCCCTTTATTCAGTCCAGAGAATCTATTAAAACTTTACAGCCCGTGTGATGCAACAGATAAAAATGAAAATAATAAATCCGTCCATCATTTATTCCATTTCAATTTCATTGGAACAATAAATGCCATAGATGCAACAGGTTTGTTGGACGTTTTTGACGCAGACGGCCTTAGCGACCGTCTGCTAGTCACGTGTCCTAAAGACCCAGGTATTATTCAAACAGCAGACGGCGACAGGGATGGCAACTCGCACACCACTGGTACCAGTCCAACATTGCAGACGATTTTATCTGGAATTAAGAATTATCATCAAGTGCAGAACGTTTCCTATACTTTTCGTGAAGACGGCAGGAAAGAATTTAATAGGTGATATACATAAAACATATACACACAAGTAGATATGTTCTAAATTTTTATATTATTTTATTATTTTTATTATTATACAAAAACAAAACAAAACAAAAAGTTATTTAAAATGTCTAAGAACATGTGAATGTACAACAATATTAATAATAATAATAATAATAATAATATGTGTAAACACATTTATATATTCGTGAGTGTATTTGTTTATCTCCGCATACATGTGTATGCGTGTACATAATTATGCTTTACACGAATGTATTATATTTTCAGTAACACATTTTCAGTTTATATATATATATATATATATAAACTGAAAATTGTTACTTTCAGTCGACTTGCTGAGTTAGACATGTGGCAGCAGAGACACGCCAATGACGAGCGACGAAGAGGAACCATAGCCAAGGCTCCCGGGCAGCTCGCTCGACTCAGCGCGGTCATCACTGCTTTGAACAACGGCATAGAGATGTCTTCGAACGGAGGAACTTCACAGGTGCTGCCGTCGTCCCTCATGACTGGTGACGTGGTCAGATCGGCGTATCAGATTCTGATGTATCTTACTGAGCAAAAGATGGCGCTTTTGCCAGACACGGAAGTACTGGTTGAGGAGTCTGACTGGGAAGATTACAGAGTGGAGATGAATGATTCATTTATAGATTCGCATAGGGTATTCAGTGTACCAGCGACAGGCCGACAAGCAGAAGAAGATTCAGATAAGATAAAATTGCCTAATGACAACTTTCCATGCTCAAGACAACCGCTGATATCAAAGCAACGCTTAGGAATAACTCAGGACAGAAATCCTCAGTCTTCTACTTCGAAAGCTAAGATGAGAAATAATACAGCGCCTGTTTCAGTTGAATGTGATGGTGGATCAACAGCGTATTTTGGTTCCAAACGACCTCATGTTTCGAGAGCGAATGAAGAAGTAGCATCCAAAAAGACGTGTCCAGAAAATGAGTTTTCCGTTAAAGTTGACGACACACAGTGTCCAATAGAAGCAAAATCGGTGTCTTTAGAGGAGTTTTGCAATCAGAGTTCACCAGACGATGTGATGGTTTTGACAGAAAATAACGAAATAGCATCTGTGCCGTATACGAGGAAAAATCGAGAAACTATTCCCAGCGATCGTAAGATTATGATATACACTAATGGTAAAGAAATGGACGAAATGTCTCGGTCTTCAGAAAGCGAAACTCGTTCTGTTGTCGATGAAATTCCTTCTGGTTCTTCAGTTCACAATCAAGACATCATCCGTCGCGAGTCTCAAAATCAAAACTTTCAGATGTATGGTCAGATTTCTTCTGACAGCAGCATGGATCACAGTCTGATGCTTAACAGTGGTTTTCAAATTAAAACACCTGCCAAGGACATTTCCGAATTAACCGACGACGAACTCGTGGATTACTGCGCGCGGAAAATGAGGAAGTTGTTGTTGTTACCGGGAATGGTAGTGGGGGCTGCTACCATCTGTCAAAAACGACTGTTTCCACCAGTCCCGAAAGAAATGAGGCTGGAGCATCCAAGGACCACGCATCCTGTGTGGGCAGCTATCGAGTACCTGAAACGAGTTGTGAAACTTGATCTCGGCGAACTGGTGCATCCCGTTTATAGATTCCAGTCCATTTACTTTCGCAAGATCAGGCTGGAGTATATGACCCAGAGGGCAAGAATGTATTTAAAGAAACTTTTTGTCTCAGACGAGGAGTATGAACAGTCATATCCCAAATTTGATGACAGTTACAGTTCTTCATTCGTGCTTATTGAAGATGACATTACTACTAACAAAACCCCGGGGAAATGTCTCACATACGTATACAACACTTCCGAGCAGACGTAAAGCTGATTAAATGCAGGACGTACAATAGTTAAGATACGGGTTATTATTATTATTATTATTATTATTATTATTATTATTATTAAAAGTGATTAAAGAGCACTTGAGCCCGATCTATTAACAAATCGTAATAAAACGCATTTTAAGAACAGCCACGTGTACATTCAGTAAGGATATTTTTCTTTCTTTCTTTCTTTCTTACTTCTTCTTATTTCTTTTTAAACTCTTTTGAGAATATTTATGTTATAGTTGGTTTATTTTTCTGTTTAGATAAATCACTTGCAAAAAAAAGAAATAAATATGAAAATAATAATAAATACATTTAATTAAAAAATAAAATATTAAATTGTAAAGATGATAATAAATATCATCAAAAATAAAAATAAATAAATAAAATATAATTCTGAAAAGTAATCATGATTTTGTTAATCTTGGTAAAATTAATATTACAAGGCCAAATTTTTTTTTTTTTTTTTTTTTTTTTTTTTGAATTTGTTGTGTGTGTGTGTGTGTGTGTGTGTGTGTGTGTTCAGCGGCTAACACTGAGATTACTGTTTTACAATGTTGAATACAGGCTTGTAAATCTTGTCGTGACTGTATAAATATTCAAATGGAAATAGAATAAAAATACACTGTTAAACTGTAATGATTTATAGCTGTTTTACGGCTGTTAGTGGCATTTATTCAGTGTGTTTTGGCAGTTCTGCTGAGAACTTTCTGTTAAACTCGAATGGTTTTTTTTTTTTTTTACCGTGTATTATGGTAAAGATGGGTATTTAGATATGACCGCAGTTTCAGTGCTTACCACCGGCGCTATTTTCTGTAGAAACGTAAGTTGTGCACCAGGAAGGAAGCATTAGCTCATGTATCCACTTGTTTTTGTAAGTTAATGGAAGAATTTAATTCTTGTGTTTCGATGATTCCCATATATAAGTGCCTTATTGAATGAACGTATATGAGTGAATGAATAAATGTCAGAAACACTCTAGAAAAAACAAAATTTTAACTTTTAAATGTTAGAAACAATATTCAACTAAAATGCCTTAAGTCCCTGAATTAAATTTAAACGAGTTGAAACAAAACATGAAAACAATTTTAAAAAATATTTTTAATAAATACAAAATACGAGTTCTATTGTACATCAGTATTGCCACCATTTTCAGACATACTGGCTTTAACAATACATCATTTTTAAAAATATTTGGCAAAATATTTTACATATACATTTATTAGTATTGTTTTTATTATCCTCACTAGAACGTCTGAATAAGAAAAGTTAGCAAATTTATACCAAAACAAATATGCAATTTATAAATTATAAAACAAATGAACAAATAAACATAACAGAGAATACTTTTTTTTTCAAGAAATATAATACATATATTGTGTCATCCATTTTGGTCCCAAATGATCGAAAATAAGTTATTGTCTGTTATTTCATATGCAGTTAATGAACTCATTCATCAATTGAGTAAACTGATCTTTTTATAAATAACGTTCCTTACAATGTACATTGTTTTATGCTTCAGGTTTCTTTTACATTTGCGTGTGTGTGTGTATGTGCAGAGGTTTACGTAAGCGAAACTAACCCCCTACCATTGTCAAGTGTAGTTTTTTCTGCGAGTGCTAACTGTGATACAAAACGAATTCTTATATGGGCAATAAAACATCATCCTGTTCTATGTCATAATTTTTAGATAAGACCTTCTTATTTAATTACGAATGTGTAACATCTGTTAACGACTATTCATGAAAAGTTCATTATAATGCATATTAGTAAGACTGCTGAATCATTCCTATTGTTGTTTTAGCAATCTGACCAGCTGAGAATAAAAATCTTTCTTTTTAAAATTTTAAAAAGTTTTCTCTTTTCAGTGTTTTATTTATTTCTTGCCAAAGTATATTATAAAACATTATAAATTAGAAAAATATATTTATTTACCGTTGAGCAAGGCACTACTTGATAAAAACCAAAGAATTTTTTTTTTTTTTTTTTTTTAAGTTAAATGAAAAATATGTAAATAAAAAGAATATAGAAATATGTTTGTATGTATATATATATAAAAAAAAATAAATAAATAAATAAAAAAAATTAATACGCATTAATATTACAAAATATCACAGACACTGAATTTCCCTTTTTTTCAAAAATAAACAGTATCTTTTGAAACCACCGTAAACGAAATAATTATATACCTTTTTTTAATTACCTGTTTTATATAGTTGGTATTCCAACTGATTATGTAATCCATAATCATTTTTATTTTGGTAATAATGATAAACAAAGTCACTGTTATTATTTTCTTTTTGAACATAACTAAAAACATTTATCAAAAATCTTAATCAATTTAATGAATAATACACACAAAATATTTCTAGATTATTTTCACTAGCAATCTATTATGGAATGAAAAAAATATTAAAATTGCACAAAAATTACAATAATTTATATTACATGGATATTACTTAAAACATTAAGATGGTCAAAAAAGATAACTGTTGGCTTCACATAGATTTCTGCACTACATAACAAAATATTATTTAAAAAATTAACAAACCAAAAATTAAATCAATTAGTATTTATAATATCACAGAAGTTTGGGAGAAGGTTTAACTTGCGTATGAAAGATAAACATGGACAGAAATAATCTTAAAATGTTATAAACTTTCACACTGCAAAATGAGATGTTAATGGCCTCATTGTCCTGGAGAAGATTTCTATGCACTGTTAACTTATTAACAAGAGAGAAAAACATTTTATTCCTTCATTTGAAGATTTCTATGCACTGTTAACTTAGTAGTAGATGAATTCATGTGTTCACAATTTTCAGCAATACATCAATATATATATTTTTCTGATGTTATGCAGAAATAACCAGTGTGAAAAATGCAGATATAATCTAAAAAAAATTTAACAAGATATAAAAGTGAATTCTCCCATAAAAACCTTAAGTATAATCTCATACTTTTTAATTACTGCATTCTTTCTTTTATTTATTATTTTTATCATTTTTTGTTTGTTTTCCACACCTAATACTGAGTCCGATCATTTTAATTTTCACTGCTAATCTACTGAATTTGAAACAAAATCATTACACTCAAAGCTGATATCCCAAATGTGTAATTGCATAGTTTTACTGTCACTGGTTTGCGTGACCTGTCCCACAATGCAGTGCAACACAGCCATATTGATTCCCATTTGGCAACATCACAAATAATATAAATGTATGATTTAGTGAAATTCCTTCCACCTTAGTTATATATCACAATAATAATCACCTAGTTACTAAAACATCTATCAAAAAAAGTGTTTATCAACAATTCAAAACAATACTTGTATAAATGAATTATTGCAAGAAAATAAAATAATAGATATATGTATGGTACAGAGCAGAAACAGGGTTTTCATTATGTGAAAATATAATATTAACTGAAATAATTCAATTTCAATTTTTATATTCTGAAAGCAGAGTATAATTTAATATTATATTTTGTTTTGATTAATAATTTTATTTTATTTTATTTTTTTTTTATGTTAGTTTTTTTTATTTTTTTTTTATTTTTTTTGCAAACGAGAAATATAAAATAAAAAGGCTGCCATTAAGGATATATTTTACAAACTGTAAGAAAACCAGCAATATACAATAGCACTAACAAATATATTCAGTAGAAAAACAACAACAAAAATGCTTTAATTCACAGGCATAATGAGTAAGGAGAATCTATTGCTTCAATTTGTGCATTGCGTAGTAAAATATACATGTATATATATACATATATACACATACACATACACACACATACATATGTCAATAATAATTAACATGAGTTATAGAACACACTGCATTCAAATCTGAATATATGTGAAAAATTAAGTAACATGCCAGACATCACTATCTGTTAGTTAACTTTAAGCAGCAAAACTTAAATCTACAGGAAAAACAGTAACAAACTCATTTATATTTGAGTATATGTGGTTCTTTTAAACTGTCACACAATATAAAACTATGATCACTAACTGTAACATCTGGAGCAGATACAAAAAATAAATGACTTCATTTTAGTTTCCAATAATGAAATTACATTTATTTAAAGTTCACAATCTTGTTAAGATGATAAAAATAAATTTATACATGGTTTTTGTTCATTATTATTTTTTTTTTTTTTGAAAGTTTAATTCATCATTATACAATATATACAAATAAATGAACATTAGTAAACTGAAAGGCACAATTCAATCTCAACTTTGGGTTTTACATTCAGACTTTGGGAATTTGTCTTTGGCAATTAAATACTTTCAGCATCATTTAAAAGTATCAGATTTGGCAGCTGGATGGTGAAAAAATATATTTTAAAATAAAGAAATGATTTATATTAATTGAAAGTAAAAGATTATCATAACATAACGTTTTATAATTTTTGTGTCAATTTAAATCCTTCTTAGTTTTTTTTAATGCACAGGATATGCATGTAAACTTTCTGCTAACACAGCAAAGACAAATTTAACCCTCTATTAAGAAGACTGTGAAATATCTGAATAAAAATCAGTGTCCAACTGAAGATGTGAATCATAAATTATCATTAACCAAGTCTTGATCTAGTTTTATATTACCAAGATCCAAACTGGATTCTGAGCTTGAATAAATCATTAACAGTTCTTTTCCTCTTTTGTTTTCATGATGACAATTTTAAATCATTAGTTTCTCTACAGGTTAGGCAACTGACGGAGCCTATATATATATATATATATTTTTCAATTTTTTTCTTCACAAAACTGACCATATGAATTTTAGCTGAAAGTATAGAAGATTATTTTGACACTAATTTCTTATGTCCTTTCCAAACTCTGGGCTCTCTGTAATTGAGGACATCAGAAATAGCACTTGTAGATGTTTTTGGTGATATGTAAACTGTTATTTTTATGATGTCATAGGTCGTAGTGCATGTAATGTGGATGAAATCTTTCTCTCCTGTTCTTTGAAATCTGTATGACCAATGACCATTTCACTAAAAAAATAAAGTATAAATTATTTGTTATTACCTTTAAAAAAAACATATTTACACACATTATTTTATTAAATATTTGTTTGTTAAATTCATTTATATATTTTCACACTTCAGCAATCTTCTCTGCTTTTCACACATACTTTCTTTTACATATTCATCGATCTGTTTTGACATTTACACTGCAGATTTTGATAAAAATTCAAAAGTAATGAAAGGATATTTTAATGAACTGTCAGTCTGTCTGTCTGTCTGTCTGTCAGAATGTTCAGTCTTCTTACACACCTGTCACAATGTTTCTCACCTGTAATTAATCTCTCCATCTCCGTCTCGATCAAGTTCCATAATCAGTTGATTAATCTCGTCGTCATTAAGAAGAATTCCTGTTTCCTGACAAATTAATTAATTAAATATGATTAAATTAGAGAAAAGTAAATATGTCAGATGGTCACTGATATATAGTTTTATATAAAAAAAATGCTTGTATATGTCTTAAGCCAATTTCATATAGTAGAAGTACTATTAGTAGTAGCAGAGTATTAATAATAATAATAACAGTAATAATGATAAAGATAAAAATGATGATGATTATGATGATGATAATAGTAATTGATATAGTAATGATGATGACAATGACAACATTAATACCAACATTATATAGTAAAATAATAACAATAACATAATAATGATGATGTTGATGATGATGATGATAACAACATTAACAAAAACATTAAGTAATTGATAGAGTAATGATGATGACAATGACAACATTAATACCAATATTAATATAGCAAAATATTAATAATAACAATAACAAAACTAAAAATTCAATGATAAAACAAGGTTATTTTTATATACATTTTTGAATTATGCTATCTAAACAAAGAAAAACATTATTTTTACAAACTGGGAATAAATTATGTTATAAATTTTTAAATAGTATGAAAAAACTGAAATTTAACTAAATTAAAATAGTTTAAAAAAATAATAATAATAAATAAATATTAAATTATTATTTTTTTAAATATAACAATAATAAATAAATAAATATGCTTACTAGCTGCTAAAGGGATAAGCAAATATAAAACTGTAAATAATATCATAAGCAAAACAGAAAATACAATGCTTCCCATGATGCTCTTGGTCAGATGCAAATAACATAAATAATATACATATTACTTTGTGTGTTTGTTTGTCGTGATATGTATTCTTATGTATCCATTTTTTATTTTTTTTTATTTTTATTTTTTTAAACATGCCTGATTATTAAGTATTTTTTTAAAAATAGCAAAAAAAAAAAATAAATAAATAAATAAATAAATAATAAAAGTTTCTTTATACATTGCTCAGAATAATGTAATAACTTAAAATGGTGACCAAGCAGTGTGAAATAAGCACAAAACATAGCACTTGTTTTTAATAACACACTGGCAAAATTATATTTAAAAGCCAAACACAGCAGCAGGAACCCCACACAAAACAACAGCAAAACATCGTGCAACACAGATAATTAACTTCTCAAACTTGTATTAATGTCTCTGGACAGTAAACAAACAAACAAATAAACAAAATAAATAAATAAATATTTATACTGTTTCAATTTTTTTTATTTGTTAAAAGTTTTGTTATGGTAAATTAAAAACACAAAATACTGAAAGTTTTATCATTCAAGATATCATTATAAAAATTGTATTTCTTTCTCTTACAGTTAATGTGAGCAATAACTCACAGCCTCATTTTGAGATAAGATTTTCTCACATGAAACTGAATGAATAAAATATTAATTTAGGATTCTGGTTTGAGAAGTTTTAGGGCTGAACAAAGAAAGTGCACAAACAACACACCCAATCAACATTACCTTCCGAATAAACTAAGTGAAAGAAAAGAAGAAAAAAAGAGAAAGAAAAATATTAAATATAAATTAAATACATGCATTTATTAGTGGAATGAATGTATCTGAAACAACAGACACTGACAAGTTAGCAATGCAATATGCAGTTAATTAATAAACTCATAAATTAATCTCGACCAATATTAATTGCCAAAAAAAAAGCATTATCTGCATTAGTTTAAATCTATAAGACAAAATAAAAATCAGAAGTTTGAATCTACAAAAAGAAAGCAGTTACGATGAATTTTTATAATTACTGCTACAACTTAACTTTGTTATATGTTTGAATTTAAAACAATAAATAAATAAATAAATAAATAAATAAATAAATAAATAAAATAAAATAAAATATAATATAATAAAATAAAATAAAATAAAATAAAATAAAATAAAATAAAATTAACATCAATAATAAATTAAAATAAATAAGTATACAGGTAAATTAATAAACTATTAATTAATTAATATATAATAATAACAAAATTCTTCATCTTTCATCTACAATATTTTTAAAAAATGTTTGTTTTTTGCACTCTCTAAATAAATAAATATTATAATACACTACATTTAGACTGTTATTTAGAACTGTTATTGTTCTACAACTTTTGAAGACATATTTTACTACAAATGTCTAAAATATTCTACACATTACGCTAACTTGAAAACAACAACATACTTGAATGCCTTCTTTGAACTCATCGTGAGTGACACTCATACTCTTGTCCTTGTCAAACTTATTGAAGAAGTCCACCAGTCTCAAGTTGTTCTTCTCAATGTAAGTGACCAGTTTGACCATTGGATGGACCCTGACCTTGGGTTTGAGTGGAGGCTCCATGCCTCCGTGTACCATCTTAATGTCAGGGATTTGCTCCTGAACCTTACGGAAGATTTCGTTGAAGTCATTATTTACAAGAATATCCTGGAGGGATAAAAATATATGATTAATATATATTAATGGTTCTTAACCTTGTTTTTTTTTTTTTTTTTTCAGTGCCTCATTTTGAAGGTTGTCATCCTGTAGGTTGAAATTTACACCATTCATGGACAAACACAGCTGACATTGATGTTATAAGCATTTATAAATATATACCATATACAATAACTGAACTGGGTGTTACAGCTCAAGATGAGAATCTGTGATATATCTTATGTAAAATATATGTTTAATTAAAAGAAATATTGTAACATTTATAGTAATAAATACATTTCATTTAATCATTAAATTTATGTTTATTATTAGTTGTTTCTACCAGTGCTTGGGAGGTATATAATTTACTAGTACAAATATGTCTTCTTGAATTATTATTATTTAACACATTTTGGTTTGGAAACAGTGACAATCTGAAAAGACTTTGAAACCAAGGATTCTGGAAAATGGTATGTGTACCTGTATTAAATATTAAATAGGAATTTCATACTGGTTTTTTGTTGTAATTCTAATACAGACAGTGTACTGCTGTAGTTCATGGACTTGTAATTAAACTGATGTAAAATTACTCACAGAGAAGTCTAGCTGTCTGATGACACAGCCAGGATTGCGAAGTATTGCCTGACAGATTGCCCAGCACCCACCAGTCTGCATGGGGTTCTTCCCCATCTTCAACACCTGCAGCGTTTCATTAGACGACAAACCTTTTCCAATCAGAACAGCACCTTCCGTGGTGATGCGGTTATTTCTTGAAAATCACAAGTTGAGAATACAGAGTACAATGGTTTAAAGCAAGCTTGGTAACTGACATCAGAATTATTCATTGTGAGATTTTATGCAATCATTTAAAAACCAAAATGCTAATTTTTCTTTTTTTCTTCTTTTCAGCGATTTTTATTATCCCATAATTAAATAAAATCTGGACATGATTAAATTAGTTTTTCAGTATTTAAGTAGTAGTGATTATAATTAGTCGTAATGATTAATTATAAATGCTAAATTCAGTGAAATCTATTTTAAAGTGTACCTGTGGCAGGGTGACTAAATGGTCTAATAAAATTCTTTATACTTCCAAGTTATTGTTGTGTGTGACCTATTATCACTTGTAACAAATTGTAATAATAAAATAATGTTGTTCAGAACACATGAATGCTGCCATTTCATCTCTTTACAACTGGATTTGTGATGTACATCTGACTGACTGACTGCTAGAAGAAGCTTTAGAGCAAACATATCTGTCCTGTACCTGACAGTGTTATGACAACAGAAACATGGCAGCCAGATATATCTGAAGCTCTACTCTCTTTTTTTTTGTTTTAGTTCATTATTAAATCAAATTAAATGGCAAAAGACAAATAAAACACAACTTGGAAGAAAGCAGAATGTATTTAGACTATTTCTTCATCTCTCCATAGGTACACTTTAACAATGATTTTATCTATTGCAGTAATTATGTGGTAATTTTTCTTAACAAATTTTAATGCAGATTTATTTATATCATTGATGTTTTTCCCTGTTCAGTTTACATATACTATGTGAAATCAAGATTTATTGTCAAACCTCTTTATAACACAGGCATTGATGCATAACAGTGAGTTGGAATGTACAAAGAGTTTTACTTTGTGCACCACATTTTGCAACATGTGCAAGTTCAGCTGTTGTTAGTTTAATGAATAATTTTATAACTTTTTAACAGATAGCTGATAGCTGGAGAATAGTAAAATGAGGTAAATTTATTTATATTTAAACACAGACAATGGCTGCTCAAGCAATTTTGGGTTAATAAACATGGATGGCATTATCCTGGGGTACATTAAAAAGAGGTCTGACTGTAACTTAGAAACACAACAGAGTGTAAACATTTTAAATTTTAAAAAAAAGTTACGTGATATCCAGCTCCTCGAGAACTGAGTTTCCTCTCAGAGCATCTGCGATTCCTATTGCTCCTTCCAGACCAAACCCATTCCACGACAGGTTCACTTTCTTCATGAACACATTTGTCTACAACAAGGAAATATTTGTTTCACTACATATTTTAATATTAAGTTATTAAGTGTCTGAAAGGAAAAACTTGCTGGTGTCACTTAACCCTATCTCGACATGCTAGATAATGAATCAGTGTCTTATTTGCATATTATTTAATATTTTTTTGAATATAGGCATAAAAATAGGCAATTTTCCCCAAAACAGCTGGCAGTGGGAAGTATGTGTTGAATCAAAATGTGGCACTGACTTTGTAATTACCTGTGAACAGCCTTTTATATATATATATCCACCTTTCCATAAAATAAAAACAGAAAATCAAGTTTTTAGGCCAAAAGTCAATACAGTAATGAAAACAAATTAACTGCTACATCTTTCTGAACACTATCATTTATTATCATTACTATTATTATAATTATCATTATCATCATCATCATCATCATCATCACCATCACCACCACCATTATTATTATTATTATTATTATTATTATTACTGTATACTAACTATTTTGTAAACATTAGCTATATCACGTCTAATTAACTCAGCAGGATTTGTACCTTGATTCCCATGGCAACAGCTATGGCACCTTTCCTGCGTAGATGGTTCCAGCTAATGTCCAATTCTTTGAGTGTGAGATTTTCAGAGATTGCTGGTCCTAAGACAATCCCAGCCGCTTCACCAAAGTGATTGTGACTCAGATTTAGATATTCCAATTTTGTGGTCTGCAGAGAGGAAAATAAAAAATAAATATTAAATATTAAATTATTTTTACTGTTACTACAGATCATCAGTTCCTTTCAAATGATTAGATATTATTCTATTCAAAAATAAATTCATTTTACTTTGTTTTAATTATTATTATTATTATTATTTATTAATTTATATATGTATATTTTTTATTTTGCAACTTGTTAAAATAATTAATTATTCTTTCACAGTACACCATAAACATGTCAATATGCCAAATAATTCCAAAATATTTCTGAAAACTTTTGTTTTCTGGGAAATCAGTCTCTGAATGTTCTGCTACATAGCAATGAACATTATAACTATAGCTATGCAAGTCTGATCACTAAAAAGTTTTGAATTAAAAAGTCTTAGCTGTTATATAAAATGTTTAATCAAATGTTATTCCTGTCATAGTATAAAACATGATTGATTACTGCCAACGTTCTAATTATAAGGTTTTTCTAATCTGTTTATGTGAGCCTCAGAGATCTTATCTCATGCTTTTTTATTATAAAAAAAGATAAATATATTGTCACAGATTAATCATTAGGTTACAGTTTCTATCAATCTCTCAGATGTATTTACAGTTTTCCCACAGAACAACAAAGGGAGAAATACCACCATTCATTCCTTCTTCTTTGCAGGGCTGTTATAACAATATCCACAATGAGATGCTTATGTCATACACTTCATCATTAGGAAAGGTTGATTTTATTTTAAAAAAATTAAAATATTTTGATTTTTGTTTCAAGGCTTTATGTGGAAAGATCTAAAAGGAATTTATACTAGTTGTTAATACCATATTATGCACACATTAAACTTTCTTGACTCAAAACAAACAAATTCCGTTTCAGTTAAAAATACATTAAAAAAATAAGATCAGCAATTTGATACTATTGTGTCATGCTTTAAAATATAGATTATATCTTGTGGATTGACATTAATGTTTTTCTCGTTGTACTGAAACCTTCCTATTATTTACACTGACAAATGCAGCTTTGATGATTAATTAAAACCAGCGTCTGGTTACACTTTTAAAGTATTGAATTTTATTTTCTTTAAGCACATTATCAAACTGCTGATCTCAGTCAACTTACTAACAAAGCATCTGCAAAGAACACTGCTGCTTTATCATCAAATTCATTTCCTATAATTAGAAGAAAATTTCTGTATCATCTTTTTGTTTGTTTCGACTAACATAAAAATAAAAACAAATCATAACATTACTTAATTTTTGAATACAATTAGATCCTTGTTTTTGCCTGAATGTTTTTCATATTTTGTATTTTTACCTGAAAATTAACCAAAAATAATAATTAATAAACCTATAAAATTTATGTTATATATTCATCCATCCATCTCTCTCTATATGTATATCTACCTGTCTGTAAATGTATCTCCATACAAATAATAATGTTTTGGTCTAAGGTAATTTTAGATGGATGGATGGATGGATGGATGGATGGAGGGATGACTGTATGAAAGGTCGAATGTACTAACCTGCAAGTGTGACTCTTTGTAAGGTGTCGTTGTGGGTAATTATGTGACAAAATGCTTCAGCAACTTCAATTCCCAGTCTGTTGTCTGACAGATCCTTGACAAAACAAAGAAGTATTCAGTAAATGTATGTTCAGTGATACTCTAATAGAGAAAAATATATAATAACAAAATAGTTTTAAAAAGTTAATAAATAAAAGCTAAAATATTACTACTACTACTACTACTACTACTATTAATAATAATAATAATAATAATAGATAGATAAATAAATAAACAAAAATAGTACCTTGATTGGAAATATCTAATAAAACTATAATAAATTTAAAAAATAACAATAATTTTCTACCTTAAAAAACCCCAACTAATTTCTAAGAAATGAAAAACAACATAACAATGATAATACCTAATCCCCAAATGTGACATTTGTCAGTTACTGATGTCATTTTGCCAAAATATAACAGATATATAAAGGGAATGTTTTTTTTTTTTTCAAATACATCTGATAAAAATCAAATAACGATTTATTTTTCTAACATTTCAGCACTGATCAGTTTACCACTATTGTACTTATTTTATTAACAGCTGAGATAAAAAACACCAGAGAGTTCAAGTATTAAAATTCACCAGATCAGTGATGAAACAGTTGTCTTTGAGCATTTCACAAGCAGCCAGTCCTCCTTCAGTGCCCAGCCAGTTGTCCTGAAGATTCAGTGTCAAAACCTTGGTATTTGACTGCAATATAATACACATCAAAACATAATTTTAAAAATTTCAGTCCACATATTACGTTCATCTAGAGTATTTTATTATATGAATTATGTTTAAATTCTTTATTAAAGTTATTTTGTTATGTTCAATTTAAATATAACATAATACAGATTTCAAATTTAAAACAAATTCCCATACATTTTTTTAGCATCTATATTAGACAAATTACTTTTAAATTTCTTCGTAATGTTAATTTTTAATATTTAGTTGGAAAATACAGTTAAATATGTTATCTGCATTCTTTCCAAATGCTATCATATTATACAAATTAAATTTACATTTTTTATTAAGATTATTTTGGAAGTATTTGTCAGAACATAACAGTATGCAATTACTTGTAAACTTTTCCCTTATATATAACTATGCAACTAAAGTATACAGATGTCATTTCCAAAATTTATTTTTTGCATTTTTTTTTCACACCAATGATATAAAAAAGAACACACACATACACACATCTTTTTGAAAACTCATTCTTTATAATATGTATTTTGTTTTCAGTGAAATATAATATTTTAAAAATTCAGCTCAGATATAATATTACACTAATTAATTTTAAAACCCATTTTATATACACTATTTTCAAAATTAATTCTTTTTTGTTTTCAGTGAACTATAATATTACCTTCAATATACAAAAAATTATTTTCTATGATATACTTTTTTATTTATTTATTTATTATTATTATTTTAATAATCTGTGATATATAACATCAAACACATTAACTTGAAAAAAACATTCAGTATAATTATTCTAAAATGTAAGGTAATATTTTACAAATGATAAATATTTGTTCTTCTGATTATTTATTTATTTTTTTAACAATAATTTCTAAATGTATTCATGCCATGTATTCATTCCATCTTCCAAATTAATTGTGGTTGCTTTTTTATGTGCATAAAAGAAAATTACATTTGACAAAGAGAGAGCTACTATTTTCAATATATTAAATACCTTTAATAAAGAAGCTCTGCATTTATTTGGGAGATTAAGTTGTCATATTGGTTTAACATGTAGTTACAGCAGTCAAAACTTTGATTATAATTTTTATTGGTCGAGTATGATTCTTGGTTATCAACTACTTCTACAATTGTCCCAACAGACAGACAAACATTTATGCTCACTAAAGCAACATGGCTTAACATGCATTTCCAGACCTCTTATACCATAACATAGATATGATGCTCATAAAAAGTGACATGGCTACAGTTTTCATTTCAAAGGGCTCCTATACTATTTTACAGACATAACACATAACATAGCTGTAGCTTTCATTTTAAAGAGCTACTATACTATTTTACAGATATAACACACAGTATAACTACAGCTTTCATTTCAAAGAGCTACTATACTATTTTACAGATATAACACACACAGTATAACTACAGCTTTCATTTTAAAGAGCTACTATACTATTTTACAGATATAACACACACAGTATAACTACAGCTTTCATTTCAAAGGGCTCCTATACTATTTTACAGATATAACACACACAGTATAACTACAGCTTTCATTTCAAAGGGCTACTATAGTATTTTACAGATATAACACACACAGTATAGCTACAGCTTTCATTTCAAAGGGCTACTACACTATTTTACAGATATAACACACAACACAGCTACAGCTTTCATTTCAAAGGGCTACTATAGTATTTTACAGATATAACACACAACATAGCTACAGCTTTCATTTCAAAGGGCTCCTATACTATTTTACAGATATAACACACACAGGATAGCTACAGCTTTCATTTCAAAGGGCTACTATACTATTTTACAGATATAACACACACAATATAGCTACAGCTTTCATTTCAAAGGGCTACTATAGTATTTTACAGATATAACACACACAACACAGCTACAGCTTTCATTTCAAAGGGCTACTATACTATTTTACAGATATAACACACACAACACAGCTACAGCTTTCATTTCAAAGGGCTACTATAGTATTTTACAGATATAACACACACAACATAGCTACAGCTTTCATTTCAAAGGGCTACTATAGTATTTTACAGATATAACACACACAGTATAACTACAGCTTTCATTTCAAATGGCTACTATACTATTTTACAGACATAACACACACAGTATAACTACAGCTTTCATTTCAAAGGGCTACTATACTATTTTACAGACATAACACACACAGTATAACTACAGCTTTCAATTCAAAGGGCTCCTATACTATTTTACAGATATAACACACACAACACAGCTACAGCTTTCATTTCAAATGGCTACTACACTATTTTACAGATATAACACACACAGTATAGCTAGAGCTTTCATTTCAAATGGCTACTACACTATTTTACAGACATAACACACAGGATAGCTACAGCTTTCATTTCAAATGGCTACTACACTATTTTACAGATATAACACACACAGTATAGCTAGAGCTTTCATTTCAAATGGCTACTACACTATTTTACAGATATAACACACACAGTATAGCTAGAGCTTTCATTTCAAATGGCTACTACACTATTTTACAGATATAACACACACAGTATAGCTAGAGCTTTCATTTCAAATGGCTACTACACTATTTTACAGATATAACACACACAGTATAACTACAGCTTTCATTTCAAAGGGCTACTATAGTATTTTATAGACACAGCTTTTACTGCAAGGCTCTTGTTCTATTTCACAAACAGACATAAGACTTATACAAGTGATATAACCTTAGCATTCATTACATGGGCTCCTGTATTAAATTACTGAAAAACAGAGAGAAAACAGACCTCATAACATGTGACACATCTGTATCTTTCATTCCAAGATTTACAATTCAGTTTTAGAGAAAGACAGATAGGTAAACATGACCCTATGACAAGTGACTTAACTACAGCTTTCATTCCAATGGCTCATATACGTTTTACAGTCAGGAAGGAACTCAGACAGACAGACAGACAGACACTCACAACAAGTGACATAGCTATAGCTTTCATTCCAGGAGCCCCTAGTCCATGATGTTTCATCATCAAGGTTGAGTCGTGCATGTGTCGCAGGAAATAAGAGGCAGGGATGACACCAATCAGCTTGCATGCTTCAATGTAGGCTGTCTTTCCTGTGTGGTCGTATTTTGTTGTAGGTTCTGAAATGAAAAAAAACACAAAACAACACATTAGAATTCAGCACGAAATGGTAAATATGCAGCCACATCAATAAAAAGAGAAGACTGTTCCAGTGTGTTTCATACAGTGATCAGTTCCTCAGCATATTTTAATATTAATGCTTGCAGCTTGTCAGTTGTGTTACATTTTAATTTTAGAAAATGAAATCAGATATGTGAACAGGCCTGGCCACTCTTTCATGTAATACTTCTATAAAATAATGTGAATGGCATTAAAACTAAAATATGTGAAGTGTTGTTGAATATTCATTAATTAGGACACCTCTCTCTCTCTCTCTCTCTCTCTCTCTCTCTCTCTCTCTCTTTCTCTAATAGATACGCACAGTCCACTATGCATACATATTAATAAACTATAACTCTACATTGTATACCATTTTCCTCAAGATCTGTATCAAAGGCTTTTTCATCAGTGATGTCAACTGGTCTGAAATCCATGTCAGAATCCACACCCCTCCCTTCTCCAACGTCATCTTCGCTCTCTGAACTTTGGCCTTTCTCTGTGAGCTTTGATGCAGCACTGCCCTGTCTTGATTTCCGACTACTAGCTCGACTGATAGTCTGAAAAACAGCAGTAATAAAAACAATAATGGAACCAGTAATATTTACAGTTATAGTAATAATAGCAGTAACTGTTGTTGTTGTTTTTGTTATAGACAGGGTGATGGTGATGGTGACAGTAATAGTGATGGTGGTGGTCATGGTATGATAATGATAATACTCCTTATCAAATATTACAGTAGTAATAAGTATAGTAGCAGCTGCAGGTGGTGGTTGTGGTTGCCATACAAGCAAAAGTTATTTCCCAAATATATTCCCCAAAAACAGAATGTATCATATTTTTGATATACCAGTTTGTGAAGTACTCCACCATAGCATTATGGTTGGTAGTCATGGTATCACACAAACAACAGTTCTGTGATATGCATATTCCCATAAAACAGCATGCACTGTGATATTACATTTACCAGACTGGTAAATACACCAACCTGTACATTGAAGATAAATAAACCCTAAAAGCTGTTTTTCATTACTGATGAGATCAAACAGTTTTCAACCAATAACAAGAATGTGTAAATAAAAACACGGTTTATATGTTAATACTGCTCACAGTTTAATAACAGCACACTGAATTTCTGGCAATATGCATCCTACTGATCAAAGTTACTGATTATACTGACTGCAAAATCTATCAACAATGTCTTATCTACCTGTGACATAAACTGTATTTATTAATGTGTTCAATAATGCTAAAATACTTTATACATTTAGCAGAAAAGGTGTATTTACACCTGTTTGTGGATTCATTGTCACAGTTTCTTTTGTTTAATGTGTCATTTCTTTTCACCTAGCATACAATATCTCCACACTTTTAACTTAACCACGTGTATTATAATGTTTGGGTTGTGACACTTGTGATATTCAGTTTGTTTCTAAACATAATCGTAATTTGCTTACAGATCTGTATACTTTATTGCAAAAGTATATTATTAGTGATATAATAAATAACTTAAAATCAGTTTTTAACATAACATTTTACTTTGACCCTGGTAATTCTAGATGCTTTAAATTTACCTTCAAAAATGCATTGAAATAAAGACTTAATATACATATTTTTTAATATTACTTCAATCTTTATTAATAAAAATATAATTCAAGTTGAAAACAAAACTGTACTTTCTAACTGTAATTAGAACAAATAAGCACAAATGAGAACCAAATTGTATCTTTTTTTTAATTTAAAAAAAAAAAATTTTACCTTCTTTTTCTTGCTTTTATTATTATTATTATTATTATTATTATTATTATTATTATTATTATTATTATTATTATTTATTTATTAATTTATTTATTTGTTTGTTTGTTTGTTTGTTTGTTTATTTTTTGAACAAATATAGTTTCCTGAATACTGGTATAAAAAAACAAACAATAACTGTAATAAAATAATTTTAAAATGTCATTGTTGCTTGGTTATTAGTAAATCCTTATTTTTTTATTATTTTTTTTTTCAAAAGATTTACTTCTTGGGGTCAATATTCTGTGTTTACACACCCAACATACCCCCTGGTTAGAGAGACCTGAAGTAGGTTTTAAATATCATATGACTTATACAAGAAACCAAGGCTGACTGTAGTAAAACTGAGTATTGTGTGTCTCAACATGATTTAGAGAAAACAATATTTGACAACTCAGAATGTGTCGTTTACTGACGTAGATAATCATTTGTATTAGTTTCATGAAAAAACAAACACAGCAGGATGTAATGAATAAGAAAAAAACAACATTTAATAAAAAAAATATCTTGTAGTTCTTTATTATTTTCTTCATTATTTTTTTATTTATTAAAATTTATTATGATTAAGAAAAAAAAACTTTAATTAAAATAACATATTGTAGTCCTTTATTATTTTCTTCATTATTTGATTATTTATTAAAAACAATGTTTTCATTTTTTTTTTTTTTTTTGTTTTTAATTATTATTATTATTCTGACAGAAAAAAACATATTGCATTAAACATGAATTTTTTCAGACTCTCTTTTAATAAAACAATATTTATTATGTGTTTAAAAAAAAAAAAAAAGACACTTAGGAAAATAATACAAGAAACTGGTGACATTTACTATGAAACTGTTGCTGATGTATTATTTAAGGAAATACAAGTCCAGTTTAAAAAACAAAATTAATGTAAAAGCAACTTGCATAACATGCTGAATAAAAAGGTAACAAAAAAAAAATAATAATAATAATAAAATAACAATAACGAAAGTAATTAATTTTTTTTTTTACACTACAGTTAAATATAAAATAACTAAAAATGTAATGAAAATGACATAAAGGAATACCTTTATTGACAAGCCTATGAATAATATTAATAATTTAGTTCTAAAAGTTTCTATAGAATGTTTTCCTTTAAAGAGTACACACAGCATAAAGAAAACAAGATTATTTTGTTTGAAGTACAGATATACAGTACAGAGAAATACCAACAGCTTAAAGGGAGAACAAAATGTCTGCCATAATAATAACACAAAGACCAACAGATCACCAACAAAGAGGCCTTTTGTGGGTTACCATTATTTACCTAACTACGATTTAACAAACAAGTATGCATACAATAAAGCCATGCTCCAGTTGCTATGGGTAATGCAGATCACATGATTGGTTAGACATAAAAAAAAAAATAAAAAAAAAAGAAAAATTTTCAAGTGTTTTGTTTTTGTTGTTTTTTGTAAGTGAAATATGTTTTTTTGTTCTGAAACACGATGTTGACATAACAAGTTTACTTGTGTTTACTATAGAGTCCAATATTCATTTCTTTTGAAAGAAATTATTATTATTACTTTTTCTCTTTTATCTGGGGTGGGGTGCAGTCAGGTTTATAGAGGTAATTACCCCTTGAACAAGAACATTATATTACATAAACATGTCATAAGTATTCAAGAAATAAATTCAAGAAATAAATGAAAACAGCAATCTTCATGGATTATGCTTTATCATTAACAAAGTTTGATCTCTGGGAATTAAGAATCACTTGGAAGAAGACTGCTGTTTAATTCTTTTTTTCTTTGAATTTAATATTGATGATGTAACATTTATATTTTATTATAAGCAGAAAATCTTCGTGTGTGTGTGTGTGTGAGACATTTTAAAACTGTGGTGTATTTATTTTTGTTACAAAAAAAATATGCAATGGATCACTAAAGTTTGATTCTTTTTTTATTTTCTACTCTATTTTCTTTTTTTTCTTCTTTTTTTTTTTTTTTGGTATTTTATATAACTGTTGTGTGTTTGGTGGATTAGTGTTTCTCATATTTTAAAAACTTTGTGACATTCCTATTTCTAAATAATATATCAGATTCTTTAAAAAATAATAATATTATTCTTAATAATAATAATAATAATAATAACCATCATAATAATCATAATTTTTATATTAAAACAAATAAATTAAAAATGAAAATAAACATTAGGATCTTTTTAAAAAGTCGTTTATGTGATTAAACATTTTTTCTTTTATTTCAGAAAAAATAAGAAAACAAAATTAACTGTGTGTTTAACCACATTTCCAATAAAATATAATTCTGACATTAATTATTGGTGTGATATTCCAGTTCTTCAGATAAATAAAAACATTGATAAACAATGTGCAAAAACAAATAAAAAGTCAATGTATGTCACAGTAGAGTTCCTTCTGTATATTACACAACATATAAACAAAATGTACAACAAAACTACTTATGTAGCTGTGAGGCATGAATTTAAAACAAGACATATACATACACATGCATACATACACACATATACATACACGTGCGCAGATACAGATATGCACACATTATATATTAATGTGGGTATATATGTAGATATATGTACATACACACATATTAATGCATATGTACATACATTGATATTCATATAAATATACATACATGCAAACATGAAAATATATTATACATACTCATCAACACATACATATACATACATGCATAATACAGACATGCATATATACATGCATAAATACATACATACTTACATACATATCTGCATATACATGTACACACTTATAAAAACACACACACACACATTATCCATACATATATAGACATACATACACATACATACATACAGACATACATACATACATACATACATACATACATACATACATACATACATACATACATACATACATACATACATAGACATACATACAGACATACATACATACATACATACATAGACATACATACAGACATACATACATACATAGACATACATACAGACATACATAAACTCCAACTTACCCGTGTTGTGAGTCTGTTTACAGCAGACATGATCCTGTAATCCAGTAACAAACACTTTGTACTTGTAATTGTTAACACACACAAAACTTCTTTATTCCAAGAAGAAACAGTTCACAAAAACAAATTTTATAAATGAATGTGTACCATCCAATTAACACAGCAGAGAAATTACCCCAAATATAAAATTTATTTAAAAACTAGAGATACAAAGAAAAGATATCTATAATGATATTTAAGTATGTATAAGAAAAAATATTAATATACATATAAAAATATACACATGTAAGAAAAAACATGTAAAGATATTTAAATATACATAAAAAAGCAAACAATTTAATATATATTAAAAAATATATCAGAATAAAATATTAATATTTAGATATTTAAAAATTATTAATACATATATCAACAAAAACAGCATAAATACAGAACAAATAATTTTCTCCTGTAGCCTACTTTACTCATCACTCACAAATGAAAAAAAAAAAAAAAATTGTCGAACTAGAATCCCTCAGAGATTGGCATTCAGGAATGAAACGTTCGTAATGTCTGACTAAGAGATGGTGGTATAACATATACAAGGTAAAACATATACACTGGAGCTGAAAGGTAAAATTTCAGTGACACAGCCTGACAGACACACATGAAGGACAATTGATAGTAAGCTGAGTAACGGTAGTGAACAATGATAAGTGAGATCGACATGAATTGACAGCAATCCCTTTATGAAAAAAAAGACATTCCACCGGTACTTACACTGTCCCCTGGCAAATGATCTATTTTATATGTTCCTACAGTTTAATTTGAACTACACAGGCATTACCTAATTATCTCTATTACTTCTTGGTTTTTTTTCTTCAAATATATATTTTATCTAAATACATACCACATATACACAATGACTTTGATACCCAACATATAGATTACATATACATACATATTTTTACATACATACATTCAGATATATGTTACTTTTTAAGTAAATCTATCCATACATACATACATACATACATACATAAGTAAATCCACACGTACGTACATACATGCATACATACATATGTGCAAACATACATGCACACACATACACAAACACACACACACACACACATATATACATATACACCTTCACAGATAGGTACACACAAACACACAGACATACACACACACAAACACACACACACATTATATGCATGCATAAATATATATTCACAAATATACATACACTCAAACTTTTGCATATATACAAACATACATAAGTAAATCCACACGTACATACATACATGCATACATACATACATGCAAACATACATGCACACCACACACACACACACACACACACACACACATACATATACACCTTCACAGATAGGTACACACAAACACACACACACATTATATGCATGCATAAATATATATCCACAAATATACATACACTCAAACTTTTGCATATATACAAACACACATACATATATACACACATAAAGAAATATACACACATACCTACATGCCCAGTTGCAGGTAAAAAACCCAATCTACATACAATATACTTTTAAAAAATATATATATATATGCACACAGATTAAATAAATGTAAACTATAAAATATAAATTTAGATATCACAAAACTAAAAGGACATGCCAATAACATGAAACAAAAGACATAACAGTGTACATTTTTATGACTTATATATGTAAGTTTAACAAGTTATATGCAAATTGAATATCGTCAAAAGTGCATAAACAAATATATGGCTGTTTTTACTTTTACAATTATTTTGAGTTAGAGAGAACAAGGAGAAAGAAATATAAATATGGTAAGACTGAGACTGTGTGTGTGTGTGTGTGTGTGTGTGTGTGTGTGTGTGTGTGAACTAGTGAGAGAGAGAGAGAGAGAGAGAGATACTCCTGAAAGTATAATGAAATAAAATAAATTAATAAACAAATAGAACAATTTTTTTAGTACAAAAATGTCAATTTTTCAATGTGTAGTTTGTTTTTAGTTTTTTTATCATCATATAGTAAATTTCTAAATAAAAAAAATAATAATAATAATTTAAGACAAATAAAATGAAAATTTAAACAATTAATAACAAATAATATAATAAAATGAAATTAAAATAATACCACTCAAAGAAAAGAAAATTCTTAAAAAAACACACACCAATAAAACTGAAAACATTTATAAACAATAAATCTTTAAAATAATTATTAAATAAAATAAATTTAATAAATAAAATTATCTTAATTATCTTTATTTATTTATTTATTTATTTATTGACTTATTTAATTTTTTTATTCCAGAAGATATCTGATTTATAGAACTGATCAAGCAATCCTCAAGTTCCATACCACTTCAGTGTAAAATTCTAATGGATGGAAAATATAACACCTAGGGTTATAAATAAATATGTCTGAACTTTTTTTAGCTGACTTTTTTTACTCTTAAACATATTTATTTACATTCTTTTATAATTACATTTTGTTTTTTCTTCTTCTATGTCTGTGTGTTTGTGTATGTAAGGCAGTGAATGTGAGTGTGTGTGTCTGTGTGTGTGTATATATATGTTCTGATTTTCATATATTACTTTCTGAAACTCAAAGATTTCCAATAACATGAACTGATTCTAAGATCCTGTTCACCAGAAGTGAGTTCAGTAAAAAATGTATGTTTGATTTTATTCTGTAGCTTGGTGGTAATAAATACGTCAAAGTACAAAAAAAGAACCAAGGTTTGTTTTAGGATAGATTATAGCCCTAATAGAAAATATAAACTAACCTCCAATGTGGGGTGTTATTATATAAAACTTTTTCTTTGTTTTCCAGTTGAAATTTGAAACAAATATTTCACAAGGATATTTGACAACATTCCATAAAAAACAATGAAATGCAGAAGATATTTTTTAAATGCAAAATAAATTAACAACCAAAAAAAAAAATAATATAAATGGTAAAAAGAAAAAAATAATAATAATAAAAAAAAACAAAGGAAGAAACAAAGAAAAAAGACCCTATAAAATAAATTGAACTTAACCTACACAATAAATAAATCAATTAATTTTAATTAAATAAGTTTAAAAGAAAAGAAAAGAATTTAAAATAATTTAAAATTCCCTTCCCAGTCAAGTGACAAACTTTAATGATGTATGTATCTGACAGAGATAAATATATATTTGTGACAAGAAGACATTATATTAATATATTATAAATGACAAACTTCTCTATGAAGGAGTTAATACCTATTTAATAACATCTCCACTCATTTTATTAAGAATCAGTATTTGATTCCAGATTATTATTGTTTTGGGGGTGGAGTTCAAAATGGGGATGGCAAAGAGGAAACCAGCTGCATGGGCTATTATATTACTGACTATAGCAATGGAATATTCAATATCTACCTTCCCATAGATTGTAAAGCAAAAACTACAGTATTTCATAAATACATCATTAGGTACTGACTAGACTGGGAAATAATTCAAATAGCATGATGGAAAGTAATGACCATCTCCTTCTACTGATTTTTGACTAGATCTTTACACTGGATGACTAGATCTTTACACTGGGTGACTAGATCTTTACACTGGGTGACTAGATCTTCACACTGGGTGACTAGATCTTCACACTGAAAATCTAAATACAAAGTAATAAGATTCACATTTGTCACAAAAGGCCCTGGTGATATCTGAAATGCTCATTAAGCAGCTCTTTTTACTTATTGCTGTTACTGCCTTTGTTGTTGTTGTTGTTGTTGTTGTACATTTTGAAAAGATTAGTCACTCAGTATATCTAAAGAACATAATTTATATTGTATTGTTGTCATGACCACAAACTAAAGTTAAGGTATTTTAATGTCAAAACAAAGCAATGCAATTTGATTATTTTGACAAATATAGACTTATATTTTTTCTCTTTTGCTGCATGTTAAACAACACATTCATCACATTTATATACACAAAATACAATAATCAATCATTATCAAATAAACTATAAATTAAACAATATTCAACAAAGCTACAACTCTTTTTTAAATATGTGACTTTTTGTACCTTTGATAGAAACTGATCACACTGTACCTGAAAGTTGAGAGATGAGATAACACAGTTAACTGTTGACAGATTGGAATCTATTGGCAGTCATCTCAACAAATCTGTCAGGAAAATATCTTTGCAGTCAGTGTCTTGTAATCAGCTTTATCTAAGCAGATTGGACAGGGTTGATAACTTCTTGACAGCTTAAAAGTAATTAATTAGCAGCATGCTATAGGTCAGGAGTCCTGATACTTTTTGATAACCTGTGCCACAATATTGGATTTTTAAAACTGTTCATTTATTATTATCATTTATTTATTTATTTTTATTTTTATTTTTATTTTTATTTTTATTTTTATTTTTATTTTTATTTTTATTTTTAAATTATTATTATCTTTTCTTTATTATTATTATTATTATTATTATTATTTAATAATTAAAGGTACTGGACCAATTATTTGGTGTCCTGAAATCTGGAAAAACCACAAAACCGGAAGTTTTTTCCCAACACTATTTTGATAGTTCACACATGCAGGTGTTGTCCTCACCAGACCGGAACTACTCATTCAAGCCACGTGGCATTTATTCACTCACCACATTTATGTATCATCAATTTTCTTTATGTTTTTAATTTTAAAATGTTTATACATAACTATTTCTGTATTTAGAGGCCTTGGTACCAGAAAACTGAAAAATCCAGAAATTCGGAATGCCTCAGGCTTTAAGGAGTTCAGATAATTGGTCTGGTACCTGTATTGTTATTTCTTTATTTTTCTTATTTTTTAAATCTATTGCTGCATGGATAAAAAATAAAAGATAAACTGAACCATATTGGATTTATTTATTTATTTATTTATTTATTTATTTGTTGTTGTTGTTGTTGTTGTTGTTGTTGTTGTTGTTGTTTTGTTATTTTCATGTATGGATTGGAATTTTGATCTGCAGATTTTATTATTAACAGTAATAGAACAACATTGATGGGGATTATTTTATTATCATTATTGTTGTTGTTGCTGGTGGTGGTGGTGGTGTTATTAACATTATTTTTATTATTAATATTTGTTGTTATTAAATTATTATTTTTACTGACAGCATGATATATAATAGATATTATGTTATACAACAGATATATTAAATGTGAAAAATGAAAGAAATACAAAAAAAAATTTAAAAAAAGAAGAAATATATAAGGTATGAATAAAAGTAAAATCAGATAAAAAAAAAAAAAAATTTTTGAAAATGGATGGAGAAAGGTGACAAAGTATGACAGTTTGTAATAATTTCCTAAAAAAAAATGAAGAACTGGAATAATAACAAACCTTAACAGTGAAAAAAGGTAAAAGTATAATAGCAAAATATTAAAAAAAAAAAAAAAAAAAAAAAAAAAAAAAAAAAAAAAAAAAAATTAAAAATTAAATAGAAAGAAATTAAATATGTAAGGGTGGAGTAAGTGATGATGAATGACAGTTTGTAATCAGGTCCTGGAAAAAGGTAGAACAGGTTTAAGAAACAAAAAATTTAATTTCTTCAAAAAAAATCAAATATGTTTGGCGTGACTGAAGTAAACAGAGATTAAAAGAAAAATGAATTTTTCGAATGGGTGGAGATCAGTGATGACAAATGGCAGTTTGTGACTGGGTTTGTACGGGATTGACAAAACATCTAAACAGTTAAAAAAACAAAACTTAATTAAATACAGAAGGCTTGAATAAAGGTGAATAGCAGGTTATAAGAAAGATTAATTTTGAATGGGTGGAGAGGAGTGATATATGACAGTTTGTAATCAAGTTCATACAGGTATGGTAACATGCCCTGGGAGTAAAAAGAAATTAATTAGCTATATAAATACAGGTTACAGCAAAATACACACTGTATGGGTGGACAGGTCTGATGATATATGACACATCCCCCTGATTTGTGAATTAGCCCAGTTTAAAAAAAAAAAAACAGGTTTTCTGCAAAGTGTGCTTGTGAGACAAAACACATAAACATATACATACACTGCACACATACACACCCTTAGCTACAGACCAACCATTCGCATACACTAACACTTACACACAGATACACTCATGCACATATAGACAGTCACACACAGTCAGTATGCACACACAAACATCCACGATTTACACATCCCCCCACACAATTCTTTCATACATTCATGTTCACACTCAGACACACACACATACACAATCCTTTCATACATGCGTGTATGTTCACACTCAGATACACACACCATCCTTTCATACATGTGTGTATGTTCACACTCAGACACACACATACACAATCCTTTCATACATGCGTGTATGTTCAGACTCAGACACACACACATACACAATCCTTTCATACATGCATGTATGTTCACACTCAGATACACACACACAATCCTTTCATACATGTGTGTATGTTCACACTCAGACACACACACACACACAATCCTTTCATACATGCATGTATGTTCACACTCAGATATACACACACACAATCCTTTCATACATGCATGTATGTTCACACTCGGATATACACACACACACAATCCTTTCATACATGCGTTTATGTTCACACTCAGACACACATACACAATCCTTTCATACATGCATGTATGTTCACACTCAGACACACACACATACACAATCCTTTCAAACATGCATGTATGTTCACACTCAGACACACACACACACACACATACTGCAAACAGATAAATCATCCAGACACATCAAAAGACTTACTTAAATACATATTCAGAAATACACAAAAACATTCACAATATATACATACATAAATACATTCATACATATATATATACATATCAAATTTATATATTAACAAAAAAATACATCACTTTTACTGAAATTTAACTACAAACATACACATTCAGAACAAGGATATACATTCATATAATCAAACACACACAGTCTCACATGACAACCATTATTTATTTGTGTGTGTTACAGATCAAGATACACATTATGCTGCATAGTTCTGTACACAGATATTAATTTAATGGTGACGTACTTGTATTATACTGTGAATCTGAAGATAAAAGTAAAGTAAATCTCTTAACTATTAAGATTACTGTAACATTATCAATATTATGACAACCATCTCTCTCTCAGTTCCATATCAGCAACAACCAAATTTTAAAATAAGGATAAATCACAGTTTATGTTATACACAATACCACATATGAATAAACACACACACATACACACAGAGACAGACAGACAAAAACATGCTGTCTCTCAAAAACCAATATTTACAGTACAGCTTAAATACAGGCCATATCATATGCAAACACAAGACCACATTTGAATATATATAAATACACACACTCACAAAAGGTTCATATATTTATTCATTCATTCTCTCTCTCTCTCTCTCTGTCTCTCTGTCTTTCTCTCTCTCTCTCTCTCTCTCTCTCAATATCATTACAGTGACATGCTGTATTTATAGTTAAAGAACACAAAAGACAATTTTATTGGTTGGTATTGAATCCAGTGTAATTTATTGAGACAAATGAAGGTAAAAAAAAATATATCATCTCCTTATGCACAATGTTGTGTAAATTAGCATTTTTTAACTGATCGTACCAGTCTGTTTTTGATAAATGTTCATCTCTTTGCTTCTGTTGTGGTCCAGAATAATTCAGCTTGGTCTGTTTTCCTTCATTTTTACCTTGTTGTTTCACTAGTACCCCAAGAGGAATGTTTTAACTCTGGACAAGAGGTTAGACAAACACCACTAAGAGATTCATGTGTTTATGTTTCAGTACATGCCTCACAGATAACAGAATCTGATCAAACAGTGTTGTTCTCTACACACATTCTGTAACATGGACTTAGAGTAAGAGCTTTCAGCTTAGTTTCTCTGTTCCCATGGCATCAACCACAAAAACAGAATTCATAAGCCTTTCAAACGTGGTAAAAGTCAGGGTAGTGCACTCAACTTATGTCACAGGACCAAAACTCTATATTATTTCCCATTCTAACATAGACTCATTATTAGTTCCCTTTGTGGAAAGTGAATGAAAAAGATTAATTATTTTAACTGTAGGAGTAACCCTTAGCAGCAAGAAAGGTTTTTATATATATACCTTCTCATATACATTGGCCTGATAAGCACTCACTGAGCAGGAGCTGAAAGAGGAAACAGACTGGGTACTGAGCCAGACTGAGTTTAACTGTTCAGACAACTAGCTGCAGCCTGCCAGTTATTGTCATTATACAACTACACAGCTGATGCTATATAATTATTACTTAAGAATATGTTGACAGATTAAATTAATTATACATTCATTTGTTTTTTAAATTTAACTAAAGTTTTCTATTTCGTTTATTTATTCATTATTTTGTAAAAAAAAATATATATATATTTTGAAGTTTTCATGACTTATTCATCTGGCTGCTGAATGACAATGGTTCATCATCTGTAGCAAATAAAATCTACAATGTAATCCATATAACAAAAACTTTCAATGTAATTCACATGACAAAAACATAATACATATTATAATTCAGTTTAAAAGGACTCTTAATTTAAATAAAACCCAGTTAAACGTCATTCATTGAAACTTGATGTTCTACCAATAAACAGAAATAACAGAATCCAATACCTATTTATTTTCCATTTTGAACAGTACCCAAGACTAATTAACAAAAGTTTTAGTTGAATTTTTTCTATAAAATAATAATCTCTTGATGCAGGTTTTACATAAAGAAATACCCAAAGTTTATTCAGCAGTATTGTTAAATAAAGCCAAATTAACTTTTACCTGACAATGAAAAAATTACTGATAGTCTCACAAGACTTCAATCTGTTTCATCAGTAATATTTATCACATAGAGGTTTCTCTTTGTATAGATAGATAGCTAGTCAGATAGACAGCTAGAGAGACATATAGACAGCTAGACAAATATATAGATAGACAGATAGATAGATATAGATATACACATGGATCTAGATAGAGAGATGACAGTGTGTACATACTGACATTGTTTTTAACATTTGATATGTTTTCCTGCCTTCTCACATACAAGAATACAACTACAAAGTCTGTTCAGAAAGCAAAAATCCCTTTTGACATTACCTCTCAGATGTATTAATCATGTCATCTATCACATTTCATGTTTCTACCCTTGCCAGTGAGCTACAATTCATTCCTTTACTGTGATTTACTTAACACACAGGCTGGACATTTACCCATTCCACTCAGAGCCCATGATAATAACAAACCCTGCAACAATTCCATTAAATACATCTAGTGGGAATTTTCCAATTACAGTCACAGGCCATGATAATAACACATCTTGGAACAATCCCGTTTATAACAAATTCTATTCAGTATATATATGTTGCACACTTTCCAATTCTAGCCACTCTAGTTTATCAAAGGTTGAGGTAGGTGCATTCTTGTCTGATATAAGCAGAATATAAAAGATTGCTTGCTGCTAAAAGTGTGCGAGTTTCTCATCTCAAATAACCATTACAAGCTGAGTTATTAAAGAATTAATTTATTTTTTTCCATTCATTTGTTCAGTTTTTATACTCCGCAGAAAAACACTGTTAACTCTTGGCCTTTAAAAACTCTTTGATCAGACCACAACAATAACAAAGTATAATTGTGTGCAGTCTACTGTAAATAATTTCTTAACAGTTCTTTTAACAGCATGTATAATATCAAAGAGGTGCGCCTGGTTCTGTCTGTGACATTAATGTTTGCTTAACAACACCGTAAAGGGCTGACCCAGGCTTTCAGAAAAGAATGGGTGCATTTACTGTTAATGAGAGAACTTTTGTTACAAAGAAACGTAGATCAGACTACATAAAAAATATATTAAAAAATAACAACAGGATATGTGCACTATGTGCATATTATCATCATAATTATCACTATTATCATTGCTGTTAATCTTTTAAGGTTTTTTTTCTTTGATTATTCATTATTATTATCTTTTTCAATTTTTTATTCTATTTGTTTTTGTTTGGGTTTGGGATGTTGTTGTTTTTTTGTTGGGAGAGCTATGCTATTGTTTTCCAACCTTTCTAAAAGATTTTCATTCCCCTCTCTTGACAAGATATAGGTATCTAAATTAAATTTGACAATATAGTAAAAATGATACAGAGTGCTTGCAAATATTATTACATGTTTAAAATTTTATTTAATACTTTACTTATTTTGCATGGCACAACTTCTCTGCCATTGCCATTAACAAGTCAAAAAAAATAAAAATTAAAATTAAAAATTTGTTTCATAATACTTCACATTCAAATTGCCCACATATTTGGTTTAAGTCCATGTTGGGAAACTCTAGGATAGCTGAACTTTTAAGCAAAGTACAACATGTAAAATTTTTAAATTTCACAACATTATTTCTTGGCACTGAATGGATATCTACATTAAATTCTTTACTTGGTGATAGTGTTTCACTTTAATGTGCATGTGAGATAATAAAACCATTTTAGTACACAGAACAGATGTTGGTAGACTGCATAAAAACTCCTAAGTGGAGATAAAACCAAAATATATCATGTGTTTGTAAGCAGGTTCAAACTACAGGCATGTTAAGCATATCATTATTATAATAGAATTATTAAAAAAAAAAAAACCAAAACCCCAGCTTTTACCACAGACTTTAACATAGAATTTATTTATATCTGGTTTGGTAAAACATGTTTTTTTTTTTTTTTTTTAAAGATTAATTACTATTTAGCAAAGAATTAAAGATCAATAAATTCATTATTATTACACAAGCTTTTGTATACAGTTTATATATATTTGGAATAGGAAATTTTACTATTTAGCAAAGTGACGAAGAACAGCAAATACTGAAAAATAGATAAATTTGATATAATCCAATATGTTGCGCTGTATTTATGGCAGTTCTCTGTAAATTGATCATTATTATTCACATACATCTGGAATCGGAAGTCTCATTTATGTTTTAAAGATTTACAAATCAGATAAATAATTTATTAACTCTAAGCAAGTCTACAAGAATTGCTGCTTACAGGAAATTATTATCTTGGTTTTTTTCTTTCAGTCATTAATTGATTTAATGATTTTTTACCATTTACAATTTAAAAATGTTAAAGAAAAACCTGTATAATAAATAAGATGAATACAAGCATGATACAGAATACTCATCCTATGGAAAATTAAACCTGAGGTGAGATATTTAAATACAGTTTTTACCCTGGGTTCAGCATTCAGTATAATAATTTTTACCCTGGGTTCAGCATTCTGTATAATAACTTTTACCCTGGGTTCAGCATTCTGTATAATAACTTTTACCCTGGGTTCAGCATTCTGTATAATAACTTTTACCCTGGGGTCAGCATTCTGTATAATAATTTTTGCCCTGGGTTCAGCATTCTGTATAATAATTTTTACCCTGGGTTCAGCATTCTGTATAATAACTTTTACCCTGGGTTCAGCATTCTGTATAATAACTTCAACCCTGGGGTCAGCATTCTGTATAATAAGTTTTAACCTGGGTTCAGCATTCTGTATAACAGTTTTTACCCTAAATCTATAAAGATTATCCTGGGAGAACTTCAATCAGTCAGATGTTCATAGCTGATGTCAAACCAAAGCTTTTTTTTAAATATATTTTATTTTATTATTATTTATTTATTTATTATCATTTTTATTATTATTATTATTATTATTATTATTATTATTATTATTATTATTATTATTATTATATTCTTCTCTTTATTTTGATAGCTGTCATGTGTTTTACATGAGGTTGCAAACCATAATTTATGTTTATATGAGAGGACTGCATTCATAATAATTTCTATTTTATACAAATGCTTTAAAATGAAGAAAATCAACATAGAATAACAGCTTAATAACTTCATTTAGTTCATAAATAACAGCATATTTCCTATCTGATTTCATCATTATACAACAGAGAAGAAAAAACAAAAACAATTAATTATATATATATATATATATATATATATATATATATATATATATATATATATATATATTTATATATATATATATCTTATCTGATAACCATTAATATTAAAATGAAACAAAGTGTTCTGTACAAAATATGCACTTGTTCAAAACAAAATACAAAACCGACATACCTTCGGAGGTGTTTTTCCTTTCTGCAATCTGTCCTTCATTATAATCAGTCTTTGTGTTTGAAGTGATCCTAAAGCATCCATCACAATCACTAATTCTTCCTAATGTCTCAGAGAAGTGACACAACCAGTGTAGAGTCACATACCCAGATATGACCTGCTGTCAGCCCCTCCAAACCTTTCACCAAGGATTTTGTCAACACTTGAACATGGCTGTTTGTTTTACTACGTCAAACAGGATATGCACCTGCTAACTACGAGAGTTTTGTCTGATTGTTTATAGCTGATAATTTACAGCTACTTCTATTTTATTTCATAATAAAAAGACATTTGCATCTGAAAGAATGCATGTTTTAATTCGTATCAATATATAGGTGTCTTTGTTAAATTTGATGGCACACAGATATCTGTTTTGATGATATCTGTATAATACTTAATAATGTTGCTGTTTCTTTAATGCTTCATAATATATAAATACCTTTGATAAAATAGATAATACACATTTGTCTATTCTGTACTATGACGATACCTTTCTCATTTTCTCGGATGCAATTACAGAAATTATTCTGCAGTTACTTTTTTATATTCCATGACATATATATATATATTTTTGTTAATATATTTGAGAACAGTTAGATATCTTTATATTAAAAAAATAATAATAATAATACAAAAAATATATATATTGTATACACATCCTATTAAAATTTATAATGTTCAAGCATTTACACTGACAACATGAAAATCTGTTTTAATAAACAAATGCTGCATCTACAGTTTAGAGCAAAAGAAGTGGATGTACAGATATCAGAGATTGTTTATAAAATATACTCAATAACTGCCCTTATTATCATCACAGAACTCAGGTTGACACATCCAAACAGAATTTCAACTTAATGAACACAACAAAAATCATCTTTAAAATAACAAACACTAACAATGACATCATTTAGATCCAAAGAATGATTTCTAAACTCTGTGAGTACTCAAACCTATGTGCAGACTCATACTGTGTGCTTGTCCAAGTTGATGCTGTCGGAAGCTCACTAGGAATGTCCAATAGCTATTTCCATGACACAGTATTGATCATCCGATGATCAACAGAGATTTTTTAACAATACATGGTCATACTTGTAATGTCTGCATGGAATATCCATCCATACAGAAACATTCAGGATTTCTAAGTATGCTTTAATAACAGAATGTTAGACACATTATTTTTACTTTTGTTTTCATATCCAACATTTCCAGAGTAATAGATTATTTAACATTTGTGATAAAACCATAAATTTCAAATATTCCAAACTATTTTTTTAACAGTTTCTCTGCATGGAATCATGATATCCATACAAAACAGCTTTTTCTGCTTTTTACTTACACACACTGTTTCTATATTTACTCCATCATCTAATTATTTCAGTGTATCTCTAACACACCAAAATGTTCAAGGATCACAAATAACATGTAATACAAAATGATTCTGAGTCACAGTTTGAAAATGCAGCATCTAAATTCATGCCATAGTTCTGAATAAAAAAATACATATATACATATTATTTCTGCAGTATTTTCCCATTTAATGGAGCCAGAGCATCAAGGTGTAAAATCTCAATAGTAACATGAGTTTACTGATCATAACTCATCAGAACAAGACAATACACTGTGGATATTTGTGAAAAGTTTCAATTCCTTCCACTTTTCCATATAGGCATTCTTTCCCAATTTGTATTAAATTTACTAATTTCTGACAAAACGAAACATCAAACACTTTTTTCCACTCTACCTCACTGACTCACAGCGTCTGTGTTTTTCAAAAGCCTTTCAAAATGTATAAATCACTAAAACGTGATAACGACACCTCCTTGTCTGTTTTTCTCTCTCTCCCTGTCTGTGCGTCCGTGTTTGCCTATCTTTCTTTAGGAAACATGATATAAAATGTGCAATAACTCTCAGGATGACAGAAACAGGTAGTGAAAATCTGGCAAATAAATTAATATATCAGCCAGTATGAACATTAAGGGGTTTTAGGGTTATGGTAATGTTTCACACTTGTTCACAAGTTTGGGATATCTGCTGTGGCTGTGAATCATGCAATATACCTTTAACAGTTTTTGTATATAACTGAAACTCTGACACTAATGAAAAATCAAACAGACAGTAAACAACAGCACATTATTCGTGTTTTTTTGGACATTCTACAAGTATAACATGAAATAAATTGATCAGCTGAGATGCAGATAAATTACGGCTGAGACATTTTCACAGATTAATATCACGTTCTGGGGAAAGAAATTCAATATTAATCACCACCTTTCACTAGATTTATTCTGCTTCTCCGAGTTTTTACTATAACCATTTCCTGTTGACATAATTTCCATGGCAACCAATTTCCTTACCTCTGTAAAGCATAATATATAGATGTGCCAGCGATGATCAATACAGCTTTTCATTAAGAAATAATTAACTGTTGTATCTGTCACAGCGCTTGAATGTACACACACATTTATACATAACACAACCACACCGACCCACATTCACATATACATACATACACACACATATACATACATACATACATATGTATCTACCTACATACAGATATATGTATCTACCTACATACATATATACATACACATACACACATATATAGATACACACACACACACATATAATACATTTAGAAATATATACATACATTTTATTTGCTTGAAGAAGCATATACACAGAAACATATACATGCAACCCACCACATAAATACACAAATATATACACATGCATTCACACATATGTGCACACTCACTCACACAGACACATACACACACAATATATGAAAATCAATTCTTTTCATTTCATTCGACTACAAACCATCAACATGCAAAGATTAAGAATTATCTGTACTTCAGTAATATTATTACTGATCACTGCATCAAATATCTTTATTATTCATTTCCCATTCCAGCCAAAGGCTCGTAATTGATATATTAAAGGCAGTACTTTTCTATGTTGCTATTGTTTTATTTCTGATTAAAGTGTACTTGTGACATTGTAAATAAATAGCCTAACCACCTAACAGTGTATCTGATGAATAGACTATCCTATGGTTTTTTTTTTTTTTATTACTACAGACAAAACTTTAATAACTGTAACAACAAAATAACTTTTGTATACTGATAATTCTGATAATTTCTGTACACTGTTCTCTGTGCTGTAAGCAAACTTCCTACTCAAGTTTAATCTAGTCATGGGATCTATGCTATTTCAGCCTTATCTAATGTACTTCAGTTCTCTAGCTGTTAAAACTCAAGTCTTATCTGCTCTACACTTACCTAAGTTTGCCAAATTGTGTTGAGTCAAATCTAAACTAGACTAGTTGTCAAATCTAATTTAGTTGTCCAGATACTTGGTTTGGTCAGATCTAGTTCTGTCCAGTTAAAAGTAAGTATAATTTAGTTTTAGTCTGCTACTGCTTATTTTTGTCATGAGTCCTGGAAAATTAATTAAAAATTAATGAAATTATCAGTTTTCTAATCCTTTCCCTGACTCCCTGACCATGGCTTTGTCAAGTGGGACAATGTGTTCTCACATTTCAGACTAATTAAACCTTTTAAAGTTCATGTGACTGCATGCAAATGAGTGAGTGTGTAAGTGACCGAGAGAATGATATGGGATTTAACCTTAATACATACATGTATATCTTTACCTGTGTAAGTAAGGTTTAATCTAGATGCCAGTAAACAGAACATGAAAAATAATAATTATTATTGAAATATTTTGGCATCCTGGATTAATGTGTTTTTTACTTTTTTTATTTTATTATTAACATTGTTTTACTTTTTTATTTTTATATTAATTAACAAAGTAAGTAAAGAAAGAATACAATATAAACAAAATCTCTTCATGATGTAAAATATATTGTAAACAAAAGCTCCATTTTCATTTTAATTTTAAACAAAAAAAATGTTTATAATCACCCCAAAAAACGTAAATTATATTACAATATATATTAATTTTTTAATTTTTTTTTTAAACAACAGTAAGAAAGATTGAAAATACATTAATGAGATATAGTGTTACTGTCACTGAATCACTTGACAGAAATCCAATATCAGCTCATTATCACCTACCATAGTGACAATGTTTTAAATATTTTAAAATAATTTACCACTCATATGTCATTTTTTTACGTCCAAAGTGAAAGTTATACCATTTAATTTAAATTTTATACATTAAAGTTTTGTTTGTTAAAGATTAAATTCCTTTGAAGTATTAAGTGTTTTGAAATAAGCACATTTTTTTGTTCGGTATGTTAAATATAAAATTGTTAAATTTAAACCCAAAATGTTTCTGTTGAGTATTAAATAAAACTTTTTTGTCCATTCATTTTTAAATTTTCTGTCTCTTAAATATTAAATATAGAATTCTTTGGGTGCTCTAAACTAAATTTGTTAAATATTAAATTTTTGTCTGTACAAATTTAAGCTTGTCTGTTAAGTTTTTAATATAAACTTCTTGTCTGTTCAAAATTAAATTTTTGTCTCTTGATATTAAATTAAATATAAAATTAGTTCAAAACAAAAATGTTTGTCTGTTAAATATTAAACAATCAAATCCCTATTATCAAATTATGAATTTAATAAACATTCATTCATTTATGCTTTTAATTGAGTTTCTGTTAATACAAATTCACAAAAACAAAATAACAAGATTATGAAAATGCAAGGAGAAAGTATTTCTTTTTTCCATCATGGTTTGTTGGGAAATGTAGAAATAAACTCAATGAGCTGAGTAAATTATTTTAAACTGGTAACATCCTCAGTTTATCAGGAATTTATCTACCTGAAGTGAAATTGCCATCTTTTATGTATACTGTGTATATATATATGGTGGGGTAACTGTTTAGTAAATTAACAGAAGTAAGTTTCAGATGTTAAAATTCCTGTCTGATGCTATTTTTAAAGCAAAAAACGAAAAGAACAGTATAAATGAAATCTTTAAAACATGATCCTGCTAATTCGTAAAAAAACAAAACAAAAAAAAAAAACAGCATGAAAACATCATAAAATAAATAAATTATTTAAATTAACTCAATTTAATCTTTTTTTTTTTTTTTTTTTTTTTTTTTAAATTAGTTTACAAAGTAAATCTCACCTTTCTGCTTCCTGCGCTCTGAATCCTGCCTGCAGTACTGGGTCGGCTGTCTAACCGCAGAAGAGACGAACTACTCAACCTGGACCCTCTGCTTTCTGGTCGTCCCTGCGACTTCCTCGACAGCGAGCCTTCATCTAGCGAACTCAGTTTTTCCGTACTGGATGAAAAATGATGATTGCTGACATTTATTTTGTTACTGCCTGGATAGTCACCTGTCTCGTTGTCACCTTGATCTGGCATCCTTTGATGACTGTCAGTGTCACCATCCGATTCAAGTCTGTTGTATTCACCCATGGGCGAAACATTTTCATTTTCTGGTACATATTCTTCGTAATTTATTCTAGGATTGCTAGATTTAGGACGTCTTTTAGTGAATTTTGCATGCGAACCTTTTTTTGGACGCTCGTTATTTTTATTTGGTTGTTGCTGCGTTGTTAAACTTTGTTCGCCGCTTTCTGCTGCATTAATTTCCTCCTCTTCTTCAACGACTTTCAGTTCGTCACTTAACAGATTTGATTTTAAATCCGTTTTGTGTCCACATCTTCTTTGTCTTGGTGCCATAACTTCCATGTTTAGAACGATTTACAGCTTTCTAAAACTAAATTATATTTCTTCCAATTTATTTTTTTATTATTATTATTATTATTTTATTTTTCTTTAACAGTAATTTTTGTTTCCAAAGATAGTATAAACACTGATTTACCCAAAACTTCTTTCAGTTATTACTTTAAAAAGCTATCCAGTACGGATTTTAAAAACAGCTCATACAAAACACAAAAACCGCAAGCATTGCCAAGCTTTTATATTTTTAATGATTTTGATTTTTTGTTTTCTTTCTACTATGCAGTCATAGACAAACTCCAACGTTAATACAAAATCCATACATATTACACATTCCTAGGGCATTTCCCAAACTCCCATTAACCCTGTACAGTACACTGTTTCCGTTTCGCACACATATATAAACATACCAAGTCCAAACAATGCAGCCTGAGCCAACGGCTGGTTAACCGTTATATACAGGTAGCCTGCAATGTGTGTGTTGTCTGAAAAGCGCTGTCTTTCTTTGTATGGTTTGAATGCCGCATAGCGTTCTGCTTAATAGAAATCAATACAGTTTTGAAAGGGTTTCGAGTTGCTAAGGCGGCAGTCAGAGTATGCCAGGCCTTTGACTTTACTTCTAATTTTTATTATGCGCTATAGTTATTATTATTATTCAGTGACACACAAAAACTTGAGTGACATCCAGCTTGCTGTAATAAACTCGAGGTATATTAAAGGACAGACGTTAAGGGTGCGAAATGTTAAGGGGCGAACGATTATTTATTTTTTATTATTTTTATTATTCTGACTGAGTTATAACAATCTCGCCTCCTGGAGAGTCAGTTCTATAGAAGTGTCGGTCTGTGAAGATGCAGATCTTCTGCTAAATATACTTTCATGTACACGAGACTTAAATGAACAGAAAATTGTAAGATTTGTTTTTGGACGTCCGCTGATAAGAAACTCAGTGGTGGAACACACAATGAGGGTAATTTAGAGAAGATCGAATCATACACTACAGTCTCACCAGTTCGAATTCACGTGTATTTTTCTGCGCACTTGTAGACACGCAAAATGGAATTTTTGCAGGTCTTATTATTATGAGTTAACTCTGAAAATATTCAGATATATTTTTGGAGCCTGATATAATTGGGTAAATACAATCTCGTCATCTCACTGTTGACATTCGATTTGAAAAGGGAGAGATATTGCTGTTGTTGTTGCTGTTGTTTGTTGTTGTCTTTTTTTTTTTTTTTTTTTTTTTTTTTTTTTTTTTGTTTTGTTGATGTTGCTGTTTTGGTACATTTTTATTTAATTTTCATTATTATTATTATTATTATTTTATTAATTTTATTAATTTTATTAATTTTTTAATTTTGTTGTTGTTGTGTGTGTGTGTGTGTGTGTGTGTGTGTGTGTTGTACTTGTTTTATTGTTGGTTGTTTTTTTTTTCTGTAAAATGTTTGTTGGCAATTATATATAAATATTGTCCGCGAATTCGGAACTGGACATAAAATATTCATTTTATTATAATTTTTTTTAAACATTTTTAAAAATTAGATAAAATGTTATATCTAAAAGCTGCTAGTTTCTCAGTAACTGAAAATAAAGCATTTTCTATAATAATGTTTTTGTTGAGATTTAAAAAGAGTGGCTAAAACTAATGCGAAATCTTAATACAGTGCCTGAGTACGAAAACGAATACGTCTACAAGTAAGAGGGTGAGATCTGACGTATAAAACAAGAATGACTCCTTCATTTCTTTACTAGCGAAGGGAGTCGGAATTTCTATGAACGAAAAGAGATATACGCTATTTACTGTCAGAAAACCACAATACATATCAAAAACAGTTTCAGACTATGCATGAATGGACAGATAAATTAAATTACTACATCACGTTATGATAATATATGATGATCTGTTGGTATGATCTATATATGTGTGTGTGTGTGTGTGATAATATATGATGATCTGTTGGTATGATCTATATTTATGTGTGTGTGTGTCCATGTGTGTGTGTGTGTGTGTGTGTGTGTGAACAAAAGAATAAAAAATAAAGTAAAAAGATAAATACAAAGAATAAAAATTCGTAAGAAATTAATTCTCAGTCAATACACTGTTAATAATTAAGTTTAACATTTCTAACGTCAAAGACTGAAGATCATTTTTTTTTAAATATTTTCTCTTTATTTCAGTAATGATAAACCAGTGGTCTTCTAAGGAACACACAAAGTTTGATTGGTTAGGACTTTAATCATTAAAACTTTAAAAAAATTTTATAAACTTTAATAAATTCCATTAAGTTAAATCCTTTAACCCGGAAACTGTATTGCGTCCTTAGCTGGATATTGAAACTGGGGGTAAACAATAAAAGGGTTCCAAGCACTGCTGTAAATAAAGAAGAATTGTCTGTAGCCATAATCATCAGCATTACTGGCGAGAATCTCGGAAAAATTATCTTTTCTCGATATGTGCAGGCTTAAGTTATACTTGCCGAAAATTCCACTGTAAATATAATAAACATTGATTAAATAATTAATTAATCATATTAACAAAAACATCAACAACAACAGAACTGACAAAAACAACAACAACAACAAGATTATTAGTAGTAGTAATAGTAGTAGTAGTAGTAGTAGTATCCCAAGTGAAAAACATTTTCATTATTACATTACAGCTATTATCACAAGACCAAAATCTACATTCTAAATATTTCCCGATATATCTGAAAAATCCATCCTCTCTCTCTCTCTCTCTCTCTCTCTCTCTCTCTCTCTCTCTCTCTCTCTCTCTCTCTCTCTCTCTCTCTCTTATTTTTATTTTTATTTGTTACATTGACATTTTATTTTCTTGGACTTTTATTTTATTTTTATTTTTATTTTTTTTTCCCAAAAAACAATCGTGTGAAGTACCTAATTATGCTGGTTGTTGTTTTTGCTGTGACCTTTTTTTACTCATAAGCTGATCGAAAGTCGAGACAAGAAGTGCAAGCATTTATCTCTTTTCTGTATCACCTTGTTTATAACCGTTTACCTTTTTCGTACAATCCGGTCTTTCTCTTTGACTGTGGTTACGTCGGTAGGCTTGAACGAATCGAACGCAGCGAGCGCTACTTTCTCTGAGCCAATTTTCGAAAACCTGGACACTTTGTTATACATTGTGGCATAACCATTGAAATTTTCTTCAAATTTATTTAAAATTTCGTATACTTCAAAAAAAAAAAAAAAAAAAAAAAAAAAAAAAAAAGCATGTAGAAAAAGAAGAAAACTGAAGTCGATTACATACGAAGTGTATTTCAGAAGATTCTATCTGAATAATGGTTGCAGGAGGCTTAATGACAATATTAAACAGACACGCTGTTAACACATAAAACATTCACAGTCGCTCCTTTCTCGATAATGATTTGTCAATAAAATTTACTTAGAAACACACCGATGTGTTTATGTCATACGAAACATGTTGCATACATTTCTTTAATTACTTCAGGAAATACGTGTGTGTGACTTTCACCATCAGATTTCAGGAATTACATTTATTTTCTGAGTGAATTAAACAGTCAATATACTTTCTGAAATGTTCAGCAATTATAAATATTTCCTGTAATATATATATATATATATATATAAATAGGTGTATAGCACATATGTAATATTTTCCTTCGTTTTGAATGTTTTAATGAAGTCTGTGATATCAGTAATTTTAGCGAGGTCGCCTTCTCCAGCCGTTTCATTTAACAATCTTACATATTATTTACTAGTAAATTGCATAGTTGTTTTTCGACAGTTACTCTGTGAAAAAATTCGAAACCTCATTGCTTTCTATTTGAACTAAACTTAAAAAAAAAAAAAAAAGTTTTACGAATTTTGACTCTGATCTTTATAACACCTTTAGATAACGAATGAAGCAACATCGACGATACAAATTTTGACTTAATAACATTTTGCAGTTATGTACTTTATATAAACCAACAATTATCCTACTACTTACTATATTGATGTCTGTTTCTGTGTTCTTGGGTATGCGTGTGTGTATATGTGATTAGGTGTGAATGTGCATGTAATAAACGTTTATTAAAATTAAATAAATCAACCTGGACTGTCTTCGACTATTATTTTTCTTTTCCCACGATGACCATTAGTTCGTATGTGAGATGCGCCGTTGTCGTTTTTTTGTACGTAAGCAAGAACGACAGCAGAAACCACGAAGACAGACCGAACAACGAAATTAAAATACTTCATGACTCCGTGAGACACACTTTCTCATTCCTTTGTTTTATAATAATAATAATATTTGGCAACGTGGCATTAACAGTAATTATATATATATATATATGTATGTATATACACATGTTTTATTAATTATGTAAAATAATGAAAATTAAAAAGAAGAAAATTACTGAATTCATTTGCATTAACAAATGTGCTTCACTTATCATAATTATACATAATAAAGAATTTTGTATACAAAAAAACCAACCACTGCGTTAAAAGAGACAATCTGGAACACTGTATATTAACAAAATAACAAAACACGATCCATTGTTACATTTCAGAATAACTATTTACAGATGCTGTCAACATGAGAAAAGTAAATGCCGCTGTTTAACTAAAATTAAAACTGAATGATAATGAAAGAGTTGTTATCTAGATTGACATCGCGTTAAGTTAAAACAAAGTGGTTTTTGTCATCTGTGATGTGATAGAACAGCGACTTATCACAAACAAGGGCTGTATCATACACTGTAGTCAACGAAATCTCACTTAGGTTTTCAGATATCTATGTTATTTACTCAGTGTTATATCATTTAAAAGGGAATAAATGAATTTCTGAATGAGTGAAAAGTGAAAGAAATATGCATGAATGTGGATGATATATATATATATATATATGTATGTATGTATGTATATATATATGTAAATGTGTGTTTGTGTGTGTATATTTATGCATGTATTTGTATGTATATGTATCTACGTATTTATGTACGTGTGTATGTATGTTATAAGTTCGTTGTTTATTAATTATTACTTTAATTAGAATAATTTATTCATGTCAGTTTTCTTTGTCTCACGTAAATTTCATTACATATTTAAGGATGTCCAAAACCGTCAACAAACTCTGTAGATGTATTCATATGACTACATAAGTTACATACAAAAGCAAACACAAGGGAGTTAAAATTGAAAATAAAAAAATATATATAAAAAAAAGAAGAAGAAAAAAAAAGAAAAGAAAGAAGGAAAGAATGAAAAAGAAAGAAGAAAAAGAAAAAGATACTTTAATTCTGAGTGAACGAAAATTTTCGAAAAAGACTTGCGTAAATGAACAAACTGAAATAGTTTAAAACGCACTGATGTAATATTTAAAGTGAAGTTATCAACTTCAAATAATAATAATAATAATAATAATAATAATAATAATAAATTATAAATTAAGTAACAGAAAAAAAAAGCAAAGTTTAAAAAAAAAAAAAAAAAAAATTACCAGACATAATGTTTATATTTAAAATATTATCCATAGTCTTCAATGCAGATCACAGTGAATTTTTATTTAACATATTTCTATATTTTTGTATTTATCAGACAAATCAGCATAATAATTTGTGTGTTTTATTATTCTTGATTTGAATTATGGGAAGGGGTTACTGTGAATGCCACGTTGCTAACCATTATTATTATTATTATTATAAATCAAATGACTGACACCTTTTGTCTCACACAGACATGGAGTATTTTAATTGTAAACTTCTCTTTGCTCTCGTAATTTATATTCTCGTTTTACAGCATGATTTCGGAAATTCTGAAATAACTCATCCTTTGGATATAGGAACGATCAAATACCCTGGAGAAATGGATGAAGGTTCATTTAAATGTTTCAAAAATTAACACCTATATGCACACGTTGACATTCATGCTAGCACACAAATGTATTATGCATACAGAAATCAACTTTTACACCTTTTAGCAAAATTGTTAGTAATACATATTAATTTCAAAGGATACCTTTATTTTAAATAATAATAATAATAATAATAATAATAATAATAATAATAATAAATAAATAAATAAATAAATAAATAAATAAATAAAAAAGTAATTGTAACAATATATCAATTTTTGGTCTTGAAGGAATTAAAGTCATCATTTAGGAATAATTATAATGTATACCAGAATACACGTTCATAGAATTTCTAACATAATTATATTTATATGTTATAAAAGTTTCTTTTCATAAAGCAGCTGTTAAATAAACTGCTTATCAGTTTTATTAGTTTTGGAAAAGCCGGGAAATATCCGATGGCGGCAGTAATTTACGTGAAATGATATAGACTACGGAACTATATTCGCGTGTAATCGATAAAAAAATTTAATTTATTTTTATTTCTTTATTATTATCTAATTATTTATTTTTGGTTTTATTTCTTTATTTTATTTATTAATTATTAATTTTTATTTCTTTATTATTATTTTATATTATTTCTTTATTTATTTATTTATTATTATTTTTAATATATATATATATACATATATTTATTTATTTATTTATAATAAATAAATATATTTAATTTATTATTATTATTATTTTTTTTTTTTTATGTTTTGGCAGAAGATGAATATTTGGTCAATATGTCGAAAGGTTTCGATGGCTTCCAAGCAGAGAGCGCGAGAGTAACACATTACAAATATGGTACAAAAGAAATGGCGATTGCCGACTTTAATTCCCTCAAACCACAGCGTGTAAGAGACATAAAACCGGGGGGTGCATATACGGGGAAAATGTAAGCGATTCAAATAATTTCTAAAACATTTTGCTTATAGTTGTGTCCTTCAGTCAGAGAGAGAGAGAGAGAGAGAGAGAGAGAGAGAGAGAGAGAGAGAGAGAGAGAGAGAGAGAGAGAGAGAGAGAGAGAGAGAAAGAGAGAGAGAGAGAGAGAGAGATCTTTTCTAAAAGCTTTTAAAAAAACAGTTACACTATTAAGCTGTACTTGTTTAAATTCCAAGAAACCATTAGCAAATCCTAAAGCAAACCGTAACCTCAGTCATTCGGGTGGGTTTTGGGTTTTTTTTTTTCACATATTCATGTAAGTTATGTAACGAATATCATAGGATTATCATAATTCATTATAATTATTAAAGGTTTGTCATAATTAAGATAAATAAATAAATATATCGTAGTTATAATAATAATAATAATAATAATAATAATAATAGTAATAATAATAATAATAATAATAATAATTATTATTATTATTATTATTATTTCTTTTTTCTTCTTTTTTTTTCTTTGTTATGTTTTTCAGTGGACGTTTGGGTGCTTATGTTATTAGCTTGTATCTGAATGATAAAGATGATTTTACCCAGATCAACCTGTTTCATTTTGATGCTATTTTTGTCGTTATAACAAAAGATTTTATATATTTAAACAAACTTAACAAAAGACGATATCGTCGTTAAACGTAATCGAATTAATTTCATTGTCAGAGATTTTCTGATATTTATTTATCGTTTGATATAAAATAATATTATTACTTCTATTGCTTTAGTATTTTTGTGTTTGTTGTTTTGTTACTGTTTGTTTACAAGAAATAAAAAGAACTACGTCTTGAAAATTAGGTTTGGGCATGAAATAGATAATTAATTATTATTGAGATTTTAATTCATTATCCTAATTATCTTTTCTCGTTGTAGATATAAACAGTTCATTTATTTATATTAGTTGTTGATGTACTGGAGGAAACGGAGGGTTCAAGAAAATAATAATAAAAACAAAATTACAAGTAAATAATACTTTGAGAATGTCGATGAGAAAAGCATTTAAAAATGAGGCAATATTTGATGTAGACCTCACCACTTTCATTTTGTATACCTTAAATTAATTAATTAATTAACACCGTTTAGTTTATAACTTTTTTACACAAAATTATTTTGGTACAATCAAGGTTAATGATTCACTTTAGATATACTACAGGTTATCAGTCATGATATTACGGAAGATGGTGTTGCTAGATTTTAACAACATTATCTGCAATTTTGTTGATGGTACAACACATACAATTTTTATTATTATTTTACACATGTAAAATGTAGCTTTTTCCTGTGTTTGAAATTAACTGATAACGTTTTCATTTTCGTACTCACCGTTTCGAGATTTGGCTGTAATTATTGTTAGTTATCTACCATTTATTTCTATTTTTAAATCAGAGAAAACTTTGTACATAATAAGCTTATTTTGAAGCTTACAAGTCAGTGGTAAATTTTCAAGCTAAAATACGTATATTAATTTACATATTCAGCCCTCTTCAAAAATACGCGACGCCTCTGAAACGCGACAATGTGATGACGTCATTCTTTCAATGGCTACCGTCAGCGCCGGATTTTATCATTTAAATATTGAATTTATAAGGGATTACATATTTAGTCAGCTTTATATATGTATATATATTACATGTAAATATTGTTTCAAGGGTATCTAAACTATATTATAATATGACAGAGATTAAGCCAAGCAAATTCTTAACATGGTATCAGTAAGTTCGCTTTGCTGTTAAATAATTAAAAACATACATACATTTTCAAGTTTTCTGAAACCAGCTGATGTAATTTAAAAAAAAAAATAATAATAAAAAATTAAAGTCAGGGTTTTATGTAGCTTAGGGCCTCACAAGTCTAAATTTAGCACCGGCTGTAGAGGTATGGTTCCATCAAGCAATAAGAACAACAACAAAAACATTTAATTAGTTTTATTTCAATTTTTATTTTTATTTTTTTATTTTTTTATTGATATATTCAGTTATTTTATTCTTTTATTGTCAGGATTTTGTTTTTATCCTTCTTTTTTTTCTATTTATTTCATTTTAATGTCAATTTTTGAAATTTAATTTACAAGTCGCTGAAATGTGTTGCCCATAATAACAAATAATTTTTATTTGCTGTCACTGTTAGTGAAAAATTATTTAACCCCCCCCCCAAAAAAAACCCCTAGTAAATACATTTATATAATATGTTGTGGTTTTATTTATTATTTATTTTAATTTCACTATAAACTGTTTCTCCAACATAGTAATTCAAGTGGTGGATGAACTTGGTTCATTATCATTTTATATAATAAAATACATTGTTTTTTTGTTTTTTAAATATTCATTTATGAAACATAACAAACCGTATTGTTTCCTATCAGAAATCCATTATGTTTATACCTGATTAAAAACAACACAGAAAATTTTAAATAACTTTAATTAATTTTATAAGTTTGATAACTTTAAACAGAAGATAATGAATTTAATCCATTTATATATATCTATATATACACACACAACTTTTAACAAAAATATAACAGAATTCATTATACATCAATCGGCTTTTGTCATGTATGAATAAAAAAATAAATAAAATAACAACATTAGTCAATTAAACAAACAAAAATAACATAACAACTTTTCAATAAAGACATATAAAATGTCCTCCAAAAAAAACCCCATTATTACTTCAATGTGGTTTTCTTTCAGGTGCTTGAAAATATATAGTTATTTTACTTTTTTAATATAAATTTGTGTATATGAAACACAGGATAGCTGGTTAAATATATCTGTCACTTTAATGGACCTGGGCTGAACACTTCAGCAGAATACAAATTAACATCTGGACATTGCATATCAGCATAGGAATGGAACAATCTAGAGGAAGACTAGATGAGTAATGGAAAGATGTGGAAACAACATGGTCAAGCTTTTGCTCAAAAACAGGACATACTACTGCATGATAATAAATTTCACTTATATTTACAGAATGACACAAAACCGTATCTTTGAAATAGAAAAAGAGTATAATCCACATTTCTAAACTGAACTATATATATAAATACATTCATCTGGAAATATATTTTTATTAGATATATTTATTACCCAAAACATTGTGTGTGCATGTGTGTATTTTTTTTTTTTATGTGTTTCTCTTTATTTCAGGGAGAAAAATAGCAACTTGTCTCCTTTGAATCATCTGAATTTGTTTGGGTTTTTGTCCAGATTATTTCATATAAAATATTTTAACAAATATTACAAAACATATTAAAAACTGAATCAAACAACATTTATTCATCTTAATGTACATGATAAAATAATTATATTACCTGATATTCTGAAATACAATTTAATTTTTTAATTATCACAGAAGTTATATTTGTATCATGAAAGTGCTTGTATTTTCCTCATAATTAAACATTAAATGTCAAAACAGCCTATTACATTATTTATCTTTCATAACAGATCATTATATTTTTGACTGAATTTTTGTTTCCATTATTATTATTTAGTACATTTTGTTTGAAATCTCAGGAAGACATTTTGGACATACGAACAAACATAAATTTATTACTTAACCTGCTTCTAGGGTTAAATAATATAATAAATCTGCATAATTTGTGGGACTGAGTTTAGAAGTAATTGGTTGCAGGATCAATATTTCTTTATAAATTCACTTGGCAATATCTTGTTCCAGCCTATTTATTAAAAGACATGGTATGTATGTGTTTTTTTTGCAACAGAAAATAGCAAAACATCCTAAAAGTAACTGATATGAATAGCTTGACCCTCATTTTTTTTTTTTTTTTTTTTTTCACTCACATCATTAAAATAAATTATATCAGCTAAGCCTAACATCAGAATGTGCAAAAATAATGTTTCTTAATTAATTAATCCATTCAATTTCAGCAGACCATATGTTAAGTGGAATAATGAGGAATATACTGTTCAGCATCATCTGCTAGCCAAGTGGTAGATATCACAACACAGTTCTAAAATGCCTCACAAAATTTCACTATCCATATTTTCATAGAGAAATATATTTAATCAAAATTTTAAAAACAAAGTAGTCCCCGGATAACTGAATTCTCATATGGTACAGAAGAGTATAAAATGCTGGCATCATTGAAATATGATTCTGCTGCAAAATAACACTCAAACAGATGAACGTAATTAAGACAAAATCATAAAATTGGCTCTAAGAATAAAATATCAGAACATCAGTGGTTAACAGTGCTTTAAAAAGCTAAATTAAAAACAAATTAAATGTCATGTCAGTGTCACATGTTAATGACATACCCGCATTGATTACAAAACAAATATCAATGACAATAATAATATTAATAATAATAAATTATAACAGCAACAGCAATAGCAACATGTAAAATACAGTAAGCTGTAAAAATTATATCTGGTGAACATACAGCTATTGATGAATAAATTCAATAACTTTTTTAAGCCATTTGTGTGATGATGTTTGAATTTAAATATTACATAAGCATGATTAATAAAAACATGTTATATACATTGTGTATCATTAGGAATTCATATTAAAATTTATAAAAAAAATTATTAATTAAATTTATATTTAGATATTTATTCTGCCTGGTATCCTTGTCATTGTATTATAGTGGTTGTCATACTACAAGCTAGCTAACCCAGTGATCTGTCAATCTTGGAGTCTTTCACAGGCCATTGGTTAAAATGCTGAACGTTTCATCAGTCACTTGTTAATAAATTGATCTGCAATTCTGTTTTTCTCATTGATGATGGGCTAATTTATGGATCAGTTCCTTTGTCTTTTACATACACTACATCAACATATTCATCTCTGAACATTGGCAGATGTTTTCTCCGTCGGTACAAAATATCTAGAAAGAAAAAAAAAAAAAAAAAAAAAAAAGAAGATAGTTATATTTATCCTTTCTTAAAATGTGCTCAGCATGTATGTGAGTCACTGAAACCAGAGGCGCAAGAGTTTAACTGTCAAAGATTGCATGCTGTCCCAGTGGGTGAGTTGATGCATATTTGTGTGTGTGTGTGCATGCATACTTGTAAATTTGCATAAGTAAATTCTCACCTTTTATGTCAGTTGTAACTGTTGCACGTCGGTCCCAGTATGTGTATTTTGAATTGCGATTTCTGCACATTCCATTATACCAAACAGCCCATGTCATCAAAAAACACAGTGAACTAATGCAAAGAAATGCAACTTGGGCACTACGTTTTCTGAAGAACATAAACAAAAGATGAAGATAAAATCAAATAAATTTGTTTACCTGCAAGGTGAAGTTGGAGGTTCCTGACACCAACACTCAAATAGTTTATTTGTAAGAGAAGTACTATAACCAGTGCTATGTAATAAAGTCTAAGGATTATTAAATAAATGATAATTAATTTGTTACATTCTGATATACAGACAAGCATTGTCATCATATCATTAACAAGATATGATTAGAGAGGGAGAGAGAAAATAAATAAAAAAATAAAAATAAATCTTACATTTCTGTTTGAAGAGTTATTTTATGAACCATCTGTCTGATGAAGGTCATATTCATTTGAGTCCACTGTTTTGTTTTAGTTCGATTTAAACGTGACTTGAAATGATGACGAGAATTAGGCTTACTTCTGCTAGAATTAAAACCTACATCTCGACGTGATCTTCTCTCAGTCAAATGAGTGATGGCAGTAAAGGTCTGTTTCTTCTGTGACAAAATATTTAAAGCAACATCCATTATTTCTAGTTGCCTATTATGAACTTTGGTAATCTTTTTAGCATTGTCATCAGTATGTGTTTCCCTTCTTTTTTGCATTTCTATTCTGTTTTCTGAACAAAAAATTTTGAAAACTATATTTAAGTAAACTGAAAAACGTGGAATCATTGACTTGATGTAATCTGTTAGAACATTTTTTTGCTTTAAAGTTATGTGTTTTTCTTGTGAGCCAGATTCTCTCAAACTATTTGGTTCTGCACCATCAACCAAATTCTGGTTCCTTCTGATTTGTTCATTTTCTTTTTTTCCCATTTTTGAAACATTTCTGTGCATAAACATTTTGTGTATTGTTTTGTCAGACATTGGAATAACCTGCCAAAAATAAAACAATCAACATTTATGCTGAGTAAAGAAGTCATAACATGACATACACATATTATTATCAAATTCCTAATACACAAAATAAACAAAATTTTAAACAGTAATAAAAAGCAAAAACATAAAAACTAAAATTTGGAAATCTGTCAGTATCACAATCATCACTGTATTTATTAAGTTAATTAAAATACATAGTTGTAGTGTATGCATATTAACAGTGGACTAATTTGTATTTTCTTTAAAGATTTACAATATAGACTTAATCTAAGGAATGAACAAACACCTGTGGACGCATCTATTCATAATAAATAAATACTTCTAAAAACTTTTTAATAAATCTGTTTCATGCATTATGATTATTTCTTAAGTTATATTTATTATTTTTTAATTAAATAATTTATAGTTATTTTTATGATTATTACATTTTTGTTTTAGCACTACTCAATGCTAACGATCACTAGCAGATTCAATATCGTTTAGTTTTAAATATTAAATGTTAAACATAAAAATTAAAATCTCTCTAAAAATCTTTAAAATGTCTTGGTCTTACTAACCATAGATACAACCGCTGACATTGTACAGGCTATTAACAGAAATATGCATATTCTGCTATGAATCCTACATTCATCAAGGAACATAATATTAAATTCAGTTTCCTTCAAAGTATTTAAAGAAACATGTTCCGATTATCGAATTCTATCACATCATGTCGTGTTGTCATTTTTCAATTTTGGCTCATCAAGGGAAGTAACTCTAATATGCCTTGTCTTAGTCTTTAATTTCCTCTTATCATAGTGTTTCCCATTGTTTTTATTAATCATTTGGGGAAGGGAAAATTAATTTATATGCGCTAAGTGTTTCGACAGTAATAAATGCATTTACATAATTATACAGTAAAAAAATAGGATATCATACCCTATGCTAAATAAATAAAACAGTGTAACACTAACAGTCTAAATAAGGTCGCATATAAATTAAATTAATAAACCTTCAACACAAAAATTTAAATCTATTATCTTATAGAAACATAATATTCTACATAAACATTAATATGTAATAACTGTTAATAGTTACAATAACTTTAAAAAACGCACAACCTAAACTGCCATGAACTTACTTGGATGCTGCTCTTTTTTATGGAGGGAAATAGATTTGTTGATGTTTGGTTACTAAGTAATATTATAAATTTTATTTAAAAGAAGCTTCTCTTTTCACGGATAAAACACAGTGTTTTCCAAATATGAAATTAAATGAGGAGTCTGAAGACAGTCAGATTATTCCTAAAATTATTCAGGTTAATCTAATAATGTTTTATTTTTCAGTGTAAAAACGACTAATTTATTTTATAGTTCAAAATATTATACAAATCCGATGTATCATTTTGTCAGAAAATGACCAATGCGTAACTATTAATTTCTAATTATTTTATCAACGTATCTCTGTTGCATTGTTAATAATGGAATATTAATGTTATTTGAGTTATTTATAAATAAATTGCTGTTGTTGTTTGTAAGTCATTAACAGAAGTGGAAAGAACCAATCTTAAAGTGTTTACATAAGAGAATTTGATTTAAGTATTCGTTAGCGACAACATGTTTGTAAAATTAATTTATATAAATAATATCTACAATACAACATATATATATATATATATATATATATATATGAGAGAGAGAGAGAGAGAGAGAGAGAGAGAAGAGAGAGAGAGAGAGAGAGAGAGAGAGAGAGCAATTATATATTAATGTTTAAATTCATTTATATATTTATTCTTTTATTTAAGCCGAGGGAGCACAAGGCCAAAATATGTGTTTGGTAAGTAAGCACAAATTATCAAAAATGTTCATTACACAATGTTAACGTTTGCAGCACTGCATAACAACATTTGTACATTTCCATTATCATCATCACTTTAGTCGTTGTTGTTCTTATTACCAACTCTTATGAGAAAACATAATCAACATCATACTTTTTAATACAAATATTTTAACAGTGGTTTGTGATTTTGTAATGTAATCTTATGACAGTTTTACTAATAATCAGCAATTAAATACCCTAATTTTTGTTCCTATAAATAGCCAGAAATATATATATATAATTTTTTTCTTCTTTTTCATTTTTCGTAACTATATTCTTTATACATTTAAGAAATTTGTTCTTGTTTTCTAGGGCAGATCTCACCATTGATGACATCGATCGTCTGAATGAATGTCACAATGCAGACTCCATTAAGCAGTAAGTACATGCCACAATATCTGACATATATCATTGTTGAAGAAACAGAAATTTTTCTCACATCTTCTTTTAACAATTACCTAAAACATGATGGGATACAAAATCAGTTTTTCTTGGTCAACCCACTAGACATTTTACATGGTGTCACAAAAGTCATAATATTTGATTTCACACAAAAGATCAGTTGTAACTTTAAAAAAAAAAAAAAGAACTGTGTATTGAATTTGGTATCATGTTTCCTCTCTCTCTCTGTCTGCTGCCTTCAACTAGATGCTGTATGAAAATAGATGGATTTTAAATATGTTGAATGGTCTGTTAAATAAAATATTTCTTCCTTCCATCCTTCAAAGTTCGGCTGCAGCTGATTGCTGGTATTCAGTTAAAGCACTATTCAGTGGATCCACATGAATGATCCATTTCAGTGGGTCCATGAGATTTTTCAAGAACCACAAATTTGCTTCATGTCATGATATTTGCTTTCTGTTTATGATTAATGCATGTAAAAAATCCATAACACATAAGTAATTGTGTATTTATGTTTCTGTTAGTGAACATCTCACATGAGCAAATTCTTGAATATATTGACAAATACATAATCAGTATAAATACTTGTATGTGCAGTTAAAGGTAGCAAGAAGATAACGGTAGTTAATAATAATTGTAATAATAGTAGTAGTAGTAGTAGTAGTAGCAGCAGTAGAAGCTGGAGAAATAGTAATAACAGTAATATTCATCCCAACAGCTCTTCCACCAAGCAACAAAAAAGAAAAGAAAAATATACTGAAACTAAAGCCATCATAATAATCAATGAGAATGCAGCCAAGAAAAGGCATTTGTTTATTACTTGTAGAAGAGAAAAATAGTGTGATTAAAGACAGATGTAGAAATTGTGTGTTTTTCTTTAAATAATAAATTACAGTAAATAAAACAGAAATAATAATTTCTTGTTTTTTGTATTTGTAATTACTTGCAGAGTTCTTGCAGACATCTTTCACCTGGAAGATTACAAGGTGAACATGAGGAATGGGATTATCATGGACCTGTACTATTACACTCTTCAGTTTGCCAGTGACAACTCTTTCAATAAAGAGAAGACGTCAGTGTTTTTTTCCATCATCAATAAAACACATGCTGTTTGCACTGGTAATAACTGTGGCACTTTTTTTTTTTTTAAATTATGTTTAGAAATTAATATGTAAAAACACATACCTGCATGCATACATGCACAGATATACACACATACACATACAAATACATTCATACTCATGTACAGAAAAAGAAAAACATTCAGAATTTGTGTTATTTTGAACATTACTGCAGTTTATATTTGTAAAAAGATTTAAAGAAATAATAGCTAACTGATCTGTTGTTCATACTGTCTGAAATAATTATAAATATAATTTCACATGAAAATAGAGATATATATTTTCTTTTCTTTAGAAACTCCATTTGGAAACCTGGATTATACTTTCAACTATTTCAAGGATCTGGTTTTGTGTCATTCTGTAAATGTAAGTGAAATTTGTCTGTTTATTTATGTTTCAAGTTTCAGTGTTTGAATTATGTAACTCTGTTGTTATCACAATATTTTGCAAACAAATGTGAGAGCAAAAACCAACTAAAAAACATGGTTCATTTCTTTACTGTAATCTGATCCCTCTCCTGATCACCAGACACATGTGAATATATGAAGAATTTTGCTTTCTTGTCCAACTGATGGGTCTTTTTTTGTTTATGTTGTTTTTTTGGGGAAGGTTGTTATTGCAGAGATGGTTAATATTATAGTTTATTATTATTTTATTTTACAGAGGCCTCCACATAGCATTGAAATATTCAGTGCTGATGAAGTCAGAAAGCTCACCGAGTATGCTATCAACACTTACTTCAGACATTTTAAAATGTACAAATATGCCTTTACACCATTGGTAAGTATCTGAAAACTTAAATGTCATTAAAACAATGTCTGACTCCAAAATCCTGAAGTATGCCCATGTACTGACAGTGTCTGTATATTTAGATAGTTTAAAAGATCTAAGTCACTTAAAATTTAGAGTGAATGAATAAACTATTTTGAAACTTTCATACTTCTCTGAAAGTTCATGTACTGTGTGCAAGGTAAGCAATGTGGTTCTGTTAGTGGTTAATAAGATAAAAGAAATATTACTTACAGTCTTCCACCTCACACACACACCTGCAGCTTTCTAAAAAGAACATGCTTATTTTGTACAAGTATTCCTGTCATTTTATTGATGTTTTAGAAATGTTGCATGCAGTGCAGTGTGTCTACACATACCATTGCTTCCTCAGTCTAAACCAAACAAAGCTCAGTCCAGTTTGTCATCCATCTTTCCATTTTGAAAGAAAATTTACTTAATATTGCATGAAATATTTATGAAAATAATTGAAACGAGAATGTAACCATTTTTCACCCAGTTTCATCAACATATTTTATCTGCATTTAAATTATATTGTACCATATTTAAAAATTATTTTTTCAGGTTAAATTAGATCTTGCCATTAATTATGTTGGAATGCCCATGACACCACCACCTTCAGAAGGTAAAATATTTAATTCTGTTGTTTATTTGTTATTTCTGATTGCAGGTCAGTTCACAAAGTTTGTTTTGTTTTGGGCTTTTTTCAATAGTTGTAATTATCAAAATAATCTGAGAGAGGTTAATGACAAAAATAAAAATACTTAAATAATATTTTAAGACATCCCCCATAGGTAATCAGTTTTTATAGTTATCTGGAATGACTATAATACTGACTCCTAATTACAACACTTTATTAAATAATTAATTACTTTTTTCATACTAATTACAGTGTTGAAGTTACAAATAGTTGATCTAATTATATATCAATCATAACAAATAGCTCAAAGTATAATAAACCTCTTGCTCCACTCCACACAAAAAACATTAAAACTGCTGCACAAGAACACTCCCTTGCACCAAAAAAAACAAAACAGAAGAACAGCAGACGTCATACTTTTTATTCCCCCACCCATCAGCTTTTTATATAATTATCATACTTTAATACCAAAGTTTTGTCTGAAGAAATAATCAAAATAATCATTTGCAGATATAGTAATGTAAATTTAAGCTGTTCAGGAGCACTTAAAACTTTAAAATATATTAGTCTCATTGTAAATTGTTTACTTCAGCTCCTGAAGAAGAGCCCACAGAGGGACCTGCAGATGAAGGAGAGAAAACTGAAGAAACTGGGGAGTCACAAGAGAAACCAGAAGAAAAAGGTAAGCAGTGAGAATACAAAACTTGAATGTTAATGTCAGAATTACCAAGTACACAGAAGACCATATTGTTAATCAAAAATTGTAATTCAGCTAGGTGATTTTTGTTCCTATACTCCTTAATCATACTGATAACGATACTTAAATTTTGTAAGATTTTTGAAGATACATATAGGGTATTCGACAACTTTGTTCAGGAGAATTCCTTGCCAAAAGATATTTTACATATAATTTTTTTTTTTTTAAACAGTGAATGTTTCCCTGTTATTTTATATAAATATCATGTTGCATTTTGAAATCTAATAATTTCTAATACAAATTTTACGTCAATTTGCTTTGCTATTAAGTGATCTTGTTTGTAAATATTTTCATCCATTTGCTTTGGTAATAACCATTTCTGTTGTAAAATATTTATATCAGATTAGTGTCAGTATGGTATGATTTCCAAATTATCTGTATCAATATTACAGAGGAATCTCCAGCCAAGAAGGAATTAAGAGCAATGATTCAGGCATTTTTAGCAGAAGAGATAAAAAAGATGAAACAGACTGTTGAAGAACAGATAAAAAGTACAGAGGAGACACTTAGCAAAAAAATTGAATCAGTCGAAGGAGCCTCTCCTAAGAAAGGTTCTGGCAAGGGAAAGAAAAAATAACATGCTGCATAGAAAATGATGAGACAAATATTTATCACTGAACGTTTTACATTGTTGCCTGAAGATTACATTTGTGTAATTTGACTGGCTTTTTCTAATTTAAAGGTGAAAAATTTCATTAATTAAGAAAGTTCTTTTGAACACCAGAAGACATTTTATTCGTGAACTTAAAATATCTTGTTAAAACAAAATCCCATAAAATACATGGTAATATATGCAATAATAAATTTTCTTCCGTACACTGGTAATTTTTGTTAAAACTTACACAAAACAACATGTTGAAAATGTATTTTACATATACTTTTGTACAATATGATATTTATTATTATTGAAATAAAGAATCTTTAATTTATTATATCAGTAGTTGTCTTCATTTTTCCATAACACAACACATCAAAAACAGAATAACATCAAATACTTTATTATTTCAAAATTAACAATTCTGATTTGTCTTTCTTCAAAAAGTGTTTCAGATGAACATGCTGCAGCTGGTACATTGATTTTGTAATCAATTAGCTTTCAATTGAAATAATTCTTGAAAACCTTTTTAAACCATACCATGCACAATTTACAGTTTTCAGAGTCAGAGTTAGGAAGCTTAAACAACTTTGTTTGTAAAGGATTTAATAAGAAACCTGCAAGAGGCAATGAAGAAAAGATAGATGTTTATGAATATATCCTTTGTGATAGTTTTCAATTATATATGTATTCTCCAAAACAAATGTCAAAGGTAAAACATTCCAATAAAGAAAAATAACATTCTTTTTGTTTTTTGGGCAAACCAATCTCTTCAGCATTCCATTGCTTTGATTTGAGTAGACTATGATTTAATTTTCAGGATTCTTTCTGTCAGTTCAAGCTGCTTCTACTGACCAGATTTCAGGATACTTTCAGTCGTTTCAAACTGAGCAAATTCTAGAATTTTGTTTCCATTGTCCAAATTCAGGATACCTTCTGTTGCTTTGCTGGCCTACTTGAAGCAGAAGGATCATCATCTGTGACTTCAGTGCTGGAAATCACATCACGAATACCTCCCATCTGCAAAGAAACAAACCTTTATCAACTACATATCAATTAATTAAAGTATCTCCATTACATTTTTAGAAGGTTTAAATCATTTCTTCATTATTCTCTGAACTATGCTAGTATTTGCTTCTTGAACAAAAAGGAACAAAAATAAATTCATTCAACATTGCTAATCTTCTGCAAACAATATGTTTGATGATAATAATAACATTATGATGGTACAATAAATAATGTTATGGCATACTGAAATACACAGGGGGATACCAGTGCTAGTTTGGTCATACTCATCTTTGAAAGTTACTGACAGACTTACTAGAAAGATTTGTTCAAGAGAATCTCAAGCCACAGGTATTTTTCATAAGAAATCAAATATAGCTCTGACACACTAATAAATTTCTAATAAAATTTAGATTAAATATAAAGGTGACACAGAATTTTTTTCTCCATATTTTCAATATTATAGCAAGAAAAATTCTGGTGAATGATACTGTAAGTCAACTCCCTTCATCTGAAAATTAATTTAACATTTTTGTGAAGATTCTCACAGTAATCTGAAACTTGACAACAGTTTCTTTCATGGATGGTGACTTGTATAGCTGAGCATATCTGTTGCTATCTGCCCAATAAAGAATCACTCTTATTGTGCTTGCATGTCCCCAGCTTTCTCCCAAAGCAGGAATCAAGTGAGATGATCCTATTCCTTCACCATCTTGAATTTTAGTTGTCATTTGATTAGTCAAAACAACCTATAAAAAAAATTTATATAGAAAAATAATGCAGACTTTATCACAGATTTCATTCACTGGTTACTGGTCAAATTAAATAATATAAATGTTTGAAATTATTCTTTTCTCATTTGTCATAACATGCTGTAAATATAAATAGGAAAAAACAGATTTATGCTGAAATTTAGTTGTTAATTGACAAGTCAAATAATAAAAAATAAAATAAAATATCAACAACAACAAACACAATAAATAAATAAATAGATAAATAATATGAGTTAAAAATGTATAAATATTTAACAGAACTTCGAAACAGTAACCAAGTGTAATAACTGTTATTCATAAAAAGAAGCCAGCAGAGTGATTTTTAGACAAGTATACTAAAATACTAAAGCTTGCTATAATTCTAAATATATATTACTGGGGTTTTTTGTAATAAAAATAAATTCATTTTTTTTCTAAGTGAAATACCTGAATTAAATATATTATATTTTCCAAATGAAATGGGATTATCTTTGGAACACTATTTTGAAGAACAGCAAAAACTGAAAAGAAAGCAATAAAATATAATTTAATTTTTTTTATCTATATTTCCAGTTATTAAAATGGTACTCACAGCCAATTTAAATTGTGAAGCTGTTTTTATAAAACTCTGTGCCATTGATGTTAACAAACGAGTTCTGAGTGAGAGGTCGTCAAAGTCATGTCGAAAATGAAAAGCTATGCTGTCAATAACGACCAGTTTTATCTGAAAAGTCCAAAAAATAAAAAATAAATAAAAAAAATTTAAATTTAAATTGTATATTGTTCACAAAATAATCACTGTCTCAAGGATACACACTATTTAGTTCTTATTTTTGGTGAGATAAAATATAAAAAATTAAAAAAAATAATAATAAAAAGAATCTTGATGGTGTTAACATTTAGAGTCAGACACACACACACACACACACAAAAATAACATACATATATTTAATTGTTTTATTCATAACAAAAACTGTTCCAACCATCATCTAATATTATTTTTCTATTAAATAATAAAAAAATAAAAAAACAGAAATTAAATAAAAAAATAAACCTTAGGATGTTCAGTTAAAAATTTGGGAAGTAGATGAACAGATGCTAGTAATTCTATGTAGTCATGACAACGAATGCAATAAATTCCAGACAATATTTTTTCTAATGTAAACTTTTCAGCCGTGTCCTTCATTTCTGAGAAAAAATAAAAATAAAAAAAGGAGACCACAATATAATAATTTAAGATATACATTTCACCAATAAAAGATTTAGTAATTTGAAAGGTGATCTTCATTATTTTATTGTAAATATTAAGCTATATAAAAATTGTTTTTAACATAACTATAAATTGCTGTATCTTATTTTTATACTCAGTCTTTTTTTGATCAGCTAGGAGAAAGTACTGAAGAACTAGATTTACTTTAATTATTATTTCTTTTTTTTATAATTTTTTTATTAATTTCTGTAAAATTGTTCTTGTGTATATATATATAAAAATAAAATAAATAAAATTCATACCTAGATTGTTCTCGATGCTGGAAATTTGCTGACAGTGATCTACTGTTGCTCTTGCTATGTCTGCCAACCTTTCAACAATAAAACTACCTTCTGTGTCAATGTACACTGCTTCACCAGCCAAACCACCAAAACTCTGAGGAATCTGAACATCCACAGCCAGTTGCATGCTATAGACATGTACATAAATGCTCAAATTATAGATACATATATATACATATGTATGTACATGCATACATACATATACATACATATATGTGTACATATGTATTTAACACACACACATATGTATGTATGTATGTATGTATGTATGTATGTATGTATGTTTTTGTATATATGAGCTTTTCTAAATCATCACCTTTATTACAAACTCATAAATATAAAACTTATTTACATACTATGAAAAGATTTCCAATTCTGAAATGTTACCACTGATATTTTACTGAAATTCAAACCTTATCTGTTTTAATAGTACAAATAAAGAACTGTTTGTTATATTAAATAAGTTATCCCCTGGTAAATATATTACTAAATATAAAGCTGCTTTTGTTTACAGAGCTGTAATGATGTTAAAGTTATTGATCTTTTACATATGTAACTTTGTTTTGCATAAAGAAACCACTGACATATTGCAAGCTATGTTAAATAATAATCACATTTAAAATCCACTCATACATGATTTTTTTTTTAAATGTCTTTTATTTTCAAAAATTCATACAAATAAATGTTTTATTTTAAAAAAAACCCACTAAAGCAGACTAATATATTTTTGTAATTTATCGTGTCTCAACTGCTTTTTATAGTCAATGATAGTCAATCTAAATAAGACCAAATCCATATTCATCTAATACTTATCATTTCATTCACTTTGAATGAATAGATTATAAAATAATTTTTGCAATTTAAACTCTTAAAAAACAACAAAATATGTGACTATCCTCACCACATTTGTGTTTTGCCTATTCCAGGAGCACCACAAAACTCTGTGATCTTTGCAAGTGGAACTCCTCCTCCAAGCATTGAGTCAATCTCCTGTGAAAAAGTCAGAATCATTTGCTGACTGTGTTCACTGTTGAGCAGTTCAAGAGCAGTAACTGATTTTGGTGCAGCTGGTTTCCTGTTAGGTATTGCTGTTGTGTTTTCTGGAAAAACTGTCTGTAGAACCTCTAGGGCTTCTTCTGCAGTAGTGTTCAATTCTGAAAAAAATAAAAAAATCCCACTGATATATTTTTGTATCACCTTTCTACATACCTTAATCTTTGCTGAACTATATGGCACATGTAATCAGCATCTCACTCTGCTTTATATATTTATTTGTTTATTTATTTAATAGTTAATCTTGAGTTAATGATATCAAAGTAGAGGTTTACATAATTTCTTTCCACAGACAAGGTGTCTTTTCTCAGCTAATATTATTAATGGTATTGATAGTTTTTATAGCTTTGTAATTAATCAGAAGAAGCTGAACAGAAGTTTTAAAACTTGAATACCAAACATATAAATGTAAATAAATAAATATTAACCCTCCAAGCATCATGGATATTTTTTTCACTCAACAAAATGCCACCAAATGATAGCATTAGATATAAAATTCAGGCCAAATGTAAACTTATTATTTCACTAATTAATTCAGTACAGAGTGTCAATGAAATATGAAATTTTATAAATGTCCAGCACATAAAGAATTGGGCCACTTCCAGGGTTAACAATTCACCTTTACTAAGCTCTGATGGCTTCATGCTGCAGAGATCTTCAACTGTTAAGAAACCAGCAGAAGTCAGTTTGCCTTTCATAATTGGACTCAAAGCAAATGTACTCAGTTCTCTTTGACTCTGCATTTTATCCTACAAAAAAAATTAGATAAAATAAATAAATAAAATAAAATGAATGCTTAAAATAAAATGAATGATTAAAGAAATAAAAAAAAAAAATAAATAAATAAAAAAATTAATAATATAATAATAATCCCCCTAAGAATTTATTTTAGTCAGAATTTTTTTTTTAAAAGTCATCTTCCATACACTAATTCTTTTCCAAGCAAATAATACATAGACATATTAGTTATTAGACAAACAATTTATTTTAAAAATGATATATCAGAAAAATTAAATTAAAATCAAGTTGAAAAATGTTTTTTATTTAATTGTATCAAATTAGCTCAGTTTTAGTGCTCTAGATTTGAATAAAATGGTGTATTTTTCTTTTTACTCTTAATTTATTTATTTAGTATTTTTAAAGATAGTGAACACTTTTTTTTTTTTTTTTTTTATCTATGAATATTTGTTTAACAAGACTTCAGTGCATATAAAATAAAAATTGACAATGACACATCAGGAAACACTGGCTGGAATAGGACAAATTACTCAGTGAATATAATCATTCAGGACTTACCTGAACAACCATCACTGATTAAGAGTCCTTTTCCACTTTTAAATAATAATAATAATAATAATAATAATAATAAAAATAATAATAATAATTTTAAAAATAAAAATGTTCTATTGTTGAGTGATACATCTTGTTAATATGTACATTTTGGATCAGTAGAATATTTATAAATACATTTTTTTTAAAAATGACGTATCGTGGATCGATTGCAGATAATTATCATTACCAGTTAACAAGAAATTCATGATGAATCACGATTATGATTACAAATAAGCAATATTACTGCCTGTAATTAGGTTTTTAGAAATTATTTAAATAATAAATCAATATATACAAATATAATAAATATTCATAAATATGTTATATACCGCTAAATTAACTTCTTAGATTGACTTTGGCGCGTTAAATATGTTTGTGAAGTATTGTGCCATTTCGAAACAGATCGGTTCATTTTGAGTTGGTACAGGACTAAACAAAAATATTCGTACTAATGGATTAATATTAACATCATCAAATATCGTGGCATATTCTCTTGTCTCGAACTGATATTAAAGACATAAAACTTCTGTCATGCATCCAAAGAAAGTGGGATTTATATTTCAAATTGTTTTAATTCATTAGCAGTAATGGAAAGATTCTAACAAAAACAAAACGACGAAGCGACGCCTAGCGGTAATAATAGGGTGATTGTTTCCGATACTTGTGTATTGCCGAATGGCTGTCTGAGAGGAGATTCAGGGATGGCAAATCCCACGTCCACTGCGGATCCTCAGTTGTTTAAGAAATTTTTGGACAAGTTTTGCAGAGAACTTGAACCTCCATCTTTTGATGAAGATGACAGACCTTTAAAATTATATTCGCCTTGTATTTTGCCATCAGAAGTTGAAGGAGAATGTTTGAGCTGGGTTTTGCAGTATTTGTCTATACAGTAAGTTTGACAGTTGTGCCGTTTGTTTTTGTTTACAAATTACAGAAATCCCAGAGGTTTGTTTATGATTCGTATATTTCTTTTTAGGATGTTAATTCTCTCTCTCTCTCTCTCTCTCTCTCTCTCTCTCTCTCTCTCTCTCTCTCTCTCTCTCTCTCTCTCTCTATAATATAACTACTGAACTTCTATATGTGTATATTGATCGTGATATATATTTTATATTATTCGGATATAACTGATAAGCCTCTTTATTAAATTAATATTTCTTTCTTTATTAATATTATTTAATTTAGAAAACACCCAAGAACATTTAAAAAAATATATACAATTGTTAAATATAACATTAACAGATTTTTAAGATCCAGTTACAGCTTTATCAGTTTATCAGTTTATTTAGCACAGGTGCAAGAGGTGAAAATATTTTGCATATTTCAGTGCATTCGTGACATAGTTGGAAATAATACTGTAATAACAAACTAGATTATTCAGTCTATTTTATGTATCATAATTAATTCCAAACATTTAAATTGTTGTTACTTTTTTCATTTTGTCATTTTTTTCTTTTTCTTTTTTTAATTAGATATTTATTATTATTATTATTATTATTATTTTTAATATACATGTTAATATGCTTGTAGTAATTAATAAAAATGTGATCATTAAAAAAATAAGAAAAAGTAAGTTATTCAAAACATAGAAATATTGTCTTCATAATGAATTAGCATTTCAAATTTTTTTTTTTTTTTGTCAGACTTTCTGTATTTTTTTTAATATTCATAAAAGTACAATAATCTAAATTTTAAATACACATAAACTATTAACATTATTTTTAATATTATGATTTATAGTTCATAACCAATACTAATATATACTTAAATAAAATTTTATAAAAAATTTACACAAAATAAAATAGATTTTTGTACAGATATTAATATAAAAATATGATCTATCAGATTGAACTTAAATACAGCAGACATGGATAATAATTGAGAAAAAAATAAAAATAAACAGGAGTAAAGATTTTGTAAGTTTCCTGACAATGGTATACAAAAGACAAAATTCTGTCAATGAATTTCAAAGTACGAATTACAGAAGAAAAAATGTAGCAGCTACTATCTATTTTAAAATTTAATAATAAAAGAAAAAGTTATGTATAAAGTGTTAAGTTCTAAGTACTGAAATAATTTTGGTTTTGCAATTTTAACCTTTTACATTTCTGATTGAAACTATAAAAGGCAGATAATAGCTACAGATGAATCATCTAAAAAATAATAATAATAATAATAATAATAACAAAATAAAAAATTATTATTACACTTACAAGTTATTATTTTATTAGTCTAAGTGACCCATAACCATTAATAATTAAGTATGACAAAATAATACTGTTACAAAACCTTGGAATAGGCTATTTTATTCCTTCACAACTTATCACACCATATGGCAGCTGTATTTTTTTCTGCCAGTAGTAAAAGAAATAAGAGCAAAGTGGTCCCATATAGAGAGCCCATATATTTTTAATCTGCACTCATTTTGTTATCTGAATCATTATTGTTTAAAATTGAGAGAGAGAAAAAACAAAATGAAACATAACTGAATGCAATCAGACAGTTTCTTCATTTCATCAAATGTACATATTAATTAATACAAGGATAAACATTTCAGAATGTAAATTTTAAATTAATTATATTTATAAAGCTATGATTCCAAATATTGGTAGGTAATAAAATTGTTCTCGTATCAAAAATCTTCAAATTAAATTGAATTTTAAAGAATTAAACTAAACAAAGTTTTATTTTTATTAGTTTAAAAAATATTCTCAGAGAAATTTTTTAGTCTTTAAGTTACTGGCAAGTGTTGGTAATAAAATTGAAAACAAAGTTGAGGTTAATCTGAAGTTCCAGTCAAGCATAAAGCAATCCGCTTCTGATATCTACTTCCTGCATTACCTTGGCTGACCTGCTTATGCTGCTAATCTCCTTAAATTGAAAACACTGAAGATAGGCAGATTGCCTTCACATGAACACACAGACCAAACACATGGCTTGCTGTGATAGCTAACCTGATTTGAATAACTTCACAAAATCTCCATGGCAATATAAATTTTGTGCTCTATTTTTTTATATTTATTTATTTTTTTATTTTATTTTATGTTACAAGAAATTTGGTAATGTGCCGTTTGTTATCATTTTTACAAAATAAGTGTTAAATAATTAATTTCAGGAATATTTATAAATGAAAATGATTGTTATTTAGAATATCATGTTATGAAAATTATGTGTGTCTCTAAGACAAAGAAAACACACACACACACACACACACACACACACACACACACACACACACACACACACACACAGATATACATACAAACAATCCCATACACCCACACATTATCTTTTAATCTGAACACTTATTTATTAACGAAAGTCTATTTTTAGTCTAGGTTGGATCTGTACGAAGTTCCATATAAAACTTAAAATAAAACTAGTCAAAATACGTTCAGCACTGAATAAGTGCTTTTGCAGACTGGATTCAGGAAAAGTGGGTGTTTGTATTCTCACAAAGCAAAAGAAAATACATCAAACTAAAATTTCTCTTAGCAAAGAAAACTATAAAATTGTTTAAAAAATACTTTTGTTTCTATATCTTGAAACATATATGTCTATTTGTTTTTTTGTTATCATTATATGTTTATACATTTCTATATTTACTGAACTGAAAACATTTACCAGATACTTCCACTGGGTTTCTTTGCCAAATATGAAAATAAATTATGTTTTTACCCTAGTCTTAACACAGCCCCATGTCTAACTATATGTTCAGTTAATAGTACTGGATATCACTGTCATTTTAAAACACTATAATCTTTAACCTGATTCAGCAGAACACAATAGGTAATGTATTATAAAGTTATTGAAGATTAAGAAATAACTAGCAAACACCAACAAAACAAAACACATTTTTGGAATTTTCTAACACATCAAGGAATGTCCTAGGTTATAAAATAAACATAATGTCTATATTTCTAATTACAGCTGTTCAGAGTACTGATTCATTGGTTAATTTAGTAATTAATGGCATTTTTGCATGTTATATTATATCAGGAAGTTTTGCTTTGGCTATATTTCATTTTAAGTATTTAAGATATTTTGTTTCATTGATACTTACTAGGAAGTTCTTCATTTCATTTCAAATCACTTAAGAAATATTATCTATGTGTGATAAAATATTCCATGAAAATATATTATAGCTAAATTTTTTTTTTTTATATGTTTAAATTATATACCCTTGAGTTCTGTTGTAGCTATATTTCATTTTAACAATAAACTGCAGAATTAATATAAGGTATTAAAGTTCCCTATAAATATAAATATAAATATATGCATAAATAACCAAAGTGACATGAACTACTGTTCAAAAAATTAAAGAAACTGATATATTTCTGTTAAACTATATTTATCCAGTGTAATTTGAAAAAAAATTAAATTAGATTATTTTCAACCTGCAGATAAACTCTTCATGTCTGATAGTTAAATAATCACTAAAAGTCAGTAAAGAGACTGTGAAGTGATAAACTGTTACTGGTTATCAGTTTATAAACAAACCATATTTTAGTCAAGTATTAAATTGCTTAGTGTGCTTTTTCTTCTTCTTTTTTTAATTTTTAATTTTCGTTCTTTTCTTTTTCTTCTTCTTCTTCTTCTTCTTCTTCTTCTTCTTATTATTATTATTATTTAAAATAAAAAATAAAATAAAAATTGTGATTTTGGTTTTAGATACTAGATCTAATTTCATTCTTAGAAATAATCATGATGCATAAATATTTTACAGATTTTTTGGTAATCTTTATGCATAAATATTCTACAGATTCTTCATAAAATAAAGAGGCTTAAAAGCATGCTGTTTTGTCTGTGTTTGTATAAACATATTATGAAAGTATATCTGAATGTGTATCTGTGTGCTCTGGGTTAATGAACTATCATATTTCAAGATGAATATTATTTTTTAAAGTATATCTTTAACATAACATTTAAAAGAGTGTCTATTACAACTGAAATAATTATGAAAGGTTAAAATATTAATATAAGCAATATTAATGTTTCCACAGAACTCTAAAATTATATAGTTTAATTTATATAATGATGAAATGTATATATTCTTATACTGGAATAATACAAATATTTAATGATTGGATTTAAAAGAAAAGATATTAATTTTTACTGCATTAAATATCTGTTCTATACTGATATATTTTAAAGAAAACTAGTAAAAATACCCAACCATTTCATGTCTTGAAATAAATATGCAGTCATAGATAAATAATCTTTATCAAAATGGAATAATATTCATTTTCTTCAGGTTGGAATTTTTTTTTTTTTTTTATTATTATTATTTCTTTATTATCAGAATTTAAAATATTAATTTACTGGTATATTTATTTGTGTGTCTTTGATTTTTATCAGTGGTATTTATTTATTTTAAGAATATTCAATACACTATTAGTTTTATATTCTTTATTGCATTAGTCATTTTTTGATATTTCAGCAACTGCCCCCAGCTTCTTGCCTCACACATAGCTCGATCAGTTTATGTACATGTATCAAAACAAGACTTATCCAGTTTCTCACTACCTGAGCATGAAAATGATGATGATGATGATGATGATAACAGTACTGATCATGACAACAAAGAATCCATTTCAGAACCGCATATACCTCGTAAGTGTTTATTCCTTGAATGTTTCAACATGTTTGTTACAGAAATATCTTAAAGTTATTTATATATAGCATACAATAAAGCTAATTGTTTTCGTCTGACTTTGAGTTAGTTAATATATATTAACAGCTACTTGTAAAGATTTAAATTGGAATGAATTCCCTTGACATCTCACCATGAACCACACTTACTGATAAACTGATGTGGATCTTTTCCACATTTTACATCTAAGATTTAAATTTTTTTTTAACATTTCTCATAAATAAATTAATAATTTTAAAAACTGCAGTGCTCTGACATTTCCATTTTCATCATTTTAAATGTAAAGTTTATAAAATTAGAAAAACACATTACAAAGTCACTGTTGCATCTAATATATATATATATTGGATTTAAAAAGCAAAAACTTCAGTGCACACTCTTTGTTTACTTTTACAGAAATTGATGCCAATCGTCTTCTGAAAGAAGTTCTGACAGCTGTACATGATATTTGTAAGCAGTGGCAGCAGACTTTGCCCATTCTACACATATCTCAGAGAGTGTTTGAGACAAGCACACATGCCATAAAGAACACACGAAGAAAGATGGAAGATGTACACATTGTCATTCCTGATCTCAACTCACTCTATAATCTTAAGGTTGGTGAGAGAGAGAGTAACATAGTTGAATTCATTTATTAAAATTAAAGATAATTGTTTTTTGTCATTGCTTTTTTGAGCTCAGAATTAGAAAGAAATAATGTTAGTCTGCAGACTGTTAATATTGGCAAGAGAGTAATTCACAGTATTATTCAATTGTTTAGCATTATAATTGAAAATAATTTTTATCTCAGAATTACATAATAAAATATTTATCTGTTATGAGTGAGCTTAAAAAATATATGGATGATATGTAGAAAGAGCTTAAATTTGTCAGCGTTATTGTTTTATTGTTATTTTTTGTTGTTGTTATTTTTTCTCATAATGTACAAAATAATTTCATGCATTTCTTCTGAGCTTGTATTTGTAAAACTTTATTATTTGCAAAGGCTGTGCAGCAATTTAGTTCCATAGGCACATAGACACATACACACACGCATGCACACATAAATACATATAAAAATACAGACAGACTAACAGAATCATACATGCATATATTATACAAATATTTTTATATACAGGGATTGGCTTGTAATTTTAAATTATAAAGCCATAACTCAGATATTTAATTTGATTCTATGAATGTTATGTATTATACACCAATTTACAGTTTTTAAAATTATTAATCTGTTAATTAAAAACGCTAAAATAATTTGTATCTAAGATGCGTAATATGGAAAACATTTCTATTTTTAAACCATGAAATTGTTTCTTTATTTATTTTTACTTATTAACCAGAATAAAAGTAATATATTTTTATATCAAAAAACCCCAATGAAAATAAATACATTTTTTGCAATAAAATCGTCAAGTTGAATATTTAATTTGATTCTGTGAACATTAAACTAATTTCATTTGTATTAAACCAGAATAAATATATCTGTTTCTTTATTAAAAAAAGTAATGAAAATAAATTAATTTGTAGCCAAAAAAAATCATCAAGTGTAATATTTAATTTGATCCTGTGAATATTAAACTAATTTCATTTATAGTAAGTATGTTATTTATCAATTTTCAATTGTGCTGTTATTCAATTACATATTACAAATTTGATATCAAATTAATATCAAATAGAACAAGCAAAATAAATTAATCCAAAATCTGGATGTTTATTTTAATATGATAAGTATTAAAATGAGCACTTTATGGTTTATTATTGTGTCTAGTTTTCAGAGTCACCGGTATTAACTGACAGACTTGATTTTCCCTGTAGGATTACAAAATAAATATTTTGTTTATTCTGACATAGTTAACCCTGGGTTACCTTGCTTGAGTGTTAAATGACGCTATCACTTAACAGCATGGTTTTGATGACAGGCTTGTTTTGTTTGTGTTACACATTGTCTTAAATAAATATGTTTATCTGTCATATGTGTTAATATAGTTTCACATACAAACAATTTATATGTATACAAGTGTGTGTATGCCACCATCTATATCTAAATATGTACATTTTTATGTGTATTTATATCTAAATATGAATGTATGTATGTATTTATATCTAAATATACATTGATAAATATGTTTGTTTGATTTTTGAATGAAAAATGTTTGTATTATTTCAATCATATTTATAAATTGATAAAAATATGATGATATAATTTTTTTGGGGGGGGTCTATTTCAAGATCATCATTTTGTAATGATAGATTTCAAATTACATATTTTAATAGTCAGGAAATTGCTTTTGTTTATTATTCAGTATTATTTTTAAATTCTCATGTTTTTTAAAGTTTTTGTTATTAGAGACACAAATAACAATCAGTGCAAACAAGAACACTTAAATCCACTAAAACTACAAGTGGATAAAAACATTTTTATTGTATATAGCTCATCTATGTGTTTAAGTATGTGTGTGTGTGCGTATGTGTAGGTATGTGTACTTGCATGTGTGTGTATGTAGGTGTGTGTGCTTGCATGTGTGTGTGTAGGTGTGTGTGCTTGCATGTGTGTGTGTTTGTGGGTCTGTATGTGTACCCATACATAAGTGTGAATGAGTATGTCTGTGTGTGGTGGTGGTGGTATTGTTGAATAATTTAAGCTTGAATGATTATGTTTAATTTTTAAAAACGTTTATTAATTATCAAAGGACTTTCTCAAATATAATTTTTACACAATAACATTATTGTTCTCTTTATAAAGGTGATATGTATATTGTAATAAGATTTTTTGGCCAGTTGATTTAGCGTCTTTATCAGCTTACATATAAATAAAAGTAAAATTAAGGTGTTTCTGACATGTATTATCATGTCAAGAATTATTTATAATATTTGCATTTCAGTGGTTAAGTAGGTTATTAAATGTGGCCTTGAGAATAAATAGGCTAGTTCATATATTAAAATATCTCCACTAAACTATATATAGGTGTCTATATACACAGATTTTGTGTGTGCGTGGGTGCATGTATATACACAGAAAAACAAACTTATTCAAGTATACAGAGAAACACACAGACAAAGAAAAAGATATCTTGTTATAAAAGGCAACAGAAAGAAAAAAGCTCTTTTAAAGAAAGTGGTAGAGACGGTATACTTTTTAGCTATTTATCACTGGGCAAGTAGATATCTTAAAAGTCTCTCTGTACTTACTTATATATTGTACACAAACATGCACATACACATTCATGTACATGTACATGCATGCATGCATACATACATACATACATACATACATACATACATACATACATACATACATACATACATACATATACAATATTTTATATACATATAGTCATGGACAATTATACATATATATCAGCTCAAACGACATAATTACACAAAAGATACTTATATAAATATATAGCCATAATAGATATACAAGTTTACATATATACACCTGTAAACACACACATTCATGTGCTTCTGTTCATAAAATATTGATCTGTTTAACCTTTCACATTTTGTTACGATAGGAAGAACCCACTCAGTCTTTCTATGCAGTTTTTGACGGTCACGGAGGCGTGAATGCTGCAGTTTATTGCTCGTGTCATTTGCATACAAACATGATTCGTGATCCACATTTTAATGATGACACAGCCACTGCCACTAAACGAGCATATGCCCTCACTGATCAAAGATTTACTGACAGAGCCAAGAAAGGAGTAAGATTTTAATTATATTTTATTTATATATTTATTTATTTTTTAAATATTATTTAATTATTTAATTATTTAATTATTTATTTATTTATTTATTTATTTATTTATTTATTATTTATTTATATTATTATTATTATTTTATTATTATTTTTAATTATTTAAACTGTTATTATTTATTTATTGTTACTATTTTTTTAAAAGGGTGTTCTAAATTTTAAAATTGACTACGGAATGAAAGTGATAACTAGTTTATGTTTGTGTGTGTGTGTGACTGTGCACATGTGCATGCATATATATTTCAGGAGCAACTTAAGACATTCTTGTTTATAGAAATTCAGTTTTATATATATATATATATATATATATATATATATATATATATATATATCATACTTTTTTTTATTAATTGTAAATTCAGTGACCTGGACAAAGAAAACAAATTCTTTTAAAGGTGATATGAAATTAAAAATATATTTGATATTTTTGTGATTTTCTTCATTCAGAACCTGCGAAGTGGTACTACGTGTGTCACAGCACTGATACGAGGCAGCACTCTCCATGTGTCTTGGCTGGGTGACTCCCAGGCCATTCTGGTGAAGAATGGAGGTGTTGTAAACATCATGGAACCTCACAAACCAGAGAGAGAGGTGTGCGCTTTTGTACTAAACATTTAATAAAAAATGGATTTAATAGGAAAAAAAATAAAAATAATAATGATAACAACAACAACTACAACAACCACGACGAGAACAACAACAACAGTAACAACAATAATAGTAATAATAATAATAATAATGCATTTATAATTTTATTAGTAATATTTTGAGACTTTTATTTAGTTAAAATAATAACTAATAATAAATTATTCGGGTAATAAATAAATGAAAGCCGGAATTATTAATTCTACTGAGGTATTATCAATTTTAACGTATTTATTTGTGTGTGTACATTTATGTTGGTTTGTTTTGTTTTTGTTAATTTGACTCAACACAGGAATTGTTAATTCTAGTGAGATCTCGGTTTTAGTGTATTTACTAATATATTTAGGTGTGATGAGTTTTGGGGTTGTTTATTTTGATTAATGTAAGTTATAGTTTGACTCAGATATTTGACAATTTTAGTTTTTGAAATAATTGCAGGATGAAAGATCAAGAATTGAAGCTTTGGGTGGATACGTTATCTTCTTTGGAGCATGGAGGGTTAATGGAAATATTGCAGTGTCCAGAGCTATCGGTCAGTTCATCATTAATTAGAATACTTAGGTTTAAATAGTCTGTAACTAGGAAATGTTGGTCTGTTACTGTCTTCACTGGTCAGTTACGGTGATTGTTGTCAGTTACTGTCATCATTGATCAGTTCCTGTCATCGTTACTGCATTAATGTTACCTGATTAACATACTTATCTCAAAGTAATTCATTTTAAACCTGGTGCAGACTTGATTAAATAAAATAATACACATCTTTGTTATTTCTGAATGTTTTTTTAAGACTGTTTTTTTAGCCATTTCCTCATAAACGTTTAAATAATTTCACTGAAATAAGTTATCTGAAATAATTATTACTGACTTTGCTGTTACCATTTCAGGAGATGTTACCCAGAAGCCGTTTGTGTGCAGTGATGCTGATGTGGCAAGTTTTGAACTGGATGGTCAAGAAGACTACGTTGTCCTGGCCTGCGATGGCGTCTGGGATGTTCTCGAACCTTCCGACATTCCCGACATCGTCTACACCCACGTCAAAACACATGGCAGCAAATCCGAAGTCGCCAAAGCAATTGTTGATCAGTCCAGAGACAGAGGCTCGAGTGACAACATTTCTGTAGTTGTTGTGTTTTTCAGAGATGATATTGCTGCACCTCAGGGAACACCCTTAGCGAAACCTCTGTCTGAAAACGGCATGAACAACTTCAGAATGTTTGGCTTTGGCGACAGTGACAGAAAGAATACTGATTCAGGTAATACTGACAATTCAGGTCTGAACAATGGAACGGGGAGTGGAAAGCTCTCCTCTCTTGGTAAATCCAGCAGCGAAGGGCCTAAAGACCAAGAGGAGAGTGATGGTGACAAGCTCTCCTCTCATGGTAAATCCAATAGAAACGGGTCAAAGGACCAAGAGGAGACTGAAAGGACTTCTTATGAGGAGTGTTCTGAACATGATGGTAAGAGGACCATTCTCAACAAGGCAGCAGCTCAGAAATCGTTTAACTTGTCTAGTCAGGTCTGGGGATCACTGGCATCTTCATTCACTCACAAGGACAGTGGCTTTGTCGGTCACAAGAAGTGGACAACGTCCAGATGTAGAAAAAACAAAAGTGGTAGAAGACGAAATGCTAAAGTGCCAAAGATGAGAAGAGTGTACTTGTCAAAGGACTGGGACGGGCGTGAAATTTTTTCGCATTCCAGCCATTATGTTTCAAATCATAGATTGAACCTGGCAGCTAAAAACAATCAAATGTTGGCTCTTTTTCAGCAGTTGTGTATCCCCAGCGAAAACAAGGCAGCAGCACTGAAAAATGTTTTGAATGAAAAAAATGAAGAAACCTGATTTTTTTTTCTGAGGACTGCAGTTTGATGCAGCTCAACAGATCTGAAGATAAGAATTTTAGTGCGAAAAAATGAAAACGTTTCAAAATCTAAAACAAGAGACCAAACCTTTATTTTTTTGTTTTCTGTAATACAGTCTTGTATGCAGAATTTTAACATTTCCAATTAAACTTTTTTAATATCTTTATAGCTGTGTATATGATTGTGGTTGAATGATGTGCTAGATTTCCTGATATTCCATATCAACTGACCTCAATTAATATAGAATTTTTGTCATTATATTCTCACCCCAGCCTTACTCAGAACACTTTTTCAATGTTATTCTTAATATTCAGAATTATAATAAAACATTTTCATATTTATACCATCAATTGAGCCTATAAGCTGAACATAATATATATAATCGGAAAACAAGAGCCAGATAATTTGTGGGTATTGTATGTAAGGAAAGAACACATTGTGGCTATTTATATTGTTAAACAGATTGTCATTTTTAGCATAAAAATATCAGTATTCATTCAAGAAATAAACATGAATGATTTATTAAAATGTTTCATGATTACATGAAAATTGACACAGAGTATTTCATTTTTATATTATTTCAATGGAACAAATTAGACCAGACATTAAAATGATTCATGGTGAAGCAAACTTACATTTATTTTATAATAAAAAAAACCCCTACATCCATCCAAGAAAGAAATTGGATAATATTTGAAAACACTTTTTTAATTTATAAAAATTGAATATTGTTATTAGTTAATTTGGATTTTCCTTTATTGTTGCCTGTGTACATGCCAGTAAAACTAGTTAACTGAAAATATTTTACAGTTGTTTAATTTTTTTATTTTTATTTTTTTTTTTTTTTTTTATTTTATTGAATAATTTTATTTAATTAATTTTTTTTTTTTTTTAAATGTTTTTATATGAAACTCAGTTTTGCATTTAATAGTAGTAAAGCTCTCAACAGAATAGTTTTAGAAAGTCAAAAATCTTGTTTATTGAGAGAAAATCTGTTTTTAATATTTCACATTATTTTAAAGTATAATTTCTAAATTAGAGATGACAGAATCCAGTTCTCTTGAGTAAATAAATAAATGGCTCCATTTACAGTAATGAAATGTGAATTTTTCTAATTTCACTTTTTACAAAAAAAAAAAAAAAAAAAATATATATATATATATATATATAATAATAATAAATAAATACATAAAAGAAAGAATGAAAGGGAAGGAACTATATATTAAAATGAATCAATCAAGCCTTCAACAACAGAACATGACTGGGTACCTAAACAATGTGAATGTGTTAAATATTGGAATCTTTGAGGGTTACTTTTAGAAAACAGAAAGAGCAATGGTTTTTATATCTGCCATGGATAGCTCTGTGGTAGACTTGATGTTGGTAGCTTAACCATTATAACACAGAGATAAAGAAAATTTAATTCTTCTCTCTTGTTCTTACCATATCAAAATAATTAAACTCCAAAATCTTTCAAGGACACGTCCAAGTTACTGCACAATTTTTGCATCATTTGTATCCAGCACCATCTGAAATCTATTGTAATAGTTTCATTTTTGCAGTCCAACATTAGTGTTCTGTTGATTGATGTGAAAATATTTTTAGTACTCACAGTTATTCTGGAGCTGATACTATACCTGTGAGACATGGATTAGTGGATTAGTGGCTTACTCATTTTATTACGAGTCTATTAACATACAGTATATCTGTATGACACTAAGTTGAATCATTTATTGTTATTATTTGTTTTAAATCAAACTTACTTGGAAACTGAATATTCTGAAAGTATTATCCATTTAAGCACATGTAAGCTTAAAAGTATCATAGCTGAGTTATTATAGTTGTATCATGTCAACTAAATTTATTTTATTTAATTAAATGTCTTCATACGTTTTGTGTCCATTGCTGCATTTCTTGGTTTAGAAACCTTATTGAAGAAAGTTTGTAAAATTGATATAATTATGGCCTGTTTTACTTAGACTTTAAAAATACTTTCTTTTAAGGATTATTCATTTTAGCATTTCAAAGCTTGAGGACTTTAAAATAGAAATATTTAAAAACGATTATAAGCTATTTAAATTTCTTTAAAAATAGTTTCTTTTAACGTTTTTCCATTTTAACATTTCAAAGCTTAAGAACTTTAAAACATAAATGCTTAAAATGATTATAGTTACACTAGCTTTATTTGAACTTCTTTAAAAATACATTCTTTTAATGATTATACTTTTTCAAATTTCTAAGCTTAAAAACTTTAAAACATAAATATTAAGAAAATTATTATATTTGTACCTTGCTTTATTTAAACTTCTTTAAAAATATTTTCTTATCAAGATTATCCATTTTTGCACTTCTACGGTTAAAAACTTTGTATTAAGATTGTTATTAAAATTGAATTAATTATACTTTTTAAGATAGCTATAATTTTTAAAATTAAATTAAATTTCTTTCTAAAAAGCTTTTGGCATGTATTATTCATTTCTGTATGTCAGAACAAAAATGTTACGGTAGAAATGTTGTAAAATTGATATAGTTATGTTTTGTCTTTTTATTTTTGTTTTATTGAATTAGATTTCTTCAGGAGATATTTTCTTTTTGCACTTTTCTTTTTCTTTTTTTTTTTTTTTTTTTTTTTTTTAATGGTTAGAATGTTAGCAGTAGTGGTGTTGTAAAACTGATATTAAGCATATCTCAGGGAAGTGTTGACTGGTTTCCAGAACGTACTTACTTTCAGTGCCTTGTGGCGTGTGTATATTTTGCCAGTAACAAAAGAACTTATTTTTGTAATTTTAATACTTGTGGAATACTTAAGACATGTACTTGCCTTTCTATCTGAACCATTTTCTTTTTCTTTTGTTTTTTCACTTAAACCTTTTTTAAGTCATTAATTTGTTTTTTTAATTGTTATTATTATTTTTTATATATTTTTGGATCTTTTGTCCCCTGCAGTTATACATAACAGTCAGCTGACTTGTGCTGTCTGAATTTGAAATTTGTTATCATGAAAATATTTTTTTTTTTCAATTTTCATGATTTTAAATAATTAACTGAATATATTACAAGATTTTTTTTCTCAAGCTCTTTTTTTATGTTGTTTTTTTTTTCTTTTCTTTTTTTTGGACACCGATTTTCTCTTTGTTGAAAATTCATTTATTAACATAAAATTAAATATCAAAATTAAATTTTCAATCAATCAATTTGGCTTGAATTTTTTACATTACTTCTTTCATCTACATTATTTATTATAAAAATGGTTTTCTTAATGGCTTTGTGACTTTTTACACAAATTTTAGTGCTCATTAAATTATACATATTTTACATTATTATGTTCTGCATTATTTTTAATGACACTTGCTTTCAGAGGGGCCAGCTTTAATTTTTAGTTTGTTCTAGCACGTACAAAAAAAATAATAATAATGGAAAATAAATAATAAGTATAAAAAATAAAATACAAATAAATAAATTTAAAAAATCTATATGTTTAGAAAATAAAAAATATAAATATTATCTGCTATGTAACTTGATTAAAGAATCCATTAAATTCCTTAATCATAATTCATGAACAGAATTAACAAAATGGACCTTTTAAATGCAGCAGCAGCAGCAGCAACAACAACAACAACAACAACATTGATTCTGTTAAATATAAAATTTGTCCTTTCCTACATATTCTCTGCATCTTGCATTTAAGAACTAACAAAAATCTACTGGTCAGTTGAGATGGTCAAAACAAAATGATTAAAACTGACCCCTGGGAAATGTACTGTGTTATAGTGCCTTTTATAATGTGTATGTATATACTACTTACCATTTATGATATTATTATATACAAGTGATTTGTAACCAAATTAGAAAAACATGGAACTGTGTTTGTTTAAAAAAAAAAGTAACTAAGCCTTTTATTATAGAGTGTATCCAAATACATGTATTATCAGTATTTTATTTTTAAAAATGTATAATTATTTTGTTAAACATATTAGTGATTATATATCTTATATATCACATAACATGTACTTTTGATTCAGAACATATCATAATAAAAAATAAAACAAATTAGCCTTTGCATAATCAGTTTACAAATAATCATTCCATTAAAATATTACAAATAAATAGGAAAGCTTTGTATACAGTATGTACAATGGTAAATAAAAACTGTTTTATTATTGAGTATTCAAAGTCATTTCAAATGTAACAATTAATAAACAGTTTGATGATTTTAAATGTTTTATTATTAATTAATAAATTAAATAAAAATAAAATAAATAAAAAATTTGATAGTTAATTTATTATTATTTTTATTATTATTATTTTTTGTTATTAATTCCAGATTAATGGTCATAAAAAATGTTATCAATGATTATTAATTATATTAAAATAGAAAATATATTTTATATAAAGATTAAGATGAAAGAAAGCAAAGATGGATTGGAATTATGTATTAAATATCATGCGTGATTGGACATTACTGAAATAGAGTTAATTTTTAAAAATACAGGAAAATGATTGCACCCACCCATACCCACACAATATATATATATTTTAAATAAGTAATTTTTAAAACAACACTCAATTTTGTATGCAACTTTGGCCAAGAGCTATGGTATTTCACATCTGCAGGAATATACATATATAAAATAGTTAAATATCTTTGCTGTTGAACTCTACTAGTGGTTTCCTCTTTAATTAAAAATCTAATACAGCTATAATGGATACCAAGGGTCTTTAAAAAACATGAAAATCCACTATTTTTTAAAGCTGGAACAAAGCATTATATTTATGCTTTATCATAAATCAGCCTTTAGTTGGCAATATTTAAAATGGTTAAATAAGAAATAAAATGAACATATTTTTTTTTTGTTTTTTTTTTTGCATTTTTTACATTTTGATTTAAAAAGAAATATATAAAAAAAAATAAAAAAAAATATTTTTAACATTTTTATTAAATAATTTATTAAGATATTTGTTTTGTTTTTTTGTTTTTTCTTCAGCCCATCATTTTTCATCTTACAAAAATAGAGAATATTGTATTTCACACTATCACTGCTGCAAGATCAGTCCATCTTGGCATTTTCATTAAACTGTTTCTGAATTAGCAGCCAAAGGACATGGTACATGTGTTTTTATTTTCATATGGATCTTGCTGCTAGTCAATGGAACAAGGTCAGCATAGTTGGTTTCCTGTCTTACATCAATATTTAAAAAATCTAAAGCAAAACAATTATAAATCAAAATTTGTTGAGATGCCATTAAGACATTGCTTCCTTCATCAAGGCCAAATTAGAGTGACGATAGTAGGATTCTCTGCAGTTATGAATACACTGGGTCCAAGTGAATATTTCAGTATACCAAATTATGTCACAAGATGAAAAAATTCATTTTTCTTCTTCATTTTGATCTTGGAGAGCCTTTCAATGCAGTTATATCAACAGAGTAACCAGGATCAGTAAAATCAACATGAACAAAAATCAGTTATACAGAGTGAACCAGGATAAGCTGTATCAACAGATGAACCCAAATCACTTACACTGAATGAACCAGGGTAAGATATATTAACAGATGTATCAGGATCAAATATGTCAATAGACTTAGGATTGTTACTAGCTTCTTGCCACTGTAAGTGTAACAGCAGGATTTTCCCCCCGATTTTACAAAATAACTTCACCAAATAGATTTGTTGAGATGTTATTAAAATATATTCACCAATAGGTATTGTTTTCTTGTTTTAGAAGTTAACTTACTGGGAAATAATAAAGTCATACATGTAAGGAAGAAAGACATTTTTTATTTATTTATATAATCCTCATCATACTGTTAATTTTTTTAATGTATTTTATGATTAAAGATTATGCAATATGCAAGAAGAAAACAGTGCAGCTATGTGATGGGCTACTCATTTTTGATTTAGCAGTAAATGGAGAAACAGCTGCAATAGAAAAAAATGAAATTAAAAATACTTAAAATGAGTTTATGGTAACCTTTTTATGAACTGTATTTCATTTATTTTATTTTACATTTTTTTTCTTTACTTTTATTATTATTTCTATCTTTAATATTCTCAACTATCTTACAGTATAGCATAAGAAAGAAAAAAGTATCATGGCTACTGCTATGATCTTGCTGTTAAATGAATGAAACAATAAGAGACTTCAGCATGTATTAAACAACAAACAACCCAAATTAACACAAGGAAGAAACATTTTTTATTAGTGCAAAATGTGGTGCTAGGAAACATGTTCCAACAGTTTTCATATAACATTATAATAAAGAAATCCAATTGTTGCATCAAACTTTCATCCAATTAAATGTGAAATTATTAGTTCAGTGGTGTATTAGTCTTACCATACATACAAAAATATTCACATCCTTCATGAATTTGAAAACAAGTGTTACAAAATGAGGAATGATTTGTGAAATGGAAAAGGTATTATAAATAAATGACATGTTTATCCTGTAATACTGTAATTGTTTTTCAGTTAAAAAATATATGTATTTGTTCTCACAACCATCATTTAATCTGTGCATTAAATGACCTCAAAGAAAATAAAAATGTGTCTGTGAATGTTTGATAACATCATTTGTTCCTTCTCTCACACATTAAATGCATAGTTAAAATAATACAAAAATCTTTTTCTTTTTTTTCAGTTTCTGTGGCAAAGTTCAATAAATAAAATATCTGAAAAGTGTAACTCAACATTTTTTTTTGGTTATTTTGGAATGTAACCCAAATTCAAAATGACCTTTCACCATGTGCAATCGTACACCTTGAAAACAATTTAACAAAATTAATCCCAGTATCCTTTGATATAATAAACCAAAATATTCATTTTATATGTGCAAATGTTTGCTAGTGTTCATTTTACACATGTGAACATTAATATTTTCACATGACATACATGAATGCTTGCTAATGTTCAAATTATGTGTGAATGCTTGCTAATTTTCACTTTATGTTTGCTGATATGTTCATGTTAAATGAAGAATGATTCCTTGTTTAGTTTATTTGTCAATTCTCTTGCTAATACGTTCACTTTAAGTTTTCTAAATTTTGCTAAAGAGATTCTGAATACAAATTTAAATACTAGCTGAAGCAGTCCAGTTTGTTATTAATTCTCAAAACAAATTTGTTTTAAAAATCACAGATATTTAATTTTTACACACAATGTCTTACAAACAACCTGTTTTTATATATTTACAACAATATTTAATAATCCAACTTTGTTATCACAGTAAATTCTCAGCACAAATTATTAAATCAATTTTGAAAGAAAACCAAAAAATTAATTTCCCTTAAAATAACCACTTTCTTAATAAATCTTCATATGTTAATCATATATGTAATTTAAAATACATTTTTTTTAATGGATGCCATATATCTTATTTAAAAAATACAAGAATATATATGAAATTCAAGATAAACTACATCTGTTATCCTAGTAAGATGAATATTTTTTTATATAGTTTTTTAAACACATCTTAAATATATCTTAAAAGCTACATTCCACAATATAAAAGTAAAAAAACAAATCTAAGCTTTTGTTCTGTCTCTCTACAATACTTTTAATATTAATATTCCCAGATAGCACACTAATTAATATTTTAAACAGTATGTATTCAACTGTTTAGATAACCGTAAAATGTTAACATTTATACCACTTAATCAAAACAATATTTAAGAAACTGAATCTTTTTATGGAATAAATAAAAAAAATATAAAATAAATAAATAATAATAAAATTAATAGTAATAAGTGTATAAAAAAAATTAAAGAAAATAAAGAAGGTAAGTTATATGATAGTACCTTTTACTTTTTAAAAGGTATTCACTAAAAGCCAAATTAAGTTTAATAATATTTTATGGAAGCCAAAACGTAATTACTTTTAAAATTAACAAAGCCATCCTATGTTGATTTATATATATATAATATAGACAACAAAATACACAGCTTTAATGGTTTTACATATTTTGAAAATATTAACTTTTCCTGTTAAACTATTTATCTGTCACAGTTCTTAATTATTTATTAACCATTAAATATGTGTGTGTCTGTGTGTAAATAAATATATATATAAAAATAATAGTAATAAAAAGTTATTATATTAAGATTTTCCACTAATTTTTTCCCTCTAAAATGTCTGTTCATTTACTAATTATTTTTCTTAAGAAAACTTGTTTCTAAAAGATCCACATGAAAATTCTATGAATAAAAACAAAAAATAATCGAAATAAAAGAAAAAAAGAAAAGTTTTACAGAAACAGTCAGCAGATTCATCCATCCATTTCTAATAAAATTAATAATAAATACTAACACTAATTTTTAATAAAAGACGACAGACAGAGTGTGTGACAGATACTACCTCTAGCCAAGATGAAGTGACAAGACACTGAATAATGCTACATACATCATGTGGTTCAAAATATATCTTTTACACGTATAAATACTTTTTTTCTAGTGCACAACTAAAACAGTGTTTTTGCTGAAATGATTGTGATGCTGAAAAGATTTTCAAACAACAGAAGAATCATCAGGGGAGTCTGGTCTGAAATGAAAGAATGAAACTTTTAAATTAATTATTCACATTTTTTGTTTTAAATTGTTATTACATGATATTATTCATTTTAACTGGTTTACTACTGACAGCTAACAATGCAGCTTCCAAAAATATATGATTGAATTATTAGACAAGTCAATGCTGTATTACAGATCTGTAGGCTACTCCTGTCTGCATCAATCAACCTGTAAGAACCTTCTACAAAAATTACATTAACCTCCAACAACTCCCACCACACCCAAAAAAGTGAGGTACGTATTATCCCTTTTTCCCCTCAAAACAAAAATATACTGAATTATTTGACAAAATAAAACAGATGTTATCAAAAATGTGATTATTTCAGACGTAGTTCAGTATCCTTATACACTACTATCATTAAATAAAAATTACAGACAGTATGTTTTTAATCTTCTGACATATTTGGAGTGCAGCTACTTTTTAATAAGAAACAATCGAATTCTGAATGATAGCCCTTTCTGATGATGTGGACTGCTGCAGTACTGCATACTGATATTCTGAAGGCCCAAAATTTAAAATAATTTTCCTTTCCTCTTCTTGTTACATTTTGTCTAATGGTGTAAATGTGCTCACTTGTCTTTGCTGATATTACTGTTCTGTGAACTAAATTCCACCAGTGGTCCTCCGGAACCATCTGATTTGTTCTTTTGTGATTTCCTCTCCTCCCCGTCTCGTGGTTTAGAATCATCGTCTTTGTTAGCTAGAGGATCTTGTTTGTCCACTTTGGATTTCAGGTAGTTGAATGACCAGTGCAATGCTGTATAGTACAAACAACAATAACTGATTAATACTGATAACATTTTAACAGCTATTAACTAATAAATGTAAAATGTCTGTTCATTGACTTTTACTAATTAATTTTTCTTCTTTAGAAAAAAAATGTTTCTAACAGAGAGAGAAAAACAATAACATTTTATGAAACAGTCTTCAGTTTCAGCATTCAGAATTTAATGTTTTGATTACTACTTATATTTTGCTAATGCAATTCATTCAAAGTTGGTTTTTGATGTATTTACCTGAATCTCCTGCAGCTCTTGATGCTGTCAGATCCAGTTTCTTTGGTTTATCACTTGTAGCTGGCCTGAACAAAAAAATAAAAAAAAATAAAAAAAACATTAATGAGGTTATTTCAACAACCATTACTTTATTCCAAGTTTCAGAAGAAAGAAATGAATCAGTTACACAGCACTGTGTATAACATAACTTGATTCAGGACGTGGAACATTCACTTGAATCATACAGTAGACACATATCTTTATAATGATTTATGATTTAAACGGTTGAATCAGTAGCATTAAGAAAAACAATGTTGTTTTCTTAATGAAACTAACCATCCAGAGATGTATAATTCACTGATTCCAATTACTTTTATCTTATTACTGCTATACATTTATAACCTTATTATTATTATTTATTTTTATTTCATCATTGTTATTTACTTTTTATTATTAATATTATTACTATTATTATTATTATTATTATTGTTTCGAGCTGCAGTGTAATTTATATAATATTCTAACAGTCTGGTTTAACTGTAGCAGTTCAAGAGGAGTGTGTTTGTAGAGGAGTGTGTTTGTAGAGGAGTGTGCTTGTAGAGGAGTGTGTTTGTAGAGGAGTGTGTTTGTAGAGGAGTGTGCTTGTAGAGGAGCTGATTACCTGGCCAAACACAGCGTGGACACAGCAGTCTGTGTGCTGGGCAGGTCAGAAAATGACAAGTCGGCCAGAGAACACTCTTCAAGAGTCAGATTGCTGTCAGGAGCAATGCTGCTGTCCCCTGTTAGAAAATAATTAAACAGTTTTGTAATAAATAAAAAAAAAACCAAGAACGAATATAGCAAAAGTTCTAAGACAAAAAAATGAGTTTTTTTAATAACATATGTAATAAAATCAATTGTTTTGGAAACATCATAAATTTTAATTTATTTAATTTTGTTTGTGTTTTGGGTTTTTTTTTTCATTAAGATTTACATTATTTATATTTATTTATTTTATTTTATTTTTTTTTGTTTGCCAAATATGAAAAATTACAATATAAAATACTACATAAACATCCATAACACAGCTGGCTGTTTCCTCAGAGAATTTAACACATTCATTATTAAATTTTGAATACATTCATATTTATTTACATGGAACATTATAGAAATGCACACAAATATAAAAATTCTTCTCCACATGAAATACATCCACACACAGACCAAATACAAGCATGTAAAAGTACCCATCTGTACAATAACACACAAACACAAACACACACATTAACACTCTTACTTACACACACAAACACTGACAAATACAAAGACACACATACATACAGAGACAAACACAGACACACAAACACACACCTGTGTAAACAGAAGCACTGTTTGTTTTGTGTGAAATGCTGTCTGGTTTCAGGGAGATAGGTGGTTTGCTGGCAGAGGTTGATGGGCTAAAAACAAAAAAATTAACAAAAATTTAAATTTTTATAATAATCAACAGTTAAGAAAATGATAATATCTTTAATAACCAGATATTAACAAAATATAAAATACTCATAAACTTCCATATAAAATATCATACAACGTAAACATTTATGTAAATAACATACAATGTAAACATCTATAAAAATAAAATGTACAAATTAAACTTTTATGTAAAATAATATACATGCCTTAATATAAAATAATACATAACATAAAAACATATATAAAATAATGTATATAAAATAACAGAAAATACACCACTACATATAAAATAACATACAATATACAAAATAATAAAATAAGCTGTAAAGTTTTTATAAAATAACTCACAAGATACACATCTAATATAAGTTTTTAAGTATATTTTTTACATACCGGCTTGTGTTGGTGAAAGACAGGCTTAGTGGCAGAGCATCAATACAAAAATCTTCCATAGAGATTTCTTCCAGGGACAATTCTTCCAGTAAGTCTGGTACTTTTTCTAGAAGAAAATTTTAAAATATTTGAATCAAAACTTTAAAAATACAAATATTAAACCAGCTGTAAATGAAAGGCAAGTGAAACATATACTTTTCAGAATCATTGATTAGAATATTTTGATCAGTTTTTATTTTTACAATAATAAATTTAATTAAAAACCTCTGATGACTAGAATGTTCATTGTACATTTCTGTTATTTGCAACAGATGATCCAAGGTCAGCCTTAATACATTTTTACATCCATAATGAATGTTTTGTTTAAATTGTTTTAGTCTTTAAAAAAAATTAATATGTCATACACTTACAATTTAAAAAAACGTAAAAAAACTTCTTTTTTAAAAATCTACAAATCCAATATACATAATAATAATAAAAAATGTATTTATTTTTAAAATTTTGCAAGGGAAAACCTGTTCAACAAATATTATTAGTTCTATCCTTTCTACTTTTTATTTATTTATTTTTTTTTTTTTAGATGCTGTTTTTACCTGTATGTGATGAAGGGACTGTTTCACCTTTAGATTCACCAGTGTCCACAGATTTGCTATCACCATTCGCACCTGATTCTACACTGGCATCATGGACAGGTACAACTTTCTCCACAGTCTTGTTTCCATCTGTCAGATTTAATAGAAGAGTTACCCACAAATATCTTACAAGCAGTGAAATGTCAAAGACTTATGTTCTAGTTATGACTAGTTATGCCTTTTTATACTTACAACAATGAAAAAATAATAATAGAATCATGATTCATTTCGTTGTGGTCTGGTAGAAGCAGAAGATGCCAAGTAATATTTCATAAATAAAGAAACTGAAATAAGTTTTGAAACTTACTTATAAGTAGGTGAATATCTATACTGAAATATTCAAAGGTACCAGAGTAATGTATTAAAAAATCATGGAAATATTTTGTGAAATTTGAAGTATTGTAAGTAGCATGTAATAAATAAAATGGTGAAAGAATTAATCATTTAAACAACAGTTTGACTACATCACTGAAATACTGAAAAGAGGTTGCTATTTTTCTCATTAACTGAAAATAAAATGACATAAATCCTTTTCAGGTAAATTTTTCTTTTCAACTTTTGCAAATCTAAGAGAAACTTTTTTGTTAATTTTTTTTTTATCAAAAGTTATCTCTAATTTTTAATGGCCCGTGTGTGCAAAAATTATTAAAACAAAAAGTGAATACACTGAATTTTCAGGTGAATTGCCTCTTAAAATATTAGTATCAATATCGTAAGTTTGCATCTATTTTTAATGTTAGTGCAGCTAAACTAGTGCGTTATATTTAGCCATTTAGCACAAACATAGACAAACATACATTTTATGCAAAGTTCAGTTTCCTTTGCATAACATACCGATGGTTGCATGCACAAGCACTCAATCTAGATGGAGTATTGTTTCCATAACTGATAACTTTTGCTAAAACTCATGGCAATTCAGACCTCGTGGTTTTTGCTATTTGAATACTGGATGTAGTTCAATAGTAGAGATGTTGGTGTCTTGCAAGATCAGTTATTTTCAATTTCAGACTCTAAACCATAAATGATGTATTAAAACACTGTGATCTGTCTTCCCTAACAATGGGCAAGTACAAAGATCCTTTTGCTGTAGCCCACAAATGGTGACATATTTCAGAGTAACTATGTATTTCTACACTTAATAAAAGTTAACAGAAAGTGTGCTGAAGTTTTGTTATTCACTCATTTGTGATTTAATAAATAAATAAATAAATAAATAAATAAATAAATAATAAAATAAATAAGACAAAAAAAGTCAAATCAAATAATATGAACTGAATTGCAGTGAATTTCAGTGAAGTGAAGTAAAATAAAATAAAATAAAATAAACAATAAAATTAACAAAACAACAACAAAAATTCCATCCCATTTCTGTTAATAACAATGAGTTTCCAGGCTACTCAACCATCAAGCCATGCTATAAACTAACTTCCGTGAACTCTTGCTCTAGCCTCAGTTTCGCTGGTCACTGCGGATTCAGCTACTGCACGGGTAGACGCAGTCAGCTCTTTGAAACGCTGCTGAAAGTGTTCAAGCACGTCAGTTGGCATGCTGGGAAGGAAACGACTTTTATCCTTACTACTGCTGTTGCTGCTACCTTTTTTCTTCTTATCATCCAGTCCAAGATCCCACTCGGCCTGGATCTGATCCAACCAGCTGTGAGAGGAAGTAGCACCATCAGAAATTCCCTCTGTAACTAAACAATACAGTGACTGTCTTTTGAAAAAAATAATAATACACCATAGTACAGTTTCAATAATGTGTCAAGGGCAATATTTTATAATACACCTAAAAAATATATATATATTTAAAAAAATTAAATAATAAAAATTACTAAAAATGTTTAAAATTAAAAGCAGAAACTGCAGAATGAGAAAATATTCTAAATAAGCAAATCTAATAAAAAAATAGTTTGGAAAGGGCAATTAGGAATTAAGAAAACTATAATATTTTGTTAGTTGAAAGCATCTTTCTTGATAGGAGATAATGTAATTATTAGAATTAAGGAGTAAAGTGAAAAACCTACCTGTGTTGTCTGGCTCTGAGTGAGGTGGAGGTGCAGCAAAACAAGATTTCAATTTGTTATTGGTGTGTTCCAGAAACTGAAGTAGTATTGATTCACTTGTATCACTGTTGACAAATAAAATTTAAAATGTATGATGTGTTTGTTTTTTGTTTTTTTCTAAATAGATCTAGAAACTATTTACACACTGATGTTAGAAGCAGTTAAGCAAAAATTAATAAATCTTTGAAAAAGTTAAAATTTCTATCTGTTATTTTTTTTGCATCTTAATGGAACAAATGATAACATCAGTATACAAGAAATCTATAGGTATGTTATATTATTGTCATCCTTTATTGTTAGCAAAGCATAGTCTCTGACAACATATAAAACAGGATACAAAACCTAGACTATCTTTATGAAAATGACAGATACAATTTATTAACAAATGCAAAATATTCATGTGTTAATATACAAAACATATTTTATGCTATTTGTCTGTACTGATATAATAGTAATTCAAATTCTTCTTTAGTTGATGCAGGTGTACATTAAAACAAACCTTTAGCTCACAATACAGACTTGATATGAAACTATAACTACTGACAAATACTGATTCAATTTGTAGTGGCTCAAATGAATAAACTGACCACATGTTATAATTTTATAAATGACCATGAAGTAAAGGCATGATAAATTTACTGACAGGATTCAAACCAGTGTGACAATCCAAATAGTAAAAATTCTACTAGTTGATCCAACAGGAGTAGTATGTATTATGTAAAATGACCACAAACATGAAATATTTTGAGTAGAAACTGACCCGGAATCTGACCACAAGAGATTATTTGTGTTTGCTCCAGCTCCTAGTCGGTCAAGGTCGTTCTCCTCCCACTGTCGTCCATTTTCTACATCATTATCAACAGACCTGAAATTTTATAAATTAAAATTCTTTTTATGCATCCCAATGAATGTTATAATGAATTAAATGTCTTTATGTATCTGGAAATGAATTATACATGATATACAGTAAAGAGAAACAAGCTGGAATATCTTTGGCTGAATATAAGCATTACATTCAGAACATTTTGTAGCATCAACAAATCTGATCACCAACAAATGTGTGCAGAACTTACTTAGACTTAAGCTAACACAATGAGATTAGACTGGTGTACATTTCATTTATTATTTTATTTTATTATTATTATTTTTATGTGAGATATTATTTCAAACATACATGGTTTCTTCATCTATGTCATTTTCGTCATTGCCATTATCTGGAGCATGTTCTTGACCACTTTCTGTTTCTGAAACATCTATCACAGTTTCATGGCTGCCATCTGGTTCTGCTTCATCATCAATGTCATCCAAGTCCTCAAGGTCACCTTCAGAAAGTCCCTGAATTTAAATAATGAAAAGTTTCAAAATGCTCAGAAAAAGACCAACTGAAATATTGTTAAGCAATTACATAGCTGAAAACATCCTCCATTCAAGTAGTGTTGAATATAATATATAGAATAGATGCAGTCAACAGAGTACTTTATCATGGAGAATAAGATATATTACCTATTACAGTTTTCTGGCTAAAGCAGTGTTAGTGTAATTTATGAAGCCATATGAATCAAACCATGTTTTTTAACTGTCAGTTTATCAACTGGATATAGCTGCAGCTTTTTACTGATGGAATATAAAAGAGTGAAAGCAGTTCCTCTTTGAACTATGAAACTGGAAAAATCAATTCTATTCCATTCCTGTTTAATTTGATGACTATGAATCACTCTGGATACTGTGATACTGTGAGTATCTATCTATATTTCTTTGTTGGTATAGCAAGGACTTAATGCATATGGCTGAGATATGTATGTCTAACAATTATATAACAAATCAGGAAATCAAAACTGACCTCTATAACTGCTATGGTCAGCTGAAAACAATTTTTCTTTGACAACAGTAAACCCCAAATATCTTTGTTTCTTTCTCATAAACAATCTTTATCACTAAAGGAAAACTTGACTTAAAACACACTGGTGAGTTAGAATCAGTTATATATGTACTTACTTCATTTGAGTCAGTTGTGTCACTAGAATCATCGTCATCAGGATTTGTATTAATCAGTTCCATTTCTCCTCCACTGCTGCTGGGGTGCACAGGTTTCGGGTGTGGTGTTGGATGTCGGGTACTTATCACATCAGTGTCCCCTTGGAGCAATCGATGTTCTGCAATGAAAAAGTAAATTTAATTATTACAAAACAAACATTTTGACTTTTCTATTAAAATTCAATTTAATTATTGTGACAGAATGAATATGAATTTTAAGGTGCAAGTCAAAATATAAATAGAGGAATTAACAAAGATTTATACAGAGCAATTAATGACAGGAATTAATTTCAACATATACCCAGTAATTAGGTTTATCCAGAACAATTAATTTAATTAAATACATTAAATATAACTGTTTAATTTTTTTTTAATTATTCAGATGCTTTTTTTTCTGGATTTAAATTTAAAAAATGGTTATATATTTTATAACAAAATTTTAATTGACATAATAATTACACATTTGTGAATTAATGTAAGTATGTTAAGACAAAAATACCAGAATGATTATGACTACAGGTTACAAATCTATCTATATCTATATATATTCTGTGTTAATATTCTAATATTGAATTGTGCAAAAGTGTTTAAATTCTGATTGCTACCAGAATGTCCACTCTTCTTGCCTGGTCTATTTCTGGACATTTCAAGAACTAGCCTCTGAAAATAAAACAGAAGTCACATTGTTATTGTCATAATATAATAATTTAAAACAAAAGATATAAAACTTTTTTTTTTTTAAAATTTTAGACGTAAAAAAGATAAAATGCCATTCTAATTATCTAAAAAGTTATTAAAATATCCAAAATGCTTATTCTGAATGTTATTTTAACTGATAACTAATTAAGATTTACTATTGTTAATGTGCTCAAGATGTTTAAAAATTTTATTATTTGATATTTAATTTACACTCAATAACTGATGAATTATGCATCCATACTGTTAGGAAAAGCCTTCTTTCATTCATTAATTCATTTATTATCAACAAATTAAATAAAATAACTGATCTGGTTTTAAGGATATTTTCACACCTGTTTCAGTTCATTGATATGCTTGGCTTGTTGACGACTTGAAGTCTCCAGCTGGTTGATGTACCTGAAAGAAACAAATTTACAGACATGGTTTAAATTTTAAAACAAAAAATAAATTTAGAGACTTATAAAATTAAAGTTTGACAATAATTTACTTTATTTTTACAAAGGTTTTTACTTAGAAAAAAAAAGAAAAAGAATTGTCTTATAGCATTATATTAAAAAAAAAATTATACAATTGAAAAAAAAAAAAAAAATAACAAATAGAAAAATTTAACATTATTTTAACCTAAATTAAAACATTGGAAATTTTTTTAAAATTCTGCAAATTCACTTTATTTTCTTAGAAAAAGAAAGCAGAAAGAATTTTTTAAAGCATTATTTTAACACAAATTTAGACATGAAAAAAAATAGAATAAAATTAAAATCTGACAATATATTACTTTATTTTACATTATGCTTTTAGAAGCACTATTATTAAGAAGGCAATGAAAAAGGATTAAAATTTACATTATTACTTCATTAGCTGTGTTAAAATAAATTAACATTAAATTAGATGTGAAGAAAAATGGGTTATTTCAGCTTAACTAACACAATATAATTTTTCATTTATCTAAAAAGTTTTATTTGTAAATGTTTCATGTCTTCACACTAACCAGAAAGCAAAGCAATCAAATTCTGTTATGTTTATACTCAGAATGTAAATTACTTTCTTAAATATTTATTAAAATTGTTTTTTCAGAAATGGAAAAACAAAATCTGCCTCATCTAAAATAAGTATGAAAAAACAGTAATGACAATACACACAGACACGCATGCACATGTGCACACTCATATACACACACACACACACACACACACACACACACACACACACACACACACACACACACACACACCTGTTGCTGTGTTTTTATAAATAAACAAAACATTTACCACTGCTGATCTCTGCTTTTCTGGTAGAATGTTGGGGGACGCACTTGGAAACGCAGGACGAGTGTATCACCTTTCATGTCAAGGTAGCCCTCATTGGCCAGAAGATCCAGTCGGAAGAATCTGTTATAGCCCCAACATTCTCCTACCTCAAAGTCCGAGGCAAATTCCCGTACAATGTTTTTAGTTGAATCATTAGATGCCTGGTGAACCATTTCTACTCTGTACTCATATCTAAAAGAAAATAATATATTAAAAAAAGAAAAATTTAAAAAACAAAAGCTACTTATTATTGAAGTCAGTAAAAAAAAAAAAAAAAAAAAAAAGGAATAATAATGCAAGCTTATTTTTAGAATGGTTTTTAGAATGCCTGGTAATATTTCTATTTTGTATTTGATATAAATACTGAAGTCTATTTATTATTCTTTTTTTTTTATAATAGAATAATAATGTAAATCCCTGTAAAAATGTTTATTATGTTTTAATAATTAATAACATTTGGGAATTTTATTTTGTAGAGTTTATTATGTTAAGCTATTTGACACTGATACATGTTCTTACTTTGAAGTTTCCGGAAGACCGGCTGATAGTTCTAAAAATACAGATAGATAATTTCCTCTCACAACACCATTCCCGTCCTGAAATCAAATCAAAATTCTCTTTTCAACACTATTTGAGTAGAATAATGGATAAATATAAACATATGTATATATTTATTTCCATAAATTCTTAAGTGTTTATACATGTATAATGTGAAGACCCAAATTTGCTTGTACTGCTTCCAGGATATGTAGCTTTTAAACAAATTTCTCATGACTGATTTATCACTGATGATGGTATGTTTTTCCAGACTATGGAAAGGCAAATCCAAGCAAACTCTTCCTGCTATTCTGTCAGTTTGGTCCATGGTGTTTCTCAGCAGGATTTATCTCTCACATATTAATATAATTAGTAACTGTTTATGGAAAACTTTGTTGACAGCAAACATTTAAATATTTTACTATGTTATGGAAATAACAGAATCATTGACTACTGTTTGTGTGCACCTGTATAATGTATTTATGTATGTGTATGTATGTATTTATGTATGTGTATCTATGAATACCCATGAATGTCTATGTATGTGTACCTATGAATGCCTATGTATGTATGTATGTATGTATGTATGTATGTATTTATGTATGTATATAGGTGGATATGTAGGTGAGTATGTACACATTGTATGTATAGTGTGTGTGTGTGTGTGTGTGTGTGTGTGTGTGTGTGTGTGTGTGTGTGTGTGTGTGAGGTGTGTGTGAGGTGTGTGTGTGTGTGAGGGTGTGAGGGTGTGTGTGAGGGTGTGAGGGTATGTGTGTGTGTGTGTGTGTGTGTGTATGTTTGTACATATAGAACAAAAATAATGTATAAACCGGATAAACTTTGAGTCTCCAGCTAAGTCCAGACACATTGAGGGGAGAGCTGTAGACTGGGTCAGCTCTCTGTCTCAGAACACTGAAGTGTTTCATCACAAACTTGCTGTTATCATACTGTGGGACTATTTCACTGAAAAAACACAGCTAATGAGAAATAGCTCTGGAACAATCTATAATACCAGAAACGTACACATACATTACATGCAGTGTTTAATATAGTAATGTAGTTACAAAGATGATTTAAGTTTAAAATCAAATATAAAAACAGAGAAGTGTATCTTTTTATACTAGTTAGTGGCTAATTGTAATATAATTGAATTAATTAAAATACAAATACATAAATAAAATAAATGTAAAACAATAAACAAAAAAAATTAACAAACAAATAAAATTAAATTAAATAAATAAACAAAAAAAATTAAATAAATAAATATTAAATAAATACAAAATAACTAAATAAATAATAAAATAGTAAATCAAAATATATATATATATATACATAAATAAAAGTAAATAAATAAAAAATAATAAAAATAAATAAATAAATAAAACTACCTGCACTGAGAAGAAATAAAATGAAATGTTGAGAGAAACGAAGACAAACCTGGTGAAATCAGCAGGTACTGGGGCTGACACAAAAGAACACATGGGACGACGTAGGACTTGCTTAAACAGCTCCAGCAAGTTCTTGCTGTTGAGAATCAAATCTCCCTTGCTGCTCATGACTAGCTCCTGGTTGGCTTTCAGGATAATTGACTCCAACAGTTCTGTCTCTTGGGTCATTTGATTTCGCTGACCTGTTGGAGAAAAAATAATAAAATTAAAAACAAAAACATATTAAAATTATTTTTTGTTTTCTTTGCATTCACTCAAAAATAAAAGTCATAGTATCTGCTTGTTATTTAGAGAACACATTTTGAATTCATGTGTTATGTGTTGTTTACAGTGGAATGCTAAAAAGAAATTTTTTATTTGTGATATGTCTTATGTTTCTCAATCATAATAACAAAATATTAAATGTCTTACATTCTCTTACACATAAAGAAAAATAGCTAACATCAAACGTGAAAAAAAACCCCAGTAAAAGATTAAAATCAATATACATCATCAATTATCTGACAGATTACAAAAACATAAGATTTACAGATCATAAACATAGAAAATTTTACCAAGTGATATTAAATGCAAATACAAATAAAAATAAAACACATTCTGAACACTTACCCATCAGCATCAGAAGTTTTCCTTTCAGCTGTGACTCCAGTCTTGCAATCATCATCTCCACAGCATTGCGTATTTCTCTCACTCTCTCATCTTTGGCATTTCTAACATTTTCAATGTTTCGCTCCTTAAATAAAAACAAAAAAATAATTCAATAGTTCATTTATTAATGTCTTTAAGTAATAAAGTCTTGAAATTATTTTTTTAAATTTTTTTATGGAATAATAGGCGTTGGAATATTTTTTATTTATTTTTTTTTTTTTTTTAAATATTATAAATCATTGTTATTTTAATTATGTTATTAAAAACTACTATTAATCTGCAGTCACACAAGTTGTATATTAATGCAGGTGAAAAATTGCATTATTTGAAATCAGAAAATATTTAAAAAGCAAACTTTTTGGGGTGTATATAAATTCATTTGTATTAAAATACACAGAGATATTTTAATTAATTTGTACATATTTTATTGAATCTTTTCATTGCAATAAATAAAACTGATGGCTCTTTATTTCTGTTCTTTGGATTTCAGATAACAGATAGCTGATTCACAAAGTGACAGGAATGAAATTTCGTACTGAGATATTTTCATTCAGTTAGAGTCTGCTTTTTAAAAACAGGACATAACATATGTCTTTTACTGTTTGACAAGTAATATTTCCATGGTAACGTACCACATCTTGTGAAACACTGATCATTTCAATGTGTCGTCTCTTCAACTGAGCCAGTTCTCCAGAAAGTTTCTTCACATGCTCTTCATACACACTGTCTAAAGGCTTGAAAGTGTGGCCAGAATGCTGAATAATAAAAAATCAAAAATGAATCTATCAGTCTATCCATTTGTCTGTCTGTTGTCTATAGATATATGAAAAAAATAGTCTCTCTCTCTCTCTCTCTCTCTCTCTCTCTCTCTCTCTCTCTCTCTCTCTCTCTCTCTCTCTCTCTCTCTCTCTCTCTCTCACACACACACACACACACACACACACACACACACACACACAAATCCCCACATACATTTAAATACATACATATATATACTAATATATATAGACATATACACATACATACCTATCTTAATATTAATTAAATAATTAAAGAATTATTATACATAAACAAAAAGAAAAGAACAAAAGCATTTAAAAAAAGACAATTAAAACATATTAAGCAATGAAAACTGACCTTTCCACCAAACAATGCACACTGATGACAAATGCAAGTCTTGCAGGTCCAACAGTAGACACCCAGTTTCTCATCGTGCTCATCACACCTGCAAGAAAAATATTTAAAAAAATGAAAAAAGATAGTAACTTACATATAACTGTAACAAAAATAGTTATATATTTATACATATGTTCGTACATATCCATGCAAATGCATACATTATGAAATTATATACGAACATTAATTATATATATAAATTTTAAAACTCAACCATGTATAATTAAATAAAAACTTTTTTGAGTTGTATAAATACAATAAATAACAATAAAAATAAATAAAAAATTAATAAAAAGGAAAATTAAATCTTTTCTTAAATAAAAAAATAAAAAGACAACAATAAAAAGACAAGTAAACACAAGCTATTAAATGAAATTTGAATGATGTGTCAAGCTATTTAATTTATAGAATTTATTTATTTATTTATTTATTTTTGGAAAATATGATTTCAATAGTCCCACATCATATAAAGAAATCAGTTTCTATCTGAGAAGGAATTATGAATAAATTACTTGTCTTCTTCTGAGTTATCACAGTTTGGGCTGGGTGTGTTGTTCTGCAGGGTGTCAAGTTGCTGTGTTACTTCTTCAGCCCAACGACAATTCACCAGTTCATGTAAATGAAGTGGAGCCCTGTGAAAATAATACATATTTAATCTAGTTAGAATGTTTTTAAATTTTATTTTTATAGTTTATTTTATTTCACATAAGCACTGTTTAACATGGATTATTTTTAATTTTTTCACATACATTTTCCATCTTTAATAATGTATTTTTCTATGCGCATACTTTCAATCTTTATCTTTTGTAATTTTATAATATAAATATGAAACATTAGTTTACAAAACAAAAAACATTTTTAAAGACAAGTTACCAATTCAGACAGCTAAACTTTTCAAGCATGTTCAAAAATCTTTCATAACTTTAAAAAAAAAAAAAAATCTTTTTACTTCATCTTTTTCTTATTTCATCATGTATCCATTTTAAGTGAAATATTTCTATAATTACCTCTAGATTTCATAACAAACATTCTTTTATTTTATTATTATTTTTTAATTAATTATAAAAAAAATATATAATTACCTGCAGTGTGGACACTGTGATCTTTGTTCTGTCAGCCACCTCTAAAACAGTTAAATATAAATTATTAATTAATTAACGATATTCTGACAGGGCACAAATATCACGAATGCCAATTATAAATAAAAGATAAATAAATGTGACTAAAAAGATTAAAAACTTTTTTTTTTTAAAGGTATAAATGATAAACAATATTTAAGAACTAATACAATAATTTAGTCACACTATAACAATATTCAGTTAAAATATAAATTTAGAAAATATTGGCTCACCTCCAACCCTCAATCTCCTCTTTTATTTATATTCAAATATGACCAAGATTCATCTGTTATTATTTTGGATTAAACCACTTATTTGTTATTATTATTATTTTTATGAAAGTCTGTCTCTGGGAAGGTTCAGTTAAAGATATCTTGATGCTAATTAGTAAGAGTAGACCAAGAAATGAATTTCTTTTGATACTTACACTTTACCAAATTATACTGAAATTATATACTTTTGTTATCTCTCAGATTAACATTTAAAAAATAAGTCTAACACTTAAAAAATAATATTCATTATTTTCTCTGATAAAGTCAAATAAATCATAAAATATTTTATTATCAGTCAACAAGAACATGACTGGTATATTTAGATCCAGGATATGTACCTTACTGTTTGTGTGACGAATTCATAATAATAGAATAACAACAATAACAATCAAACGGTTTCTAAAACAATATAACTGATCTGCCCTGCAGTGTGTCTGTGACTACTTACTCTGATACAAGGAAAACAACACAGTTTTGAACAATGTGGACAGAGGCGAGCATCTCGCAGTTTTTCCATACATATGAAACATCGAAAAACCTCTGCTAAACTCTGAAAAGAAAAAAATATTATATAAAAAAAATAAATAAATAAATAAATAAATAAATAAATAAATAAAACAATTAAAAATTAAATGGTATGTAGTTATTTAACATTTGCAATTATGAGTGATCTATAACCAAAACTGATCTATCTTCTATTTTATAACACACACACACACACACACAGATATTTGAAATTCAGGAACTTACTTATTAATATTATTAAAATACATATATTTAATACACTAAATATCTTTGCCGAAGTTCATTTTTGTTAAAGCTGTTTTTATGCTGCACTGCATTTTCAGTAATAATGACCAGGTACCAAATGAAATAATGTTCTTGCTAGCCTAGACAGATAAAAATAAAATTAAAAACTCCCCCCCACCAAAAAAAAAATAAACAGCAATAAATATGTAAGTAAACAGCTTGTTTCTTACCACATTACCCATTCTATCTGTAGCTACTGCAATTTCTGTAAACGAACTGTCTGTACAATATCAGGCTATCAACAGCTTAATGAATTGCTGCAATAAATTATTGATCTTGTGGCATTTGAGAGCAGATGTTTTTCTCATACAATTATTCCAAAGCTTTTGGTTTCTTTGTCATAACATGTACATCACCAAAGAATGTCTGTCTGCTAGTAACAAAGCTAAAATATTCATCCTGAAATTCTCATTGATTATGTTCCAAGAAAATCTGCAGCCTATTTATTCTGTGAAAAAGTGGTGGTGATCTTAAAACATAATATTAGTGGTGTGTGTTTGTATGTGTAGAAGACAGTCTTTTGTATGAATGATTTTTTAGTTGTTACTATGAAAACAAAGAGATGTGATTTTAGGGAAGATCCAGTATTTCAATCATGTACTTTTATTATTTATTTATTTATTTATTTATCTATTTATTTTATTATTATTATATGTTATTAATCATAATAAAAATATAAATTATCACAATGTTCATCACTGGTCATTCTTGGTGCATTTATTAAAGCCCTGTACACCCATTCTCTTTCTCTCACATAATTATATTATTATTAATATATATATATATATATATATTTTTTTTATTAATTTTTTTTTTTTTTTTTTTTTTAAACCTTTATTATAATCTATTTATGTATCTTCAGTAATTACAAAAAATAGGTTTTTTCATTCATTTGTAAGAAAAAAGTTATATAAAATTTACTAAATTGTTTTGCTTTGTCTTATATTGTATGTAGTGGAAATTTTATATTGCTTATGGCTCACAAACATCAGATACAATCTTAAAATCAGTGACCTGGTTCAGTATGTATATCTCAGTTTTATGACATATATTGTGTTGTTAACGTTATAAGGACTGGAATTGTCTAATGACAATCAGTGCTTTGTAAAATATTTATACTTAGTATCAGACATGGAATTAATGTAACAGCTTCCACAATGTTAGGCTGTCTACTTTAAGAATAAAAAAAAAAAAAAATTAAAATAAAATAAAATAAAATAAAATAAATTTAACAGTAATAAATAATATGTAACAAACAATAATAATAATAACAAATATAATAATAATGAAAGAAAGAAAGAAAGAATGAATTAGAAATTGTACATAATATAATATGTAAGTCAGTCATACTGATATGTGACAGCACTAGGAAATTGAAAACTGTTGAATAAAAATATAGGTGCTTTCAGTTTTAGCTATGAATTAAATAATGACTAATATTTTCTGCATCCTACACAAAAACAAATTATCAAATTCAAAAATAAAAGTTCAAGACAATGAAGTCATCTGAACAACAGGTGGCTCAAGTTAGATATGAATCACAGACAAAACACTGTGTTGGAACAAATACCAGATAGACTGAAAATCAATAATATATATATTTTTTCGACATCATTTATTATTCAGTTTATTAATTATTATTATTATTAATTAAAAAAAAAAATTGTGTATTTGGTGGAATGCTTGATAAGAAAGTTATGTTTCATTTAAAAGCAACATATTTCTGAGCATATGTGCATTATTTGTTAATGAATTAACTTTACTGCTTTAGTTATCATTTGTTAATGTTATGTTTACGAGTTTTTATAGAAAATTAAAGTAGTTTTTACTTTTAAAACAGAATGTCAGTTTATAACATACGAGAGAGAGAGAGAGAGAGAGAGAGAGAGAGAGAGAGAGAGAGAGAGAGAGAGAGAGAGAGAGAGAGAGATTAAAATAATTAGGTATATATATATATATGAAGTCACTTTAGAGATTTGTCATTTTTGAAAAAAAAAAAAAAAAACCGTCAGCAAAAGAAGAAACAATTTAATATTAAATCAGTGTACCTCTACAGTTCCTTCTTCTATTCGACTTTTCTCTTTCTTTGATTTTCCACCCGACGCCATTATATTTTCAATGTTAATTTTTTTATATTTTTTATAACAGATTACAAAACAGTGACACCATCACCCAAAATCCAAACAAACTTCTCCATTTTCAGAAATGATCCACTGATGTCGCTTAACTGTTGCGCCTGCCTGTTGCTCAGCAAAATAATTTTACGAATGGAAACCGTCTAACTTCGGGTGACAACTATGGTGTACTTCGGGCGTATTACTTTATAAAAATTATAATGAGTAGGCTATTTTTGATGACAGGACAAATTTTAGAAAGCTGAGAATACAAATTTGAATATATATATCTGCGCGCACGCGCGCGTGTGTGTTTGTGTGTCAGTAGATAAACAGATAAACAGATATATTATTTGATGGTAATTGCTACTAATGATTTAAATAAAGAGAAATCCCGAGGTTCAGTGTTCCAAAAGTAGTTTTCATTATCGGTAGAATGAACCATAGCAACTGCAAAACATTAGTTTACTTGCAATGTTGAGTAGGCAGTTTTATTCAGTCGTATGTTGCCTATCACCATTTATTTCATTTTCCATGTATCATTTTTCGTTATTTGTTTTTATTGCTTGTATTACCAAATTTTAGAACATTTTTTATGATTGTTAATTAAATTAATTAATTAATTATTATTATTATTATTATTATTATTATTATTATTATTATTATTATTATTATTATTATTATTATTATTATTATTATTAATTTTAGCTCCTAAATAATAAAAATAATTAAATAAATACATCTATAAATAAATTTTGTTACTTAATGAATATGTTATAGTCTTATTTATGTCTTGTTTTATATTACTCATTTAAAACTGACAGTAATAAATGTATTTAAAAAGTAACATGAAGAGGTTAGCTATTTTTGTTCTATTATTCTTAGAACATTCTTTTTTTTTTTTTTTTAATTTGCTTTTATTTTTTTTCACTAAGAAAAATGATTTTTTTTTAAAGTTGAAAATGGATGATTAAAACTTAAAAAGAAAATTTAAATTAAAATAATTTCAATGCTGACTCTTAAGATAAACATTCATGTTTTAAATGTCTCATATACTGTTATGCGTGTTGATATTTATATTGTCTGCTTTTGTTTTAATAGTAATACACCGAATTTTCAATTTATTTCAATTGATTTTTTTTTTTTTTTTTATAACCTGAGAAAGGATGAGTTATTAAATTACTGAGCATATTCCTTTCATATGTATGCAATCAAATATCTATTTTCAGTTTCATTTTGAGTCAAAACTATCTCAGCTTGTTCACAAGTTTACTGCTCTCTACGTTCATATAAACAAAAATGTGGGTTTTCTCTTAAAATATTCAATGACAGCTTTAGTTTCTCAAAATATTTGTGGCTTCTCTTTTTTCAAGAGAAAGGTTACACAAATCCATTTTTGTTCTTTCAGTTTTGCATAAAACTGTTTATTACTGTCCAAAACAAACTTCAGAGTTCCTGACATAGCTTATGCAGTAATTTATATTGTCCCACGCTAAAATGATGTAATATCAATGCAATGCATTCACCATCCAGTTCGCAAATTATTTTTCTGTCTGCTATCCTAAGACAACTTCTACATGTCCATTTTCACTGAATAGGCTAATTTCTATTACCTTAGTATAATGCACAGTGATTATTTAAAATATTTTTTCAATCAAGAAAGGGCATCAATAAAATAAAAGCAATTAAAAAAAAAGGAAATAAAAATTTAAAAAGAAAAGAAGAAAAAACACAAAACAATGCAAAGACAACACAGGAAACATTATTACTGAAGAACATTTTTAATTTATACTTGAAATTTCAATTTGACATCTGAAAATTGCAGTAAACAAAGATACTATTTATGATTCTTTAACATTTTTTTTTTCATCTTTTTGTGATTATATTGACGTTTAACACAAATACAACTAATGACATCACATCTGAACAATTTCAGGATTTAGCAACATTTACAGTAACATTTCAAGTTTTCAAGTATAATACAATTCACAAAACTGACATTTTACTGTATTTGCATCAATATTTCCAAACTGTACAAGAAAAAAAACCCAAACATCAATTTAATCTCAAAATGTCACATTCTCTATAGAAGTTTCCTATCCCTAACCCTTTCACTCGATTTTTTTTTCAGTTCCTTTCATTCAAAATAGGAGAGAATTTTTTTTTTTTTATCTGGCATGAATATTAATACGATGTTGATGCAATTTAAAAGGGGAAGCAAAATTAAAAACAATCTTGTCTTTGGTTTGAGACACCAATTACAATAAAACAGAGGAAATTGGTGGGGGGGGAGAGAGAGAGAGGGAGAGAGAGAACAAAATATGCACAAACCCATGTTTGAATATAAATAAGTGTGTGTTAAGATTCCATAATATCAGCACATGCCAAATTATGTCAACATTAGACTTAAGTAAAAAAATCAACACAGGACTAACGTAAATTTATCAATAGGCATACAGCTCCACACACATATAGTCAAATCTGTAAACATTTACAAAGTATATATTTGGAAAAAATATTATTTTTTTTAACATTTCCTCTACCAACACTTCAAGACTTAAATAGGATAAAAGCTCACTGGTGTGTTTATTCTGGTGCAATTCACATCTTTACACTGTAATTTTAATGTACAAAGATTCTTCTCTGTTCTAATGCAGCAAACAATTTTAACCAAATCCCCACTCAGTCCCTGTGCAGACAAACAATTTTTAACATTCTCTATACAAGCATTGTGTGATTTTTGTCTGTATATATACATATCAGTTACATTTATACATATCTTAAGGAAGAATATTTTATTCTTAATTTGTTCAATACAGTAAAACATTCCAAAGCCTTTGTCCAGTTCATACTCTCTTCTGTAGTGGTTTCCTTATGTATACTGTTGCAGAAATTCCACTCATGTTTAACATTTTTACATTGATGTGTATTAAACAAGAAAACACAAAGTCTTTCTAGCACTTGGTTTAATTTGGCTTAAGCCTTTTATGTTAAGCATTTGCAAAAAAGTAACTAATAGGATCTTAAGCCATCAATAACAAGAACATTTAACTTTTAACTGTTCATGTCAGTCAAATGTTTCACAAACACTTTAAAAAAAAAAAAAAAAAATATATATATAACTGCAAGCTGGCTCTGGCATTTGATTCATCCTGGTCTTTTAGGTTATGCTGTCACATTTAAAACAGAGCCAACATGTCATAATGTCAAAATACAAATTTGGTCCTTTTTTTTTTTTTAATTTTTAAAAAAATAAATAAATACAAAATAATAACATTCAGCGTTCTCTTCGGGTTCATTTATAATGGCAAGCTCATTCAAATTCTAAATCCTTATTTTAATATTAATCCACCGAAATAATCTCTCTAGGTGGTATTAACTGACTGGATGTTTGAAGATTTTTCTGAATGCTCAAGCAAGCCCAAATCCTTCTGAGCACTCACTGATTGCAAGGAGAAGCATGTGTCTCAGTTTGTCATAGGTCTCATAGGCTGGCAGGTCCAGCTGGTTGAAGCTAAAAACAAAAACAGGAAATAGAAATCAGTTGTTTAAATGCTATTTTGTTAATAACATATGTAGCATTTGAAAATAAAATTGCTTTCTCTAAACATCCAGCTTGCATCTCAGATATACTCCAAGCAACATAATGTAGAAAATGATCAATTACAGTTTCCATTGCTAAAGACCAATAAAGAACAAGAATACCTGAGAAACAATATGTGAAAGTGATTTGAACAAACCGAATCCAGGTCTGGGGAGGGGTGGTGCACTTTATTATAGAAGATAATTAATAAATTTAAAAATAATGACAGCAGTTATTTTACTGAAAGCTGATGCTTTATTAACATATTTCTATGTTATTAAGAACCATGTCTAATAAATTCCAGCTTCATCTAAGATTCCTTTATTTCCACTGAATTACAAATAGAGATTTATGAAATTTATAATGATGCTACTGAAAGGTAAAATATTTTAGGGTATTAAAGAATAATGATCTAACCAAGTATGTGCTGTAGGCAGCCGGTCAGTTGATCGGTCATCTCGGTGAATCTGGAACTTCTGGATGCCATTCATACCCTCCAAGTGTGAGAAGCCCTGCAGTGGCACTTTGGATGTTCCTGTCACAAACTGTAAGAAGTTGGCTCTTTCTGCTTGGTCAAATGACCTTAGAGCACGCCAAAACCACTGAATCTAAAAAAGATTAACAAATATTATACAAAGTATTTAAGTAAAATATAGTTCACTGAAATATACCTACAAAGATGTGAAAGGAAATATAACCAAGTTTTTTTTTTTTTTTTAATAAGCTGTGCACTACTGAAATGCTTAGCAATTTCACACTATGTATACATATATAAACAAAAGATAAAAACCTACTTCCAACCACAGAAATAAGTAAAAAAAAAAAAAAAAAAAAAAAATTAGTTATAAAAATAGGTTTATACCTGTAATGAATTTGGTTGGTACTTGTGATATTCACAGTTGGCCTTCAAATCATCAATGTCAACAATGGGTAGTCCAGAAATCAAGAGTTCCAGTTCTTGTTCATTAAATATGGAAACCAATTTCTTTGGAATTATGTCATAAAAACCTTCTAAAAATGCATTCAGCTGTTTGCGTATGGCTCCGGTCATTTTCATCTGACACACAAGTTTTACATACTCTCTCTTGTTTTCTGAAGTTACTGGAATATTTCTTCCATTTGGCATCAAATCACGACTTTCTGTGACTCCAAATTCTTGAATCTGGAAAAAGAAAATAATGGGAATAGAAACAAAAACAGTTTAGAAATATTTTTATCAATCATATGCTTATCTGATAGTTATTATGCCAGTAAAAATATTAGTAAATTATTTGACCAAATCTTCACTTCAAAGTAATTATTATTATTTGTTTCATTTTTAGAAACAATATGCCAGTTTTTTACTAGAAGATATAAACTATTTTTTTAAGGAGGTTTAAAAAATAAAATATAAATTTAAAAAATCAATGATTACAATTTCAAAAGTGACACAGATGATCAACAATAAACAAAATTTAATTTTTACAATTACAATTATCAGTATTTGTGTTATGTTATGGCTAACTGAATACTGGACACTTACCTCAGTACTAAACATGAGTTCATAGCCAAGATCTTTCACATTGTTTTCAATGAGGAAGACAAGACCCTGGTAAAATGCATAATCTTCACTTTCCATGTCAGTGTATCTGAAACAGAAACCAAACAATGAAATGTCACAAATTAAAACATGCCAACAGAAAATATACCTCTAATACTGAATGTTACATTGATTATAGAAAATATAGAAAATCCAAAATCTGTTTAAAATTTGAAATATCATAATGTGAGCCTATTCTGGTAATCATACTACTTTTTAAAAGTTAACAAATTTAATTTAAGGTTATGAAATGAAACAATGAAACAAAACCAAATATTGCTTAACTTAAAGTATTATATTTGAATGAAATAAAAGTGTCTAAGAACAACAACCCCCCCCCCCAAAACCCCTGATATAATATCTATTAATTAAAAACTGATAAAACTATGCATACTTGACAGGCAGTCCAAGCATGTGTTTGTAGAAAGATCTGGTAAAGTAGCATTCCAACAGCTTATTGTCATATACAGCCTTGGCAATGATGCGGCCGACAAACTTGTAGTAACTCAGATGGTTTGAGTTGCAGTGGGAAGCTGGATTGATAGTGTAGGTGACACGGTCTCCTGGTGAGGTTTTGAACAGTGCATAGTTAGGATTGAAGATCTCTCGAGATATGATCAGGTACCATTCTCTCAACAACCCTCCAGCATCCTGGCCTTCTTCACCTGGAAAACAAAAATTCAGGTCAGTAATGCGAGTTCTCAGTTTCCAGACTCCAATATTCTGTCCATCTATGTACACAACACAGTTAACAACCGCATATCAGCACACTTTTTCCAATAGTTTTGTGTTCCTGTTTTGTACATTGATAACCCATATTTTAAAATCTTAGCATACTGACTAAAGAAAAATCCAGCTGTTATTATTATAAAGAAGAAAAAAACACAAAAAAAAAACACAAACTTAAAAACAAAAAACAAAAACAGAACTCTTGTTATTAATTATAAATGATTATGAAAAAAGTAATTTCAACATACCTTCAAAAACAATGTAGAATCGCTGCTTCCATTCTTCTGCTGATCTTCGGAACAATTCTCTGAACGAATCCTCAAAGACATTCTCTCTCTTCACATGCACAGGGAGGTCTTCTCTTCTCAGACCCTCGTCCAAACTATCCAGTTCTTGTCGGAAATACCTTCTCTTCACGTCAAAATCCAAAATTCTTGTGTGATCAACAAGAACAGAGAAAGGTCCATCAGCAAGGTGAGTGGTAGACTGCCTCAGAATTTGATTCAGAACTGTCCTGTGTGTTTCTGTTTTCAACAAAATATAATGTATAATATTTATATTACAGAATATCAATCATTAAATTTATGTTCAAGTATTCTATTAAAAACTTATTTCTCTTACAGAACTATTTTATTATGCTGAATGTAGGATTAACCATTTACTTTTATGGCAACATTAGCATGATCAGGAATGAATATTTTGTGCTATCAAGTTTCAAAAATAATTTTAAAGTAACCATGTCTATTACTCTTGATTGGAAGCAATGGCTTTTTCTTTTTCTTTTGAATTTGTTTTACTATATAAACAAAGTAAAATATTCATCAGTACTTACCAGCAAATTTGAGGAACTTCTGTGTATCTGGTGGCAAATGAGCTAATGAGGACACTGATGCAACTGAATTTTCTCTTGTCAGTCCTTGTGCATTGTCCGACTGGGATGGGCTAGCACCCTCTGACACTGAAGGACCAGGCGATGGTGATGGTGGCGCCATTTCAGCATTTAAGTGAGCTAACTGATCTTCTCTCTTGTGCTGATTTTCAGATGCCTTACTTTCTTTTTCTCCTGAAATGAAGTCAAGTATATTTTTAATCATAAATTGTATTCAATTTTTTTCTTTGAATTGCATACCTTCTTAGTATGTATGACATCTAAGGCTGAAATGCTTATCATTCATTCAGTTTGAAAAATGAAATTATTTTAAAGTGACATATTCTTTAAGTTCCATTTAAAAACAAAACACACACACACACACACACAATTTACATTTAGACATTTTAAAAATTATTTTCCTACAAATGGTATCAGATATCAATAATTCTTGAAGGCCAGTAACTGTAAAAGGCAAACATTACCTGCATGAACTATGAAGAAAGCTTCAACCACTGGCTGCAGGATGAGAACTGCATGATGATCTTTTGTCTTTGATAGTTCAGTGAGACAGTCTCCCAGAGTTGTCCACAACTCATCCAAATTCAACTGATCACTTAGACGAGGCAGGGCAGGTATAGAATCAGATTTGGATTCTTTGTTCTTGGCATCATCTTTAGCCGCTGTGAATTTAATTATTAATTTATAGTACATTTGTAAAATGTCATCTGTCATGACACATTTACTAATAGCTTTTTCCTTTGTTTTCTTTGTAATCTTTCATTACATTTTTCTAAAATAGAATACTTCTGTAATCATTTTATATTGATTTAGGAAAATGTAAATGAAATATTTGGGCAAGAAAAAAAAAAAAACGAATAAACTTACGAAGTAAAAAGTATACAGACAAGACATTAACAGCATAGACCATAATTAATAATAATTAATACCTAGAGTGACAAAGACAAAATAATGTCAGTATAAAAACAGTACTTTTGCATTCCTTATTACAATGACATTTACCATTTTCTTCAACTTCCATGGGCATTTCTGAAGTTTGATCTGAGGCTGCAGATTCTGACATTCCTGTCTCTGGCGCAGAACTGTCGGAGATGGGAGTCTGTGGTGTTTGTGGGGTCTGAGCAGGTGCTGCTGGGGTTGCCTGCTCTGCTGAGGGCTGTTCTGATGATGTGGATCCAGTAGACTGAGATGCTGCTTGTGACGGGTTTCTCATTCCAACAATACTGAAAACATCAGCATCTAAGTCTGTCAGTGTTTCTTCTCCTTCTGCTTTTTGTTCTGTAAGGGAAAAAAAATAAAAAATAAAAAATAAAAAATAAGGAATTAAGTAAGTAAATAAATAAATAAATAAATGACAAATACAAAAATATTTCAGACATTTTAAATTTGTGTTATAAACGATTTGACATTTACCAGAACTATATAAAATGTTTAATCTAATTTTACCATGGAAAAACGAATGGCATTAAGCTATGATCAAATGAAGAAAGAGGAAAAAAAACACAACACCCCCCCACCCTCCAAAACAGGAATCAAAATAATTGGGGGATTTACTTCATTGATGCCATACAAATCACTGTAGATCATTTCATTAATTCAAATATAAACTATCATTATTTCTTAATCTCATTATTTAACACAGAATCAACTCACTCATTTTCTTAGCTTTCTTTGCTGCTACTCGTGCTGCTTCCCTCAGCTGTATTATTACTTTGAGAATGCGTAGGAAGAACTGCTGGCTTGATGTTTTACATGTGAGCTGTGATATTGAAGGCAGCTGTAATTCACGACCACTCTTGAACTTTGCTGGAGCACTGACCACAACACTGGATGTAGGATTAAACCTGAGTAAGATAAATAAAGTACAATATCAGATAACTGGAAAAGAAAATCTAATTGTTTAGCAGCCATTTGTAATATACTGATGAATAGCTACTCTATTATGTTAATCAGTGAAAAGGAACGATCAAATTTTTATTTTATTTTAAAAGAGTTTTTAAATCTTTCTTCCAATACAAATGAAAGTATGTATATATTCGTGACCATTTTTGTTTCAACTTAGCTGTCATAGTTCAACCATCAAAAAATAAGTCACTAAAAGCAGAAGTATTAATTATTAACTACATTAGTGATTTTTATAGTTACATCTGGAAAACCAATCCATAAAAGAAATATCTAAGAAAATGGTTCTTAAATTAGAACTTCTATAGCCGAACAACTTCAAACACTGATGAACTTACCTGTCAGTCAAAACACCTTTGCCACGATGAGCATCAGAGACTTGCTCCACATCATCAGTATCTGCCTGGTCGTATTTTGTCTTCATTTTCAGATCCTGAAGCTCAACAAGCAGGTTTCTGCAAGACAGAAAAATCATAATGTTATTCCAAATGTTAAAGTGAATTATAAAATGGCAGTAAAAAGATTAAGGACGGACTGATATATAAAGAAAAAATAACATTACTGTTAGTGATCACACAGGATTATTATTATTTTTAAAGCAATGGAATTAAACAGCAATGTGAAAAAATGCATTCCGTAACAATAAATAAATAAATAAAATTTAAATTAAATATAAAAATAAAAAACCTCAGTAGTAAAAATCGGCAAGACACTTAAGTAAATTCTTGGATTTCTAATATCAATATACATTTCAGTTTCCAACAATGAACATTTTTCTTTCAAAATATTTCATAATCATGTGACCAATGACTACCTACCTAATGTGTGCACAAACTGTAAGGCCTATCTTTCTGGCTCCAGCAAGTAAAAGATCTAAGATGGTGTTCCTTGTAGCATTGTTAGCCCAAGACAGCTGCAACAGCAGATTGGTGGCATCCTCAAGTCCTTCTTCAGAACATGCTTTGGTTGTCAGAACCTTAAAACACCATATATTTAACACCTTTTTCTGAATTCGTTGAATTGTAAATTCGTATTAACCATTATACTTCAATATACCTAGTTTCTTTTTTTTTTGTTTTTCTTTTTAAAATAATATTTATTTTCTTCTTATTTCTTAGGGGTTTTTTTTTTTGGTTTTTTTGTCAATTTTTATTTTCACAAACTCTTCAAATGATACCCCAATTTTTTGTTTTCCAAGCTCCTCTTGTATATTATACTGAGAACATTTGCCATTTTCTGTACATATGAAAATTAAAAACTAAAATTAAACATATCTTTTCGGTTAACAAATCAGATTATATAGGACACCCTTACTTTATGTGATGTAATTACTTTTACTGAAGATTTCTACTTTTCTGTTAGTTGAGACCTACCTGGACAGCCAACTGCAGTTCATCTTTCAAAACTGGTTCTTCATCAATCTCAGGCACTTTTTCTTCCTTCACTGACTTGCTTGCTTCGGGTTCTTTAATTTAATAGAAATATTTTTTTTTTTCAATAAACTGTAAATACATCACCACCACCCCACCGTTTTAGAGAGGGAAAATAAATAAGAAATTACAATTCCATCAGAATGTTTTTAAAATTTTATAATGTAATGACACTATCATTTTCATATTAATGAATGATATTTATACAGTATTTAATAAATAAGAGTTAGATTTGTACACACCTTTGACAAAAACAAACAAAAAAAGAAAATGAAAGAAACTAAAGGAAAAATTGTTTAGATGTAAAACTGATTCTTTAAAGATGTGCTTGTCTGATATCTATGGTAAATTATAATTTATATGGTTTTTAAATTCTTAGAAACATATTTCATTTTTATTGTAATCTATACCTTCTAATGGTTTTGGTGGTTGGAGAATGGGATGCAGCATCACAGATGGATTAAGTCCTGATGCTGCTGTACTTGTGCGAGCTGTTGAGGAATTCAGAATGTTGGCCTTGGTGGCCTGCATAGCTTCTGGCATGGATGTGGAAACCAAAGCTAGCAGTCTGATCAGTCGGTCTGTGAGGACCTGACTCTTGCGAATCACCGGGTGTGACAACATACTCATCAGATGACCAAGTGGAGATCTGGAATAGTCCACACAATTCATATCACCATCGCCATGCATTTTAGCTACACCCTTGCCTTTCCGACTACTAGATGCACTGTCAAGTCTAACCAGAATGTCCCAGAAATCTGTGTCATTCTTTCCTTCTTTGGAGTCCTGTTTTGAATCCATCCTGTTTGCAACTCGAGGACTCGCCTGAGGACTAGACAATCCACCTGAAGTCTGTTTCTGTTTACCGCTGTCGGCCTCTTTCTCTTCATCACACTTTTGAACTTCCTTTGCTTTAGAACTAGGGAAAAACTGACTTGGAAATACTTTGGCTAGAGATATCAACGTATCCAGTACATGTCTACACACAGCAGGGGCAGCCTGCATATGAATACTAACATTAGAACTGGGTGAATTGGCATGCTTTTTGCCAGCATTTCGTGAAATTTGAAAGACATTGGCACGGCACCCTAGTGCAGCTTCTAAGCTGACCGACAACCAAGAAGTCTGATTCCTGATATCACTTTTGACAGACAATGGAGAGTCTGTCTGCATAGGGACACCCTTTATCTTTTTATTTTTCCCTCGATCATCAGATTCTATAATTTTACATTCACTGGTTTTCTGCAGAATTGACAAGAGTGCCTGCATTACCCATGCACGTGTTGGACCATGGTAACACAAATTTCTCAATACTCTGTGGAAACGATTGGTGTTTATTTTGGGTTCATCAATGAAAAGAAGCACCAGAAGACAGGTGAGAGCCTCATGGTCTAAGAGATGACGACCTCGCATTTTAAGTGTGCTGCTGTTGTTGTTGGCTGGCACTCCAAGGCGTCCTGATCCCCATGCCCACTGACTCCCTCCTCGAGGTGCTCTTATTGCATACCTTGTTCCAAGGCGACCAGCAAGACCTGCAATAACAGATTTAAGATGTATTATTTTTAATGTTCCTTTAACATTACTTCTGTTTTATTTGTTTGTGCATGTATTCTTTTGATATAAATATTTTGATTAAGACTGTTAATCAACTAAAAACACTAGAGTTATAAACTAAAACTAGTTCTTTATTTTTGGATACTTGCACACTGATTCACATTGAAACTGACTTATGTTTATATTTGGCAAAACATGTCTGGTAAGTCTAATGAATTTTAATTTGTTTTAATTAATTTAAAAAAATGTTCTGAAAGAAACATATCTGCATTAAGTTGCTGCTTTCAGATAAAAATTTATCTTTCAAAATATTTTAAGACATATGCTTGTCAATTTTACATCATCAGAACTGTTTATCATAAAAAAAAAAAAAAAAAGTGATTAAATAACAGAATTACTTTACAAAAAAGGTATCCAACATCAATAGGCCAACCTGTTGCTAAAATGCACATTCAAATCTTTAAGGCATGCAACAAAGAATTTATGATTACTGATATCATAAAATGTCTGGTCAGTGCTAAATTTTACTTTAATCATCTATTAGGATCCATTAACAACATTTACAGTAGGCCCAAAACAGAAAGATAAACACACACACATACACATATTTAGCGGGAAACAATCTTCCTTAAACCTCTACTTAATTTGCTAAAGCTTGACACACAAAACAAAATTTTATTTCAAATTAAGATTTAGAAATGAAATTACCATGTTGAAATAACTTTTGTAATATCATTATCAGTTTTAAATCAAAATGAAAAGCTTCAGTGGCAGGAATATGCAGAAATTTCTGTATTTTGGTGTATTATTAACAAAAAATAATACAAACAAGGCAAGTGCTTTTTGCAGAATAATTTTCTGGTAGAGAAAATAAAAAAGCAGGCAACAAAAGCTAATATATAAATAAATTGAGCAGGTGGTAAGAAAAGGGCAATTCTGGCTTCAAATATTGTCTCTTATTAATCTTAGTTCACCTACGTTTACCAAAGACAGACATGTATAATCTATATTTATTGTCTGTGTTTCCAACTTAATCTGCTTCACCTGGGTATCATTTTATTCAGAATACCACAAATTTTTGAAGGAGAAGTGGAAGCAGTTTCTCTTGCACCATTATTTAATGGTTTTATAAACATATTCTGATACACAACTATACGTTACAACACTGATGACAAGGTATCAACAATAATATGTGTTGCTAGTTATGGAATCCTTTTGAGGCAACAAATACCTATCATCTAATACAGTTACACTGAATGTGACATCAACATACATGTAAAGCAAACACAGATAAAATTTTAAAAATATTGAAATGTAAAAAGGGAGTTTGGTTTTTTGTATGTTTTAATTGTGGTTTCTATTTTAATTTATATAAAAAAAAAAAAAAAAAAAAAAAAAAAAAAAAAGAGAAAAAAAATGTTCTTTATATTTATCCAGCTTGTGCTTTGATCAATATAAATCATGATTTTAAAGCTACAAACATGCAGCCATCAGTACAAACTGGTAACATAAACCAATCAGATCACAGCCACTTTACTGCAAAAAGAAAGTGAATGTGCTATTATTAATCTCAATCCTCAGAGTATTTAACAACAGTTAACTTCAAATTTGACTGGCCCAATTTCTTATAAATATATTTATCACCAAAAATACCACCCCCTTCCCTGGTTTTAGCTTTTATTATTGTGCCCTGATCCAAGTTTGCCCCTTGCTCACACCTGCTCTTTCTCGAGCACCTGAATGACGCAATATAGCAGATAAAGATGCTGCACCGGCTTGTGCAAACAGCCGCTCCTGCATCAGTCTGCGGTGTCGATCTTCAAATTCTCGTCGCAGCTCCTGTGCCTCGGTGGCCAGGTCTGATGGTAACACTGCCAACATGCTGTCATCCATGTCAGCCAGCACCTGCTGCCTCAGTGACGTCGGAAGAGTTGCAAAAAAACTGGCGGGATCGACCGGAGCATCTGGGTTGGCTGGTGCCTGCTGCTGGGCGGCCAGACGATTCTGTTCAGCTCTCTGCTGTGCAAGAACCTGTTAAGCGAACATTAATAAAACAAAAATTTTAAAAAAATACAAAAAATTAAAAATTAAAATTAAAAAAATTAAAAATAATAAAAATAAAAAAAATTAAAAATAATAAAAATAAATAAAAAAAGTAATAATAATAATAAAAAGTCATATATTCTGAAGCTCTGAAGTTCACTATATTAATAATATTTGCCACAGAAGCAAGATAGGCTATGAGGCAAGAGACTTTAGAACTCTTGGAAATGCATTCAAAACACATTCCTCTCTAGTACAAAATTGTGACTAATATTTCTAATAAATATTAAAAATAATGTTGTTTATTAATTCTGCAGAAGCCACTAACCTCTTCTTGTATAGCTGGTGGAAGAGCAGCGAGGAATTCTGGATTCACTTCCATGCCTCCAATGGCCTCTGTGTTCTGTGCCTGCTGCTGTGCTCTCTGCTGAATGCGCTGCAGTCTCAACTGTTCTGCTATCACTTCCTGGCGAATGTTTTCTGGCAGCGCTGCCAGAAATGATGGATCTACACCCTCTGCAGGAAAAACAACAAAAAATGTTTACTAAACATCCCGCTCATTTTCACATGAACATTCTTGAACTATTATTTAGTAACTGTTAGTTGTGCATGCTAATTTTTACCTACCAAAATTTAAGAGATTTAGTTTAATTCAGTAAGTTAAGCAGAAAACTATATTCCTTCAGATAAATACAAATTAACCTACATTCTGAAGAGGTCTGTTTGATGTGATTTCCTTTAACTGCTTTGATACTGAAATATGTTTCCAAACGACAACTTCAGTAAAACCACGTTACAACAGAAAACAGGTGGCTGATGATAGACAAAATACAAAGAGAACAAACCTCCAAACATGTTTTGCTGAGATGAACTCTGAATGGTGGTTGAGGTTGTAGTGGTTGTTTCAGCAGACCGTCCAATCAGCTCATCAACCTCTGCTATGAGAGCTCCAAGACTGTGCAGGTTGTTGGACATTGTCGTTGTGCCCGATGTAACAAGAGCACTGGTAACTGCATTACTTGCAGGTATCAGCTCATCAGTACTTCCTGTAAAAAAACAGTAATAATAATAAAATAAAATAATAAATAAATAAAAACGAAAAATAAAAAAAATACTGTAAACTAAACCATCTTGGCAACTGTATCAGAAATTGTTGAACTTATGGTCTCCTGAATTATTTTCCCTCATAAAATTATAATGAAGTTCCGTAAATTTATTTAAATGTCAACCTTTTGGTATTTCAGAAATTAACTGCCAGAAAGGACGATTTCCAAAATCTTCACACATATATCCACAAAACATTTCACATACAGAATTTTCTTAAGTTAATTGCATTGGATGGAAATGATTTTTCAAATGTTATAATAAATAAATAGTAAGTAAATTATTATAATGTATTTGCTATGTAATAACATACCACCTGAAATAAATAAATAAATAAAAATTGGTTAAAAATAAAATTTAATTAATTAAATAAATAAAAAAATGATTATAATAATAAAATAAAAATAAAACTAACCTGAGGCAGAAGAATGGACAGTAACTGCATCTGAGTTAGTGATGTTAGAAACTTCTTCTGGAGTGACAGCAGTTTCACTAGTTGGCTGGGCACATGTACCTGAGTCAGTACTGGATGTTGGTGTGCTTGTTGTCATCTCCCCAACTCTGGAACCTGACACAGGACACGTCGTTGGTGGAGTAGCTGTTGAAGTAACTGAGGAATCCATAGGTCGTTCATCACCAAACATCAGAAGAGATGCCAAACTTGTTGGGGACATTGAGGCATTCTGTGCAAGTGTTCTGGAAATAAAATCAAAAAGCCTTGTTTGAATTTTTTTTTTTTTAATTCAGTAAACAAAATATGCAAGGAAAAAACTCTCATCTGTGCTCTATAAACTGCATCTCCATATACATACATTTTCATGTTCAGACTACAAATCTTTAAAACAAAAGTTTATAAAAAAAAATTGTATTTCTTCTTTGGTGGGATAAAAAAGCAGAAACATTACTTTGTTATGAATCAGTTTGAATCTGATCTCTCTCATTAAATTAAATCAGAAATTAAAATAATAAATAAACAAGTGAAATAAAGTAAAATATTATCAGCTTCCCACACTCAAACACATACAAAGCTACTAAATATTCTACACACCGTCTTGGCTGAGGCACTGGAGCTTGCGATGCAGTAATTGGTAGAGGCTGGGCTGGAGTGGTTAAAGTTTGTGCTCCTGCACTCTGGCTGGCTGCACTCGCTATGGAATCGTGTATTTCTGCAAGAGCCACAGCACACGATGTCTGAATGATGCTGGTACTGGTCACAGTGGTTGTTGTGTTGGAGGTGGATGGTGTTGTCAGGGCTTCACTTGCTGTGCTTGCAATGGCTGTGGTCATAGGTGTTGACAATACTTCTTCAACCATGGCTGAGGCAAGACGTTCGGCAGCCGCAACAGCTTCACTGACACCTGAAATTTAATTAAATTATATAATACAATTACAGATGTTTACTACAACAATAAAAATTATATTTCTCTAAAACAACGACCAAGAGACATGTGATTCACCAAACAACAATTTATTAAGAGTGATGACATATATGATAAAATACTGTACAAAATGCTTACTGATCTGCCGTGACATATTTTCTGCTGAAGGTGTTGTTGCAGATGAAATGGACAAAGGTGTTGAGGTCAATGGCTCAGCTGCTGATGTTGTTGCAAAAGGCTAGAAAAAAGGGAGAATTTATTATAAGTGCAATAAATAATCTTTTTTGATGAAAATATGTAGACAGACAAAGACAAAAAAATTTAAATAAATAAATATTAAAAAAAAAAATAATATATAACTTTAGTGCTAAATTATATAAATTCAAACAGAATTTGTAAGTATCCTTATCATTTATGGCAAGAAAGTATTGATATAATATTGATGTTTTTCCCTTCATAAGTTCAGTGCAAGTAACATGAAAAAATTTCAAAATATAGATTAATTTGTTTTTCAAAAAAAGAAATGCAAAGAAAGAAAAATTAAGTAAAACATAAGTACTGTTGTGGTTGTAGTAGCTCCTGCAGGATTGTTTACTTCTTTTGTGTTATCCTTTCCTTCCTCTTCCGCTGCTTTTCTGCGTTTCTCACGCCTCTCTGCAAGCTCATCATCACGTCTTTTAACAAGGCACTTTATTATGTCTGGTTTTAAAGCTGTTGTAATAATAATTTTAAAAATTTATTTCAACTGACATAATGCAGACCAAGCACATCAAAAGCAGTTGGTGGAAAGTGTCGTCAAATGTTTTTTAAGCTACAATTACTAATGTCTCCCTTTGTAACTTGAAATTTTCCATAAGTGAATATAATGGTTTTATAAATACCTAAAATATTAAATTAACATAATTTTCAATCATTTTAAATTTTTAATTTTTTAATTTGTATTTTAAATTTTATTTTATTAATTCTTTATTTTTAAACCATCATCATTATTTAGATTACTGAAATTAATTGTAGGAGCAAACAGAGATTTTTAAAAAACCAAAAAACTGTTTTTATGTCATTATTTGTATACAACTTTTATGTATTTTAAGACAACGATTCAAGGCTCCCAAGCCATGACATTGCCTTTGATCTAGAGGTAATAAAAAAAAAAAAAAAAAATTTTTTTTAAAAAGAAAAGTTAAAAATTATATTTATTATAATTGTTTTTTTTTTGGTTGGGGAGGAATAGTTTTAATTACAGAATGATCAGTTTAAGGAAAAATTTGTCTATTCACTGAACTAGTTTAAATGCAACAGCAATATTAAGAAGTGACTAACCTGTCACACAGTTGTGTACACTGTCTCCATCTAAAACTTTGGATTCTTCAGTCCATCGTTGCAGAGTGGAAGGAACACAAGACAAAACACCAGAACCTGAAACAGCTCCACTTTCTTGGTAATTCTCCTTCAAAGAAAACAATAAGAAGCTATTAGTTATTTGACTAAAGCAATATTTGTTATAATATTAAATACTTGTAAGGATCTCTAGTCTGAAGTAAGTTTAAGATGACAACAAACACCTACATTTCCCCCTGATTCAAAATCAGATATACTGTTATTTGAATCTAATTCATTACTATTAATTCTGTTTAACAAAATCTATTGGCCACTGTAACCACAATGCAAGTCAGGACAAAAAAAAAGAAGAAAAAACATTAAGTAAATATTTTTGTATTTATTAAAAAGAAAATGGGAAAAAATACAAAACAAAAACAAGTTATCTATTACTTAAACCTGAAGGTAATAAATTCAGCTTCCCCTAGTTTTGGAACCTGGGACATGATATAACACAATAGATCAAACCACATATCTCACTCACAAAAAAAACAAATAGCAAAATAAACATTAACAAAGGAGAATTCCTTAGCACACAAAACAAAAATCTCCTTTCAGAATAACAATCTATCCCTGACACTTACTTGAAACAAGTCTTCAAAGAGTTCTTCCTCTGGTCGAGAAAATACTCTCATATCATCATTTGCCAGGATGACCCGTGTGTGAGCTGGACCTCCAGCCTGAGTGGTCAGTGTACCGGTCAACTGGAGAATGTCAGAAGCTGTTGTTGGACCAAGAAGTCTAAAGTAGACACACACAGAGAAAAATATTAATAACAAAAATGTTTAACAATTTTATTTAAAAAAAATATAAAGGGAGTAACAAAAAATACTTCTAAGAAAAAAGGGAATTAAAATACTGACACAAAACAATAATAATCTATTAATTTCTTGACAATTTTCAGAACGCCAATACAGATATGGTTAACATCATAACCAGATTCCTTTGACAAAAACTATCCTAAATTGTAATTCCATGAAACTAATTCTTATTAAGTACAAACAGCTGCAAGTCATACATGAAGACTAAGTCTTATCTGATTTAATGTCACATGTGACTAACCTCTGTAGAATGACTGGAGGATTGGGCTGTCGTCCACCTTGCAGATTAACATGGAATGTCTGTGTTGGGTTCAGTCTGTACGAGCCTCGTTGTCGATTTCCCCGATGCACTCTTGCCACACCCATCACAGTATGTGGGTCAGTTTGTCGAACCAGTAATGGATGGGTCATTGTCACACTGCTTGGTGCAGGAGGCAAACTTGGGACTGTTAGGGGAAAAAAAAAAAATAATAATAATAAATAAATAAATAAAATTAATTACATCTTTTGAAGTAAATTTATTTATTGATTTTATTATTATTATTATTATTATTATTATTATTATTATTGTTTTTTATGAAGTTTCTTTAATTTATTATCTTTGTTAGGAACATAACTATTAAGTAACTATTGTATGTATTTGAAAAATGAAGTACTTTAAATTTAATGTTAAAATTCTTTTGATGGAATTATATTGTACAAAATTTCGAAAATTAAAAATTAAAATTTAAAATAAAAAATCTGGATAATAAAATGACACGAACCATAGTAAATATAATAAAAAATAGAAACTACTTAATATAAATTTCTGAAATATTCTTATTTTTATTTTTTTTAGTATTGGTTACTTTAAAAAATGTTTTTTTTTTTTTTTTTAACATGACAGTAACTTACTTCCATCACTGCCATTATCATTGTCATGAAGAGCCACTGGCAACTGATAAGTTCTGATCTGTGCATTATCATTAAATATTATATGCTGACCACCACCTGAAACACAATGTGTGCCAAAGGTTATTTTTGTTAATATCAAACAAAATTGTGCTGCACTCTCAATATCTCCCCACTTTCAAACAACAGAAACAAATTTTGAGGTAAGCCATAATCCTCTGTTTATTGCATGCATGATATTTTGCATGAAATTAAGGTGGTCGACAGATTTAGAATTTATATTCTGTGAACATCATTTTTATGTCTTGCTTTTAAATGAGAAAAACAGAAAAAATAAAAAATAAAGTTACATTTATGTGTAGTTGGTAAGTTGTATTATGGAATAATAATAAATAAAAAAGATATTTATAAAGACAAGAAACTCCAAATCTAAATTTAATTTAATTTTAAATACAAGTTTAAAATGAAGTAAAGAGAAATGTGTTGTATTTCTGAAATATTTGGTTTAATTTTTTTCTTTTTATTTGTTGATTCAAACTGCTTTTTAAAAATAAGGTGCAGAGGTGCTATATAAAATTAAAAAAAATCAGTTTCTGAACTGCTGGTAAAAGTCATGCATATTACTGATTTAGTAAATGAAACCAAACAGGAACAGCATATTCTGTTGTCAGTGAACACCCACCTCCACCAATTCTGTAGCTTGGAGCTGCAATTCTGTAACTTGATGTATTGGAAGGAAACATGTCCTCCATGTGGAAAAGAAGATCATCTTCATAACCAGGAACCATCGAGTTTGTTACCCGATCCTGGTAATCATAGTAGTCATCATCGTCAGCATTCATATCAGAGCCCTGCAACAACAAATCAGTGAAATTTGCTTAATGGTCGTCATATTATTTGAAACATTTTCCCTCATACTAAGGCCTTTAAAATGCATACCAAAAAGTAGGATAATTATTTCTACTTGAGGCAGATAAAAATTCAATTCAATTAGAAAAAAAATTAATAAAATAATACCTCATCATCTTCATCATCTTCGTCATCATCATCATCATCGTCATCATCGTCATCATGTTCTTCTCTGTCAGGATCTTCATCATCATCAGCTTCTGAAGCACTTTCAGGTGAACCATCTACATTTCCTTCATCTACAATAAACAAAACATTACATTGTGTTACTAATGTTCACTGCAACATGTTTAGCAAATTCTCAAAGTGTCTTATCCCTGAAAATATTGATACAAATGTTTCACTGTATATATATTTTAAAATTCTTTTTGTTGTAGTAACACCACTGGGCCTTCTTCTGAAACATGTCTAATATCAAAAAAACAATAATAAGTGCATAATACATACCTTCAACATGAACATCATTTTCATCTTCAACATCTGATATTTCCTGTGTGACCATCTGTGAGTCGTGCTGTCCTACATCAACTGATTCAAACTCTACATCAATAATCACATCATGGAAGTCACTTGCTGTCTGTGTAGTGGGAGTTGATTCTAGATCACAGAAAAAGAAAAAAAAAATTTCACCTGTTAATTTGACTTCCACTTGTATTTCAGTGTTAAATATCTATTTCAGTAGTGTCAGGTATGTTTATCTAACATATTAAGCTACACACATGATGTTTTTTTTTTTTTTTTAGGTTTTTTTGTCCCTCCTCTCTCCCCAGGTGGTTCAACTGTGTATTTAATATGTAATTTACCCAAATTAAAAATACTTTAACTTCAAAATTTGTACCTTCAAAAATAAATATTTATTGTAGATGGTTTGGAATAATTCACTTACCTATGCATTCATTATTTTTCTGATATACAGCATTTTTGCTTAATCTATTCTGTTATCAATGAATAATGTTTACTAACATGATAATAAACGCATGAAAAGTGAATAATTTGACAACATACCAACATTCATTGAAACATCAGCCAGAACCTGTGATTCAGCATTTTCATTTCCTTGTAATAACGTGTCAAGCACCTGCTCCAACTGATTTTCATTCTGCAACAAGTAAATATTTTTATTTTCTCAGTTCGGTTTCACAACACACTATACTGTCTAAATTTGCTTGTGATTTACCAAAAAAAAGGTAAAAAATAAAAATGTCCCTAGCACAAGCAGTAAAACGTGAAGCAAAGAATTTAAAAACAGTGTTTCTGAATATCAAAGAGTTGTAAATGTTAACATTTCCTCAGATTTTTCATTTCAGTTTTTATGACATAAGATTTTATTTTTAAAATCCAAATAGAATTTTCAAAACGATTTTAATAATTTCTTGCATTGTATGTCATCATTATATAAGAATACCTTAGTACAAACATAGTTGAATATCAATTCAGACCCTGATGTATTATTCAGCCTAATTCAACAAGTATGTTTGACTGTACACTGACAATCTGATTAACATTTAATACATACATGGTGTCCAATGTCAGGTTCAGGTTCCACAGTCTCATGATGTGTGCTTTCTTCTATATCTTCCAGATACAAACTGTCAGAAACATCTTCTATTGCCACATTATTCTCAGTTGCATTCGGCTCTGCTGGGGTTTCATTAGTATCTAAAAATATATTGATAAATTATTTAATAGTGGTTTCATCAATGTTATTAAAAAATGTCACTTTGTATTGTTGTTTTTACTGATTTAATCAGTTGGTATTATCTTCCACTGCCAAATTATTCTCAGCTGCATTAGGCACTGTCAGATTCTTGCTGGTATCTTACATAAATTATTCGTTAAATTACAATATAGCACCGTTTCGAATTCGTCAAGGTGCCTTCTTATTTTTATTGATTTAACTGTTAACAAGTATAAAATCTTTGTGATGAAAGCTTTAAAATCTTAATCCTTGTATAGATATAAAAATAATGTCTATTCTCTTACTAATTTTTCACTAACCTGTCAAAGGAGTCTCGGCTGCAATCGTTGTTCCACCTAGATCCACAGTTGTCGCTTCTGCTGTACCCGATTCTTTAGGCTTGGTAACAACACTCTGCATAGGCTGATTGACACTGCGCGACAATGTCTCCAGTGGTTTTAGGGCAGCATTTATTGTTGCTGCCATGTATGGACTAGACAGATCAATACTGTGAGGAATTCGAGCAAGGTCTGTGACAAGGCCACGTTTGATAAGAATTTTTACTATGTTGTTCATAATACTCTGCTGTCCTTTGAATACTTGGTTCTGCACTTGGCCTGGACTAGGACAGGCCTCCATTATGGTGCTGATAATTCCTGTCAGAGCCTGAATCCTCGAATGTTTCTCTTGACTTTCTGGCAGTATAAGTGCTCTCTGTAGAGCACTTTTTACTTCCATTACTAAAGTGTTCTGAGCTTCAGGGCAATAGTTACATGATGCAATACTGGCAATAAACACACGAGATAAATCTGGACAGTCTTTGTCTCCTGTTGGTTGTTTCTGGTGCAGAAGGTTATCCATCACAAAGGCCAATACTGTACAGTCCTGTTATTAGAAAAACAACATTACAATATTTTTGAGGCAACTTATTCTTAAATCTGTGTAGATAAAAAACTGCAGAAAATACATTACCCACCAACTATGAAAGAAACATTAAACAGAAACTGTCAAATTCTCTTTTCTCCTTTAAAAGTAAAGAAAAATTATGTACCTCAGGAACCATTTCAGACTGGCCAGCATAGTAAGTATGCTGAGTTATCAAGTGAGTGCAGCTTCCGTAAGACTTTATCACTTCTGATAACAAACGTAACAGAGCTGACTTCGGCAGCAGAGGATGTCTCTTCTTGTTATCTTCAAGTGATTTCACATCCTTCTGATCTTTATCACCTTCACTTTCACCAGTGGCTGCTGCCTCTGTTGATGCCTATGCAATAAAAATAATAGTGTTTATTTGAGGGATTTTTGTCAGTCTTGTATTATGTTGATCAAAATGCATCCAAAAAAAAAAAAAAAAAAAAAAATAAAAAAAATTCTTCAATAAATTTTTTGTTTAAAAGCATAAATACAAAAACAAGTAAGGTTTAAATATCTGAATTTTTCTTTAATTTATAATTATTTTCTCCCAACTGGGAAATTATTATCTAGATCTTTTTGTACAAACCACTAAGTATCCTGACAACAAAAAAAAAAAAAAAAATCCAAAAAATATTTAAACAATTGTTATTCGTTTTGTTTTGTTGAAATAATCAATAATCTATCTACCAATGAATCCTCTTCCTGAGGCTGAGCTGTACTTGTCAAGTTGACAACCTGTCCTGTGTTTCTGTCTCCAAGTTCTCGATTCACTTCATTCACCACTTCTAAAATGGCTTCTGCGAGAGTCTGTGATGGTTTCAGTTCAAAACCATTCACTACAACAGGAAGACAAAAAATTATGTTTTATACATGTATGTATGTATATATATATATATTTTTTTAAAATACAAATAATTGTATTAAAAACATGTTTGCCAAGTTTATAAACATTTCATACAAAACTATTACTGAAGATTGATGATGAAAAATCCAAAGGTTCTTATTAATTTCTAAAAAATTATTGCATCTTAAGAAATCTTTATTATAATTATTTTTAAATTTAAGCCTAAGATCATTTTATCAGTATGTTCCAAAGAATCATATTTTGAACAAATTAGACAGTACAAATTAATACAACAACTAAGAAATTGTTTTAACACTAATTTTACACAATCACAATCAGAACAGTAACAGTTCCTTTCTATTACACTTAATGCTCATTACAGGAAGAAAACTTGGTGCTTACAATCTTCTTGTTTGACATTATCCTTAACAATCAGTGCATTGAGAAGATCGTACACAACGTCCTTGATTGACTGATTTATGAGGATTGCAATGTGTTTTGTTGGAGAACATTTCAGAATCTGTGGAGCACTGGGCCCGGTGTAGCGAGCTTCATCCTCATCTGTTAATCAAAACATTTTCAAATAAAATAACAGCTTATCTTTAACAATACAACCAACAGTTAGAATTTCCATTAGCCTGTTTACTACCAACAGGCATATTGAAATCAAGATTCTGTTTTAATTCAGTAGATCATGACTGGTAACACAGTCACTAAATTGCCAGAGATGTTAAAATGATGATTAAAGGTACTTAGGTGGTTTGTAACATATTCCTTACAGTGTAAATAAATGAATACATTACTAGTTACTTGTATTAAGAACTGTGAACAAAGAAATACCTCGAATAATTTTGCTTGGCGGTGGCAGTGCAATCTGCAGGGTTTCTTTAGTAGCCTCAGAGAAGATTTCTGAGTTTCTGCAGGCAGCTGGGGCCAGCACACGGAACATGTAGTGCATTTCTTTTGATCCAATGCTTCCAGTGTTCACCCCACTTAAACTGGAGCCTATTCCACTACAGGCACTTCTCATCACCTGCAATACAAATATACATTGTTTAAATACAATCATTCACTGAACTCACTGAACTCTTTATGTATCATTACATTTTATAGTGAACATATACATATTTATTTATTTTATTATTACACACAAACAAAATGAGTAAAAAAAAAAATGTTATCAATGTTCAAAGCTTAACTATTTTAAAATAAGCAAACCAAAAACAAAATAAACGTTTTTAAAAATCAAAGAAAATTAATTAAAAAGTCATATTGAATATTCAGTGTGTCACTGTAATTTATATTTTATATAAATCGGCATTCCCCAAACAATACTTTAATTACCTGTATAAACAATATAATAATACTTATAACAATATTTCCAATTAACAAAATAACTTGTATGTCAATATCAAAAACATTTACCTTTTCCATGCAATACCGCAGTGAAGATGGTTCTTCAAGAATATGTCTGAAAATCAGATTGGTCAGAGAAATGAAACCTTGAAAGCCTGATGCCTGTGTTAAAGACAGCAGTAGTTTTGGACCACCAAGCTCTGCAAACAATACTGCATACTTGTGTACTCTTGTGATTCGAAGAGTGAGCCTCAGGGCTGCGTGCAGAGTGTCTGGATCCACTGGGATTCCAATCAGAGCAACAATAGACCTAAGAAGACGAAAAACAATTTTTAAATCTAGATCAGGATGAGAAAAAAACCCACAAAAAGAACAATTCCAAACAAACAAACAAAAATATTAACATACTAGATGCAAAAAGTTTAATCTGGAGATTTTATTATTACCAGATTTTAAAATCAGAAATAACTGATAATAGATAAAATAATAGAAAATACTTAGGTCATTTAATTTATTCACATTAAAAACAGGTTAGACTGGTTTTTCTTGAGCTTTTAGCATTCATATAAAATTGTAGTAGTCTCTACATCTTGAAAAACATTAAATATGATGTTGTATTTATATTAATATTTAAAGTTTTACCTAATCACTGTTGTGATCTGTTCATCATTCAGTCCTGTAACCTGAACTGGCTCTTGTTTGTGTTCTTCTTCATATTCTGTCTCCATCTTATCCTCTACAAATTAGAAGATAAAACAAATATGATAAAGCCCAATCTGAAATTAAATGTAACTTCAAATTTATTTATAAAATATGTACTAGCAGATGTTTGCAGCTGGCTTTCTCTTAATAATTCATAAGGATATGGACTTTTGAGGGAAATTATTAAAAGTTGAGAATCATATCAACAAAGAAACAATTTCACAGAATAGAAATTAAAAATGGTTTCATTTATCAATTTAATTTTGTTATTTGTATTTTTTAACAATCAAGTTTTATTTTTAGCAAACAAAATTTTCTTTTGCTGTCAAAGGACAGATTTCCCTGAATAATTCACGAGGAACCTTTGCTAAAATGTTTTCAAAACAGTACTGTTAAGTTATTAGCATTATGATTCTACGATCTGCTGGATAAAAAGATTAACAACACTTTAATATTACTTCACTCCAAGTGAAATTGTTCATCTGTTTTTTATCAATCTATTGCTATGGTACAGGTACACCAATAGGTGCATACTTTATTCTATGGAATGCCTAATAAGCATCATTAACAGCTGCAATTCACTGTTATGTTTTTAATTATCATCATTGTGTATTTCATTCACCAACATCGAAAAGTACCTTTTGGCGGCTCACTTTCCAACTCATTTCTGTTGTTATCCTTCTGATCTTCCTTCAGTGGTTTCTCTTCTGCTGTCTGAAGTGACAACATGATTGGCCTTCTGTTTCCAGTTTCTTCATTCACCTGGTTTTAAAAAAGAAAAGAAATAGACAGAAATAAGTAAGTTATACAAATGTAATAAAATTGATTGAACTATCTTTGTAGAGGTCTAAATCATTTGAACTAATTTTTTTTTACAGTTCCAACAAGCCAAGATAATAACATGTGAAAAGCAGCATCAGTATTTACTGGTGACAGGGGTTGGTTAAAATAATGTAAAGAAATTTAAATATGCCACTCTAAAAAAGAAAAAAAAAGAAAAAATCTGGAAAATATCAAAATAAATAAATAACACCTACCTGAACCATTGATCCAAATTGAACAGCATATCTTCTCCTTCCAGCCTGAAATCTAGAAAATAACAAACTGGTTTAAAGATAATCAACCTCTTTATACATAATTCATTAAAAAAATTCCCTGAATTTTAACATTTCAAAATAGGCATGCAACCACATAAAGCTTCATACCTATAAATTGTCTTTTGACATCTGAAACATTACTGTAATCTTCATCTTGTTAACATTTATTAAAAGGTAAACATTACTGTCATTTTAATTAGTAGCTAAAACAAAAACGAATGGACTGTGAACTTCACTAACCTGATGCTGGTCTCCCCTGCTCTGAATGCATCATCTATGGTTTTGTTGTTACTCAAACTGTATTTACACCATCGACCACTGCTGTCATCAAACCATTTCCATGTGTGGCAGTCCTTCTGCAATTATAATACATTTTTTTCTAAATATTTCATATCTATTTATTTTATTTATATTACTTATATCTTTTTGTTTTTGTTTTAGAAATCTTAAGGGTTCTTTCTCCCACTGAATTTAGAAATTTCTCATGCATTTTTTCAGTAAACAGAAGGTTCTGGTTTTCCATACTTACCATGACAGCTAAAGCTTGAATTTTTCTCTTAGATATCACAGAAACTTTTTCAAACAGATCTAACATCAACAGTAATGGGGCAAGCCATCTGAAAGGAATGGAAAAGGAAAATGACATTTTTAGTACTAAAATAAAAAAAATAAAAAAAAATAATAACATAATAAAAAAAGCAGTTTGATGCTAATAACTAAATGGAAAAAATATATAATTATATATTAATGTGACATAAATAAAATAATACCAGTTTTGACTTGCAGATGACATGTATAAAATAAACATAAAAATGAGGATTTAAAAGCAATGCTTTGCCACCCTGAACCATCCTAAATACAGAATAAAATTGTATGAGCATTCTTACTTAGGAGTGGGTAGATCTTTGACCTGAGCTAGTGAGAGTTGCGCAGCATGTAAAACTTGGACTAATAAATCAACCAACTTTTCAGCTTCTACTGCTTCAGCACAAGCCATCATCATTTCCTGAAAGTAAAGTATGAAGTTAAAACAAACTTTTTAGCCTTACCGTGATACAATCTTCCATCCACATTAAATATTACTGTGAAAGTTCTTGTGGAAGTAATAACAGAGTTGTAAATATATTTTATTGACTTCATTGTAATTGTTTATATATATATATATTTTTTTTTTATCAATACCGACATTTTGCTAGTTATAATGTATTAAATAATGGCTGAATTTGGTTTTTCTTAATTGCCAGTACTCCAAATAAAAAAAATTAAAAAAAGATAAAAGATCAATTTCTTGACAAGTAAAATACAGCTTAATAATAAAGTCTTGTTATATTTAATTTATTTATAATTAAAACAAACTTACCTCAAACAAAAGACTCAGCAGATGAAGGCGTACAGCAAATTTGACACACTGAGGATCATTGAACAGTTTCTCAAGATGTTCTTTTGTTGCTGTTTCATCAACAAGTTTCTTCAATAGGTTTGTCCCCAATGCTTTGATCTGAAGAGAAAATATAATTATTAAACAAAACTTCTTATTCTTGAAGAACAAAAACCCCTCAGAAAACATTTGTTAATATATTATAACAAGGATATGGCATTCTTGGAAGTCCCTGCAAGTGACAAGCTTAACAAACTTTAAGAACTGTTAAGTTACCAATATCAGGTTCTGGAATATTATAATCTTTTTTTTCTTTCTTTCTTACAGTTGTTAAACTAAAACAGTTACAGAAATTACTTTGATGTTAAGTAAATAAATTAAAAATTAAAAATAAATAAATCTCAGCAAGTAAAGGCTACCATTAAGATCATTTAATGTACAAAAACCTGTGGTGGCTGATTTGGGACTATGTACACTCCAGCATCAATACATATGCTACACTTTACTTTATTTTTCATGTCATGTTTTAACTTACCTCTTGTACTAGTGTTGCTAATGTTTTATCCCTCCAGTTATTCCCGTTTCTCTGAGTAACCACAACTATCAAATCACACACTCGGTAAACTGTTTCAGGCAGAGTGTCCAACAATTTCATGCATCCTTTAAAAAGAAAGCAATCGATTTAGTATATTATTATACTTTTAAACAATTAATTTACAGGTTTAGAATTGTATAGATGGCTAATGCACTCTAATATTAATACATAAACATTCAACTTTTATACAATGGCTACTATGCTCAATTAGTAATACATATCATTTTAATGTTTTTGTTGTTTCTTGGTGTTTTTGCAAAGACATTTTCATTAACTTTTATACCAATTTCAATACCTGTATAAGGCCAAGACAGATATATGGCTTAGCAGTTATGAACAAAACATTCTTCAATAATTAATGAAAAAGTGTAGTAATAAATTACAGAATGAGGATAGTAACAATGAACGAATTCAAAGTTTATGTAATGGTGTGTATTTCTGTACTGGAATAAAGCAAACCTGGTATCATGTTTTCTGTGAAGTTGTCCAGGACTTCTTTGTCTAGAGGTTCCTCAGTTTCCTGTTTCTCTGTCTCACTCTCTTGTTCTTTTTCTTCTTCTTTCTTTGTGTCTTCCTATGTTTTTAAAAAAATAATAATAATTTTTAAGTATATAGAAATTGTACAAAATAAGATTTGTACAATAAAATACAAAATTTCTGAATTCATATTAATCCAACAGTCATTTTCCAAATAATGGTTTTGAATCTCAAAGATGAAATAAAATAACTGATTGAAAAATTTATTTCCTTGAATATCTGTGTCCCAATCATCTTTCTTTTATCACTTTTTAATTCCTTTAAATATTTTAGATATTCAGTACAATAATAATAAAAGCAGTGATATATTTACCTGGTCAGTGGACATTACAACATTCTCTCCCAAAGACATGGCAATGGCTCTCATCATCTGATCTTCTTCAGTCATGTCAATACCTTGTGCAATGGGCTGAAAGCATTGAGATAAACAATTAGAAATATTTTTCTGATTTTAATATACTATTTATTATTATTATTATTAGTAGTAGTAGTAGTATTACCAATTGTGGTGTTATCACAACAGGTAAGCATACAGTCAACTCAAAAATTGAAAATGCATTTATTAAGTTTTAATTTATATTCTGTTTCACAATACATTACGTATGTTGTATACTGAAATAAACAGGAATGTGTGGGTGCAGTGTAAACTCTCAGAAAAGTTATTTACAGGTAAGGATGGTGGAGGGTGGTACAGAATGTAGTCTGTGGCTTGTTCCAGAGTAGTTGTATGCCTCAGTGCCTCAATGGCGTGTTCTCTACTGAAACCCATATCAATAAGCTGCAAACAAACAGAAAATGATAAATATCACCCCATGTAAATATATGTGTGTGTGCCTTAATGACAGAAATTTTGTCAGAATTGTTCAAACTAATAACTGGCTTTTTTTCTGGCAGAAGACTCTCGGATAAAATTTTCTTTCAAGACTTTTTAAGACATATGCTTGTCTATTTCATCATCACTGAGTATCTTTTTACCAAGTAAAATACAATGAACATAAATGATATAAAATACTAATTCTGAGAACAGGAATAAAATGAAAAGCAGACATGAACGTTAATGTTTATTAAAATTGACAACCATTTTTTTTAATGTATTAAAAAAATTAAACATTAACAAATATAGTAATAAAATCTCTTTAAAATATAATATTAAATAACAATAATAATACTAATAAAACTATTGTGTCGGTCAAGAACATAATAATTTGAATTTTCCTTCCAATACTTTCCAGTAACAGTTTATTTGTATACATTAATCTTTTCACTGCCTACCTGTTGCAGGAAGCCTTCATTTACTTCAGGTTCTTGTCTCTGGACGGAGATAGGAGATGCAGATGGAACTGAGGCTGTGATCAGGTTATTGGCAACTTGTGCCACTAGTGGAGGTGCAGAAGGAATAGCCCCATCACCAGTTTCTTGACTGGCTTTTTCTTTTGCCATTTGTTCCTTCAAAAAAAAAAAAAATAGAAAAAAAAGATATTAATATAATGTGTCCTGTATAAAGATTATTATTAACTGGAAAAAAAACAGATTAAGTGAGGCTGCTGAAAAAGATATACATATTTTTGAGGATAAAATATAAAATGAGTTATGAAAGTGTGCATTATACATTTTAAAAATAAGTCTATCAAATTTAGTCATAAGTGGTAAACAAACCATGTATAATGTTCAGTACTTTTAACTGGAGATAATCTTTTTAAATAACAATAATTAATTATGAAAAAATAAGTTAAATTAATAGTTAAATTCTTAATAAGAATTTCAATGCTATCAAATTAGATAATTAAACAAACCTTTATTATGCCTTCTCCTTTGATAATATGACAAAGTATTGCAAGGATGGATTCAGACATTCGACTTCCATAAACCTTCAAAGGCTGTTTGTTCCACAGATTCATCACAGCATGAAAGGCAGCCTATAACACAAAATGAAACAGTAATATCAAAGTTACATTGAAATATTATTACCCACACACTCTGTTTTTGAATTTAAATACACAATAAATAAAATTTCTTAAAATCCTAGAATTTCTTTGTACTGCAGTAATGTAATGTGCTGTTATGCTTTGCTAATTCTGCATGATAAACTGTTAAAGTCTGTTATAAAGATGACAAGCTCCATCTCAATCATTTTAAAACTGTTTGTTTACACAATGATAAAGATTCACTGTGATGTCATATTAAGATTATGATTAAATACTTCATACAATATAAATGATAAATCCAAATACTGTTTAATTTTATCCTTTAAATTGCAATTTATATCCATTCTCTGGTAAATGTACCCAGAAACTTCAATTATTGTTCTACTGAAACCCATGAGAACGTACCTTCTGAGTGCTAATGAGATACTGGACTGGACTGAAAGGAGTGAAACCAGGTTGTGATGACTTGGTTGGTAGGGTGTGGTTTGATTCCAGCACAGTTTTGGGGTTGACCATCTTTTCTACCAGCATCAGCCAGGCATCTAGAAATTCACCTGATCCATCTGAAAAAGAATGAAGGAAAAATATAGACTTGTTAGCCATCAACCAGCAAATTCCAATGCATGCAGACACATAGAAACCAAATCTATTCACATTATTAAATGCTTTGTTTTTCAACTGTATACTCTCAGATAAACATTTATCTTTCAAAACATTTTAAGACATATGCTTGTCAATTTCATCATCATTGAGCATTTATCACTGAACATACTGAACTGAATATTGATCGACAAATACACAAAATTCAGCTTTTTAAAAATCATCCACTGTTGCTTTATGAAAAACTTGCCAATGAAATGAAATGGATTTCTGATATTTTCCACTGAATATATGAAAAATAACCAAGTAATATGTCCTATGTAAAGTGCAAAATGGAATAAGTGATAACAAGAATAACATCAACAACTGTCCACATCTGACAAAACTACATGAAACATGTCTACACGAAAACATGAAGAGTTGTATACGATTTAAATCATTCACATTTTACTTGGCAGTAAACTCTCAGACAAAATATTTCTTTCAAAATACTTAAGATATATGCTTGTCAAATTCATCATCACTGAGCATCTACCATATTTTTAGTACAGAAATAAAAAAATACAACTTGAAAATTCATCAACAAATTTCTCTTTCTCCTATCTAAGATTGACAACAGATGAAATTATCTTTCCATCTATTAATGAAAATAGTTAAATCAAACACAAAAAAAACAACAATTTTTTAACAACCAAAATATTTTAAAGTTTTGTAAAAAAAAAAAAAAAAAAAAAAAAAAAAAAAAAAAAAAAAAAAAGAAAAAAAAAAAAAACAGGAAAAAATGAAATAAAAAGGTGAATAGTATAAAACTAAAGCACAAAAACAGACCAAACTATAAACTATTTCTAGTTTCTATAGGTAGCACACTCTTTTGTCACTCTCAGGTAATAAAGGTGTCTTTCAAAAACTTTCAGACATATGCTTGTCTGTAAATAATCATCATGGAGTGCAAGAAATCAAGACATTGTGCTGCTACCTATACATCAGTTAACATACTGTTAAAAAATAACTGAAGAAGGCACCAACCTGGAAGTTCTGTATGTTCCAGTCCATCTGTCAATGGAACTTTCCCATCCATTGACAAAGCCCATGAGAAAGCTCTGAAGAGTAGAATAGAAACATTTACAAAATACATTATATATAAAAAATAAAAAAAGAATTAAATATTATAAAATTAAAAATCTCTGAAGAAAAACAACAAAAAAGAAACATTTCAATGACTCTAGGTATTATTTTATCGTATCATTTAAGAACATTCTGACATAAAATGTTTATTAAAATGAAATACCAGAGAACTTGTTTACCTTAATTTATTATGAAATGCATGCTTTTTTTTAGTTATTGTAAATGTTGATACAGCTTCTACACTAATGATACCTTTAAATACTACCAATTTTCATAATAAGAAATGTTATAACCTATCTTAATTACATATGTATTTAACATTTTTCTGAAAGTTTGTCATAAAGGTACAATTCAGATTATGTGTTTCATCAAAGCATTTATCAGACACGTGCTTGACATTTAAATCATCATTTGAGTACCAGGAAATAAAATAAAATAATTATAATACAATTTTTCAAAAATCATAAAAAGAACACTGAAAAATTATAACCTTAATGAGAAAATGGTTAATGACTTAAATATTTGTTATTTATAATTAATTTATAATGACACTGAAACATTCCTTCAAATAATTAAAAAAAAAAAAAAAAATACTTGATGGTAAATTATGTTATTTTCTTTGTTTTGAAAATTAAAATACACAAACATACTGGAACAAAGCATCTTGGCCTCCTGATGCTTCAAACATCTGCAACATCAAATGATAGGGCTGCTTCTTCTGGAACAACATAGGTGATGTGAATCCCACAGAACAAACCAGGAATGTCAACCTGAAAATTTAACATGTAACATTAAAGATGTGCTTGAGCAATATGTTTATGCTGCATTTGATCACCGTGAGTTCTGTCTGTTTAATACTTATTACATATTCATGGAACATTTCTATGACAAGTTTCTGTATTTTGGTTTAATACAGAATTTCACAAAAAATTAAATAATAATAATAATAAAATAATAATAATAATAATAATAATATGAAAATAAATAAATAAAAATTTAGCTAGAAAAGATACATTAATGATTACCGTAAACAACAAAAATTCAGTATTTAATGAAAAATTATTATCCTCTGCTTCCAGAAATTTTAGAACAAAGCACATCTTATAAAGACACATAATTAAACAAAGTGGTACAACTCAGATTAGTTTGTTTCAGTCAAAGGTTTCAGACACGTGCTTGACTATTATTTAATCATCACTGTGTACTTTACTGATATTCATCAGTAAATGAAAGTTACAATTATGTCTTCAAACATTTTCATTAATAATAGGTATTTTCACCAAAAACAAAATGCTTTTTCCTGTTAAATAATAAAAAGTTTTTCCTCAAGTTACAAGAATTTAAAAAAAAAAAAAAAAATAATAATAATAATAATAATTAAATAAATGTTTTAATTAGAAAAGATACCTAAATGATTACCTTAAACAAAAATTAAATATTTAATGGAAAATTAGTATCCTCTGCTTTCAGAAAGTTTAGAACAAAACACTGCTTATAAACATAAAGTGGTACAACTCAGATAAGTTTGTTTCAGTCAAAGCTATCAGACATGTGCTTGACTATTATTTAATCATCACTTGTACTTTATTAATATTCACCAGCAAATGTAAGTTATAATTATGTCTTCAAACATTTTCATTTATAATATATATTTTCACCAAAAACAAAATGCTTTCTTTTACCCGTTAAATAATAATAAAAAAATTTAAACAAGTTATAAGAATTTAAAAAAATATAATTTAATAATTGTAATAATAATAATTAAATAAATAAGATGTTTTTAGTTAGAAAAGATGCATAAATGATTGCCATAAACAATAAAAATTAAATATTTAATGAAAAATTATCCTCTGCTTCCAGAAATTTTAGAACAAAGCACAGCTTATAAACACACATAACTAAACAAAGTGGTACAACTTAGATTAGTTTGTTTCAAAGGTTTCAGACACGTGCTTGACTATTATTTAATCATCACTGTGTACTTTACTGATATTCATCAGTAAATGTAAGTTATAATTATGTCTTCAAACATTTTTATTAATATGTATTTTCACCCAAAACAAAATGCTGTTTTTCACCTGTTAAATAATAAACAATTTTCTTAAACACATTAAAAGAAATGAAGATATGCTGCCCCCAACATCATGCATCAAAACCAAACTAGAAAATTAACAGTCTGTGTCTAATGATTTCTAAAATTGAAAATCTAAAAGCTTTCACTGTAATGCTATTTTTCATTTTGAAAAGAATATTCTTTTTCATTTTAACTTCTTTCTAAGAGAAATAAATAATAATTATTATAATAGGCTAAAATGTCATTTACAGATTACTACATTAATCCAGTCATATATGCAGTATATGTACTTTTGATTCACTCTCAGATAAAGTTTTTCTTACAAACCTATTTTCAGACATATGCTTGTCAACTTTTCATCATCATAGAATGGCAAACATCGGATATAAGGAACATAAACATTTCCTTAAATCAATATTCATCAAACTCTTCTAACAACATTATAAATCTTTGAAATAAAAACATACCTGAGCTTTGGCACAGGAGCATATGGTGGAGGAGTCCACAACAGACCATTAGCAAGAAGTTTTGTTAGAGCCTTGGCAACAGCTTTGGCCGCTGGGGTTGGTGCTGCTGGTGAAACCGGAGTTTGGTGATGACTTCGTCTCTGCCTCACTGGAGCTCCAACACATAATTTCACAAGTAAACCAAACAGTTCAGCTAAAGCTCGACCGAGTCTCGATGACACTGACAACAATGGCTTCAACTGTTTTATCTGTGCCTGCAATGTTGGTGAAAGTTTCGACTTCTTGGTGTCTTTATCGGCATTTGCTGAATTATCAGCCACTTCCATTGGCTGTTCTGGGTTTTCAGAAGTTGTCAGTGACTCCATTGCATGACTGACACCATTACTTCCCAGTTCATCTGAACTTCTTGCTAGAGCAGCCGCTTCTTCAGTATCTTTCACTTCTTTCTCAACCTTTTGCTCTTTAGGTAGAATTTTTTCCATGTCAGCTCTGCCGAAATCACAGTCTGGTGGTAAAATGTCTTCACTGCACAATGCAAGAAGCACTGTGCTCTCCCAGACAAGGGAGGTATATAGTCTACTAAGTCCCTGCAGTACTTGTAATCCTAACTCAGAACCCCAGTGGCTTACAGAAATTGTTCGAATGTCAGTCTGGAAGTATATGAACTTAAAAATTATTTTTAGTAAGATTTAAATTAATATGTAATTTTTAAACATTTGTATTATATAATGGTTTATTATAGAAATAAAATATTTCTAAATGAAGTAATTTATGAAATAGCTTACCTATTTAAAATTCACAATTTAAATATATTTAACTTATTTTCTTTTTCTTATGTACTGGAGATATATTAAAAATAAACTTATTCTGAAAGGAGATATTAAGAATTTTATTTTTATACTAAGACAAGTTATTTAATAATAATGATTACACTAACATCAACACTATAACAATTATAAAAGCAGAAGTAATTGTACTAACAATGGTGGTATCAGATTTAATACAGTTCAATGGACTTACCTGACCCATGTTGCAAACATGAACAAACATCATTATGTATGCATGAGCAGCTGAAAGAGCATGTAGAAGTGGGGTGGCCTGTGGAGAGAAAGTGGCATCTTGTATATTGGTCACACTGGCCAGTTCGTGCAGCAGAACTGATCCACCTGGTGGTTCAAGAGGTTTGTGCAGAGGCTCCAAAGTCTGTAGTACTTCCATGAGGTGAAGCAAACCCTGTTTCAAAACCTGAGGTTCTCTTGACAAACTCTGAAGAAAAAGAGAAAGAAATATTGCTTTGTTTTCATTTTCTCTTTCTTTCAGTTTCAACAACCACAACGTTCCGAACCACTGATGATTAATAACAGAACTCAGTTAAATGAAAAGACTGGTTAACATCAAAGTTATTATTTTCTGTTTTCTAACTTAGTATTTCTTTTTTATTAAGTAATTTTAAAACTCCATTTAGAAACTCATTACAAGAAAGAAAAAGATTCTCAACTGATAAATAAATGTTTAAGAAGACTTCACTATAATTGTTTTTTATTTGTTGTGATTATTATGTATTTATAAAAATAAGAATTATTACATATACTCTCTAAATAACTTAATATAATGCAAAATAAAATTAAACACACCAGGATAACTTTGCAGACAATAGCAACCGATTGGCATGCTTGAGAAGCAGGAAAGTCTATAGGTAGATTGGGCAAACCAAGAATACCCATAAGTGGCAGAAGACCTTTCTGAGCCACAAACTCTCGACAGTGGTCATCAGTTGAATTGTTGCTCAGAATTGCTTCCACAAACTTCATCTGAAAAAAATATCAATAATTAAATTATTGAAACTCAAAATAAAGTAAGAAAAGAAATGACTTGTTTAAAAGCAGGTTTTTAATCTACTATTAAGTGACGTGGCAGTTAAAGGCTACACAGATTTAAAAAAAAAAATTAAAAAAATTCACAGCATGATTATATGCACTTCATTATGTTGTGCTAGAATTAATTTACATGAAAATAATAAATAATCACAATATATTTTTCCAGCACATTTAATTTTGCATTGATTTATTCCTGACAGATATTGTATCTGACTGGAGTTCAAAGCAATGCAAAGAAAGGGGAACATTTTTCAATTTTTTATTTCAATGAATGTCTGAATAACATTAGTTACTGAGGTTTTGCTTGCTGGTGGGATGTTGTTGTTGGTGGTGGTGGTGTTATTTTTGTTATTGTTTTATTATAATTTATATATTTTATGAGAAATAACTTACCACATTGAGAACATAGTCCATCAAAGGAATAGCTTGTCGATCCTGAGATGAGGCAGTAGTTCTGGAAAATATGAATCACAGTTTCATAATTTCTGATCAAAATATTAATAAGTATTTATGCAATGTACCTAGTTAGATGAACTTAATTTTGAAAAAAAATTCTTCTGATTCAAATACGGGTTACACCACATCTTGCTAGGCTGATAAAGATTACAATTATATTTTATAATAGTAACTAATTATTTCAACGTAAATTAACATCATTCACACTTCTTAATAAAAGTAATTTGAAATGAGGAACAGTAACTTCTAATTTTTTTTAACAAAAAGTGCTTTCTAAAAATCTGTTCATAAAAAATGAAATATATATTTCCTTTTATGCAAGGCATCCCCATTAATTTGAAGTGTTAATTTTAACTATAGCTTTTTTAAAAATAAAAATATAAACATCTTTATTCAGTAACAATTAAATGTGCATGTCCTTACTGCATGACATCCCCAGGATGCTTGGACATGGCAGGATCATTTGTGGCAGTGTGAATGTCATCATCTTCCTCATCTTCATCTGATGATCCAGCATCATTTGGCTGTGGAGAACGCACAGAGAGTGCCAAATTCTGTTCAGCTTTCGGCTGCTGTTTCTGGCACACATACTTAGGGTCACGACCCATAGCACAAACCTCTTCAAGCAACTGCAAAAAAAAAAAAAATATCTTAATACGTTTGTTTCTATCACTTTGTATTGTTTTGTATTATTATTTTTTAGATAAAAATAATATTAATGCATCTATTAAATCCAGTAAGAAGTCAGAATTTTCCCCTAAGCTGTTAACCTAAAAATTAACTGAATTTTCACTCTTTTTTGATTAAATGCATACCAGTAGGCAGAACAACCTGGTTATTTTTTATATAGGTATATTGGTAAAGAAAGCATCATTCAATACAGTTCAGATTAATTGTTTCGGTCAAAGTTTTCACAGCATCTTATTACTGATATTCAATGAATGTTTACTAAAAAACCAAAAGTCATGTTGAACTTGTAAAAATTAAATTAATACCTTTATTATAGCTTTAGTGGCATCTGTTCTCAATGAAGGCTGGTGTCTCATCAGTTCATCCATTGCATTTCCAAGATTGCTTGCTGTATCACCTTTGAAAAGATAGAACAGAAATACATTTTTCTTCCACATTTTTATAATCCAGAATGGACATTAACAGCAGAATTGTCATTTGATGTTCCGTTAAAACATTTTTGCTGTGATTACTTTCTCAGGTGAGAGCATTTAAAATAATAAAATTATCTTGCACTGAACTAAGATATTTTAAGATGTGTTAATGGAAGGGATTAATATGTTATTTTACCAAAAGGATCAGAACTTCGACGTCTTCTCATTGCTGGCAGGTAGTCAGGAGACAGCAGAACTTTAAACAGTCTATCAAAAGGTCGACATGCCACAAATGCTTCAAGGCCACGGGTGTTCAAACACAATGCACTGAAAACATTTGGCAGAGATGCCAAAACTTCTCTTGTCGCAGGCACCTGAAATATCCATCACAATTACATTATAACACAGCCAATATTAAATGTTGTCAGAAATACATATATAAATGTGTATAGTATTGTAACTATGTAGGTTTTATCCCGTATAACATAAAACAATGTGGTTAAAAATACTTAAGGCCGAAATAAGTCAAATGTTAAAGATGAAGAAATAAAATATAAGCAGATATTTACATCTTTTATGAGCAAAGCATGGAGAACGACGTCAGTAAGGCCTTTATCCTGCAGTGAAGACAACAGAGAAGGCTCCTGGAACACGTACACTGTCACCACATCAGTGGCTACAAAAAATAATATCACCAGTTTAATACAGATCAGTCATCACAGATTTTACATTCTCGTTACTTTAAATCTAATAAACAAAATGAAGAGAAAAAAAAGATTTACCTGGGTTTTTAATATTACTACTTTCCACCTCTAATAAAATAAATATTTTATCGTCCAGAGCTGGGATTAGAGTTAAAGAAATTTACCTTTTTGTCACACAATACTGAGCATAACAATTTTTTTTCTCTCTCTCTTTTTTAAGTTTTCATAATCAGTTTGCAGTGTACAGAGAATTTTACTTTTCATATAGATATAAATAAATAAAAGTTGGATAACACTATGTATTCTGTTTTGTCAAATTATTTCTAAAAATTATAGTCTCTAGAGACAATGTATAGAAAAAACTGTTACAAACTTACCAAGTAAAAACAAAGACGGTCCATAGTATTCTGCATTGCTGATTATGTGTTTTAAAGACTTGGGTAAAGAACCATCCATTACTGAAAGTAAAAATAAAAATTAATTTATAAACTAGTAAACAAACTGGCACCAAAAATATATTGAACATGTATGTACTAAGATAACTGTACTGATATTTTAACATTCAATGAAACACCCACCCACTCACTCTCCCCATCCATACTAACCAACTCAAACCTTTTTTAACAACTCGAAAGGAGAATTTGTATCAAAATTTAAATTTGTAACTTCTGCTTTAAGTATTCATAGGACAAATCATCACAGCTTCTAAATACATATTCATGAAAACATAATGCAAAATAATTCACAATAAATATGGTACAGCTCAGATTGGTTTGTTTCAGTCACAGTTTTCAGACACGTGCTTGACTATTAAAAATCATCACTGCTTACCTCTTATTGATGTTCAACAGTTATTGTAGATTATGTTAAGTACCCATTTTCATAAAATACCTTTATTTAAGAGTTTGCAATAATTTATTGTAACAACTAAAGTTGTTTCCCCCCACACACTAATATGTTTTCATCAAAGATTTCAATTTATGTCTGTGTATTTAATTTTTGCCAGTAATGTCAAAAAATGTATTATACTAATTCTATTTTATCTTTTTTATTTATTATTTTATTCTTATTTTGTAACAATATACTTACAGTGTCTAATACTTTCTGCAAAAGTTGTGTCTGGAATAGCTTTTTTAAGAAAGTTCAGCATGGATTTCAAAAGAGCAGCTCTTTGTGGAAAGCATTGAACACCTATTTATTAAAAATTAAAATGAAACCAAATTAGCTGAAAAAAATAACATATTTAATAATAATAATCATAAATAAAAATTTTATTTTTCAAAAGCAAAATGTCCGAATTATTTTTTTTTTTTTTTGAAATCTTTGTTTCATTGCTTTTATATATATATATATATATATATATATAATAAGGAGTGACACAATTTGACAACCACAAAATTCAAGATAACAAAATTATATTAATTAGAGAAAATGCTAATGCTTTTAATCACCTGGCACAGGACTGTCTAACTCTGCGGTTGTTGATGGAGGTGATGACACTGAGGTGAAGCTGTCTGTACTCTGGATCATGTCCGTGTCCATCGGAGTTGGTGGTGACTCTGGTTGTGAATCCTCACTAACTGTGCGCCTAGCTGGCCGGATTACATAAGGCTGTTCCTTCTTGCAAATTCCTACTTCATGCTGTTTTTTGAAAATTAAATTAAACAGGAATAAAATTAAATTTAAAAAAAAAATGCAAAATTCAAAATTAAATGAAAATAAAACACTAAAAGATTCTGTTCAAGAAATAATTTTATAGGAAAACCTGATTGTATGCTCTTTTTTTTCCAGTTTTATTTTTTGTTAATATCTGAAAGAAATTTTTAAATTTTTATTCATACATACAACTAAATAATATTCATTTATTTATTTATTTCTGTTAACAATAATTAAAAATAAGATTTAAATTACCTCCAGTCTGTTGATAAATGCCTGTAAACATCCATGTGCTTGAAATGCTGCCATATCCAAGTTTGTAATGAGATCAATTACACGTACAGCTCTTGTCACAAACTGAAATGAATTCACTTTTCTTACATTTCTTATAACATTCCACATATAAGTAACTGTATGTTATGCAGGAATAAGTCAAATAATATATGAAGCCAAGACAATCTGAGTCATTAATTTTTGTCAATATAACTATTAAAGAATCAAGACAGATGAAAATAAGATGAATTCCATTTAGTTTTACTATACAATAAAATTACTTTATACTTTAAAAAGATTTAAAAAAAAAGGAGATGAGGTTAATGTAATATATAACTTACTGTAATATGCTCCTGGCCTTGTGCATACCAGTTGATCACATTGAGCAAGGCCTCCATCATTCCACATGACACCAGTGCTTCAACTCCTGAAACAGAATTGAAATATTTGCCTACTTAAACACTACTGAACATGTGACAAAACTTTTTATAAAATAAATAAGAATAATTTAATAAATATATGACAATCAATAAATTTAAGAACAATTCAGTACATACCACAAATAATATATATAATTTTTTTTTTATAAAAGGGTCTTACTTTAAATCAAATTAATAATTTGTGTTGTATTTGCTTTGAAGGGTAACTGAATTTCACAGCAAAAAAACCCCAAAACCCCCCAAAAAACCAAAACCCTAAAATGTGCTGTTACCTACTGTTCTTGTATGTTTAATCATTAGCTAAATGTGTATGTATACTAGTATTTAGGCAATATACAACATCACTTATTGTCTTTTAAAATATAAATGCTGCACAAACCATTTTCATAGCTGGCCAAGTGATAAAGGAAAGAGAACAGGGCAGTGGCATACTGTTGTGGATAGGCTTCCAGTTCAGGATCTGAAAAATACAAGTATGTTTTTATATTAATTTGTTCCAAATGTCAGAAAAATGTAACTACAAATTATGACTCAAAAAGTAACAATTAAGAAAGAAAATAATAAGCAAAAATATTAAATACAAAAAATCATCTCCTCTTTACAAAAAAACCCACACAAAAACAACAACCAATGAACACTCACCTATCATATGCTGTATACACTGTCGAACAAGTCTGGGCAGAAAACCATGGTATGATGATGCACCAGTGGCATCAATAATACTGTTCAACCTAGAGAACATAATTTAAAAAAAAAATGATTGTATATATTATTAGAGAATGAAAAAATGCTTAATACCAGACAGAAGTTACAAAATTCTGAATCACCTCTATTAACTTTTAACACTAACACACATTAACCCTTTCCTTGCAATAAGCAGTTATGTCCCCCAAAATTCTATTACCATAAACTGTAGAAAGTGGATTTACCCAGCCCCACAAAACAGAAAGTTAAAAACCTGTAACATCATAGCAGCCCAGAAGTGATTAATATGAATTCTATTTCTTGATACATAACTAACATTATTATGGGAATGACTATAAAAGAGTTAAATGTTTTCTACATAAACTTACTTTGGATTTCTTTCCAGATGAATTATGGACGTCAGTGTTCTCAAAGCAGCAGCTTTTATGTCCTGTAAAAAAAATATTTTAATATATAAATTTATTTATTTTCGAAATGTTAGCAAGTTAAGTTTTAATGTGGAGTAACATAAAACAAAAATTGTTTTCAACAGAAAGAACAAAAAAGAAATAATTGATTTTACTGATAAGTACTTACAACTAGAACAAAGTCTTCAAGTTCTATTATGTCAACCAGTTCTTCAATTAAACCTGGGTATAGTATCACATTCAAATTTTCTTGTATAGCATTGGAATAAACTGCAATTATAATAAATAAAATATAGCTATGAAATGCAAAAACAAAATATAAATAAATAAATAAATAAATAAATAAATAATAATAATAATAATAATAATAATAATAATAATAATAATAATAATAATAATAATAATAATAATAATAATAATAAAAAAATAATAATAATAGATCAGTAATTATTACACTTTTTTTTCTTTATCATTCAATTAAAATCCACCATGTGATCAGAAATTAATTTCACTTAGTACTATAAAATACTGTAAACAAATTAAAAACCACCCAAATCAAAAGCTATTTTTGAAATTTCAGATGATCAAGGTATTGTAATTTATTTTCCAAATAATTCAATCATCATATTACATGTTCTTACCTAAAATTGCAATTGCTTGGAGCCTAGCCTGTACACATTGAACTCTGGCCTCATATTTCGAGAAGAGATGTGCTAGTCGAATGTGGGTGTATAGGAGAACCTGAAATATTAAAATTTAAAAATTCATTTGATATTTATTTTAAAAATGGAATCATTGCTTGTGAAGACAATTGTAAACAAAATGAAAATACTGAGACAGACATTTAAAATGAAAACGCAGACAGATATTAATTAGTTTGAATCTCTACACTGGATACAGAAATTTATATAAATCTTTTGAAAATCCATAATTATAGCTGTCACTGTTATTTTTATTGAAATATTCAGAAACCACATATATACTTCTTATGGGAGAACTTTTTTTTTATTATTACAACACAAGTAATAAAAATAGACAAATTTGCATTTATTTTCTTAATTTCCAATGTCCAATGACTAATTATTTAACAGAGTTTATACAGACCTGTTTATCTGGAGGGATACTGTAGGTCTCAAGTTGTTCCATAATTGTAGATGGGAGATCAGCAGCTTTATCAACATTGTCCATGTGAATACTCTGGATACTGTTTGAAGGCTGTTTTTAATAATAATAAAAATAATAATAAATATAATTTGGGTTATAGCTGTTAAAATTAATATATCTCCAAGACAGAAATGATTTAGTCTTATAATTTTCAGTTTATTATCTTCTTTTTCTAAAACTTTCTGGATTCTTTCAGTTACAACATTTACTCCATTCTATACAATAAATTTCTTTCTTTTTTTTTTCTCTGTGCTTTTGTCTGATTTTCAAGTGTAAGAAATGTTGCAGATACAAGTTATTTTTCATTGGTACATTTGCTACAGACACACTTACCTTTTTCCCTGATTTATCATCTTTGTGTTCGGTGTAAAATTCAAAATGCAGTGTTGTTGCACTTGCAGGAAAATGCTGAGAAAACAGTAACATGAGAACAAGATTATAAATCTTACAGTACAGAGCAGGTTTAATGAAGTGAATGCGTACAAGTGAAATCTGTCCAACAAATTATTAAGAAACCAAAAACTGTTTCATTTATGTCTTAAATGACAAAATACTTCAGATGGGTTTGATAAGTACATTTTCCTTTAACAGCAAGGATATTATAATTTCTAACTTCATATTGTTTAAAAAGTTTATTAAAAAAAAAAAATAATAGTAATTTTCAAAGAAATGGTAAAATATGTGCACATGTTAATTGTACTATTGCAAAATATATTTTTTCTCTAGAAGAACTGTTCTATCAAAGCAACTTAAGATAAAAAGGACAGTAAATAACACTTACTGAAATAGGCACATTTTTACAGCAATCAGCTAAACCAAATTCATTCTCTTTACCTCCCCAGCTCTAGAATATAATTAAACACAATGAAAGCTTCAAATTTATCATCTTACACATTATGGTGATTAGGCTATTATTTTATTTATTTCAAAACACAAACAATTAAATTATTAAAAACAAAATAAAATAAATTAATTATATAAATAAAATAATAATAAAATACAATACTATTCACTAAAAACTTTTATTGTAATAGTGATAACTTCACCTTCTTTAAAGAATAAATCACTAAAATCTATTTCTGAAAGTATTCACATTTAAATGACTATAAACAATTTACAAAACATAACTTACTTCAGCTAGGTGTGTCAATCTGATAAGCAGTGCTTGTTTCTTATCTGGATTCAAGCGAGTAATAAAGTTTGATCTTTTGCTGAAATGAAAATAAATATGTACACTCAGTCTTTCATAAAATTAACATAATTAAATGATTATGTTTACATACCGATATATAGATTATAATAAATAAAAATGTTTATCACATCTCCAAAATTTCAAAAAAATAAATAAATAAATATGAAATGAATGTTATACAGTTATTAACAATGGAATACAAATGTTTACAGAACAAGTTAATTTTAAAGAGCGTTTTTTTTTTTTTTTTTTTTTTTTTTTTTTTTTTTTTAAACTATGAACAATAAATTTCAAATTTACCTGAAAACATAGAGCAAATTGAGAACACCAAGTACAACTGTCATGTCACATGATATCAGCAGAGTGGTGAGGTGCTCCATGGAGTTGTACAGGTGACGAGAAAAGCTGTGTTCTATCAGAAGTGCTGTAAAGCGCAACACTTCTAACAGCAACGTTTTCAGCTACAAAACAAAAACATTCTTTTAAAAATGTATGTAATGAAATAAAAATGAATAAGTACATGCAAATTACTGATTATTTTCAAAAGAAAAAAAAAAAAGAAAGAAAGAAGCAAAACAAGAAACAGTTCAACATCAAACAAATTTTATTCTTTTTTCTTTCAAAATGTATTAATGTATGCATAATAATTTAGTTTTCTGTGAAAGTGGTAAATAAACAAAATATCCAAAACAAATATTTCATATAATATTGTAAGTCAAATTACAAAATCTTTTCAGTATCAAACAAATGCTATCCTTTTCTTCCTTTCAAAATTTATTAACATCTGGATAATAATTTATTATCTCATAAATTATAAAAAATCAAACATCTGTGCAACCTAACAAATCAAAATATCAATTAAGTCATTATTTGCTTTCTTTTCTGAAATTTTGTAATATTTCATTTAATAACCTAATGATTTACCTTTTCATTGCCAGCAATATCACAAGCCAAGGTCCATTTCTTGTCTTCTTGAATTTTGCATGCTTTTTCCAAAACATTGTCAAAAAGGTCCAGAATGTCAGACCAATGGTACAGCTCACACTAAATGATTAAAAAATGAGTTAGCATTTGGTGTGTCTAAGTGTCTCTGTACAGGTAGTTATGGATATTTGGATAGTAATTTATCATATATCCAACAAACTATTATGTAATAATAGAGAAGTTACACAAACTGTAAAAATAGCATTACCAAATCAATTCTTAAAAAATTAAAATAAAAAATAAAAATCCATATGGAAAGAGTTAAAATAATTGTTTTAGAACAATTTTTGTGCGATGGCATGAGCAGTTATAAATTGACATTTTTCAGCATACAGGATAGACAATACAATAAAACTTTGCACAATTATTACCTTGCCAAATGTCCATGTTTTCACTGATTTTAATTCCTGCAATAGATTTTCATCTGCAGACTTTATTTTTTCTATGAGCACCCGACAATCTGCAGGCTGAAATTAAAAATATATATTTTTTAAAGCTGCATTTTAAATTTTTGGGTAGTACACATCATGATACATCTCATTTAATATCAGCCCAATACAGACAACACAAATTACTATCTCCTGCCAATTTTTAGACATAATCAGCCAAAAATAATAAAAGAAATGGAAATATTATCAATTGAGACTTAAATTTACTTTTTTTTAAAAAGGAGTGATTAAGTATTTTTAATTAAAGTGCTTTTTCTTAGGAGTTTCTGCACAAAAAGTTTCAGTAAATGATAGTAAATTTTTAACAGCCTGCATGTAATAATAAATTAGTCTGTGGACATTAATTTTCCACAGCACATAACAGATTACACTCAATAATCATGTGACAGATGAAAGGACTACATGTACAGTCATTTTGGTTGCAGATGTATAAATAAAAAAATACATTTTAACGTTTTACAGAATACTTCGATTTTAAAATGTTAAAATTATTTAAGAATAAAACTTACAACTTCAGTAGTGGACTTCTTCAATTTTGTTCGGTCAATCTTCATTTTGGTTTTGAAACTATGCCAAATTCTGAAACCAAAACAATCATTATAATTTTGGTATATTTTAAATAACTTTAATGGAAATTAATCTAAAATAATTTTGAAAAATATATTCCGTGATAAACAGTAACATACCTATAACAGGAAATAAAACCCTTCTAAATCTACATTGATATATTTTTAAGTGTCAAAGTCAACATCCAATATTATACTAAACAGTTTCAAAATTGACAATTAAATAATGAACCAAAAACTGCACCCTGTAATATTATATCCAGGGTAGGAATAAATTTGTAATCAAAATTCGCTCTCATTTTAATAAATCTTTTGTGCAGAATCAGCAATTTACGATAATTTGTTCTAGGTAACAACCATTCAGGTAGTAATCACAAGTCAAAAATGGGTTTCATCTGCACAAAACAGAATCATAGATAATGTTACAACAGTAGCATTATGCTAGAGAAATACAAAGTAACAGAATATAATACGACATATGTCCAGCTCTACATGCAAGCTGATTACTTAAATTAGACAATCATACTTCATATCATTAATAATGTCAATGCCTACAACGCAGAACAAGTTTCAAACATAACAGTTAATATTACATCTAATGTATGACAGTTGTAAACGTTAATAATGAAAATTTAAAAATAAATTTCTTTTGTTAGACATGTTTTTTTCTCCAAAACACTCATACTGGAAAGAATATCTGCAGTTCAACTAATTTCATCATTTTTATTCTATGCTTTGCCACTCATTAAATTTTGCTATTAACATTAAACACTGTTAAGAAACATTATATTTAACTTAATAATAGGGTTAGTGTTTTTATCTTTCATTTCAATGTTTTAATATTACTACTACCAGGTATATGATAAAAGCTGTTGCTGTACTGAAATTGAAGGTCGCCCAACTGCTGTGATGCATTTTTGTGCTCCATGGTGGGGGGGGGTTCCCTCTTTCTCTTTTCTGTTTCATCATTATTTTTTTGTATGTATTCCAAAACAAAATTCATCATGACTTAGCATACATATTCAGCTTCATCTCTGTATTTGTTTATTGACATGTGATAAATCACAGACAAATTTATGGTTTCAAAATAATTGTCATGTAAGATTAGCTTTAAATAGGTACTGTTTACACATTCCTCTCACAGTCTGCCAAAATTCATACAGATATTTAGGGCATCAGGTACTTAATTTTGGAAACTAAAATGTGTGGTGTTCTCAGCAAATGATGCGGCCAAAGTTATTACCATTGCTGCCAATGTCTGAAAAGTTTGATTTTTCATTCAGTTTGCACGATTTAGTAATTATGTAGCATATTTAAATGTTTAAATTATGAAGACAATTCTTAGCAATCTTCTTTATATCTAATCTGTGTAATGAAGTCATTAGGCAAATTAATGCTAATTGATATATAAAATTAAATTTTAAAAAATGAATGTCAGCAAAATACTTGAAAATGTAGAGGCCTCTACAACTTTCAATTTTGAAATATGATCTTTCTGTATACTGATTTGAATTCTATACTGCTAATTAGTTGTTAATAAATTAATCAAAATTCACAAGTGTTAGTAGTTATGTGCAGAAAACTGCAATGCCCAGCAGCTATGTTGCAGTAATTGGCTGTTACATTTCACCCATATCTTGCTTGAGGACTTGCTTGCTTTTCACTGTTGTATGTTATTTCTGGGGGATTCCAGCATAAAAACACAGGCAGGAAATTCATAAGCATTCTCGATTTGGTTTTTCTGTATCTATACTTGGTGGGGTTTTTTAAATCACAAATTTTCAACACACTCAAATCAGTTAAGTTAAAAATGTGACACAAATGAAAAATAGCTGGAATTTTCAAATACTTTTTCATCTTATTGTCTTTGAAATTCTATGAAGCAATGGTAAGTAGGGCAATTGTCTTGACCGCTTGAAACATGGTCAGCAGACCAAACTTCCTGCTTAATGACTCACTCTTTTTAAATTACTTACATCTTTCATAAGAATGATTTTTTCTTTGTTTTTCAGATTTCTTTTTTTTTTTTTTTTTTTTTTTTTTTTTTTTTTTTTTTTTTTAGCAATTTTCAGTCACAAACCTCAACTGTCTTAAATAAGCACTTATTACTGGATTTGAAATTACTGTTACTTCCTTAATATTCAACACTTTCACTTGATGTCATTTTAAAGGGGTTTCCAAGCCCTTTCCAAACATTATTTGCTTTCAGGGGTTTGAAAGTTGTGTCCAAATACTAGTAGTTTCAGCAAAGAGCTTTAAAATAATGTATAGCTCTAGAACTCACCAAAAGCTTCATTTTGATATATAATACATGTATGTTGCTTTGAAACTATATAAGATATTCAGTGTTTATGTTGCCAATTGGCTGAAAATGAAATGAATCAGTTTCTTTATAGATTCTGAAGGAAAAAATACTGGCAAACTTTAATCAGATAAACCTCATTACACTTCACATCAGTGCTATCAGATATATCTTGGTGTCATTTTAGTCTGCTATTCTTTCTCTCTCTCTCTTTGAAATGATGTATTATTGTGTAGAGAAATGATACTTTATAAACAATTTTATCACATACCTGCTACTATTGGTACGAAAGTGTACAAATTTAAATGACTCACCTACAGGGCTCTATGATGACAATTTCTAATAATAAGTGTATGGTAAGTTCCAGGATAAATATAAATATATAATAAGTAAACTGCTAGACTACTGATCTACTAGTACCACGTGGTTAAATAAATATAAATTAAAAATTCTCAGAAAACACCATCCAAATTTAATTACATAAAGAAGCTCTTCAAGAATCACCGATGCTTAAAAAATATATTCGTAACATTATGTAACAAAAGTTGCACCTAGAAATAATTAAATTAAAAAACCACAAACATGCCAAACCAAACGACGAAACGTGTAAATTTTTTTTCATGTTGTGGATCAAAAATGGCGGAAACAATATATTCCCTTCACGAAAGCATCTTGAAAGAAATTTAATATGATATAATTTAACGGAAGAATAGTTTTAAATTATCTATTATTATTACTGCTGCATCAAAATCGGTGTCATCAACAATACGACATAAATTGATTACTAATAAACAAAACTTACGCATAACTCGGCAGCCATCTTTCTGGCTGATTAGTGCCCGTATGTCGTAGATTGCACCGTTTTCGAGATGTTTCGTTTTCTGTGTTAATTCGACCCTTCAAATATGTGCCCCTAAACCTTAAATCCCGGTTTCTTGTTACGAAATAAAAATAAAACATAATTAAAAAAACAAAAACCAACAAAACAAAAATTGCATGTCACATAGCAGAAGAAGAAGAAAATTCGAACGTTTTAAAATAACAATACAACTACATTACTAGTAACAACAGAAATATTCACCACAACTGTAATAATAATTACTTTAAAAAAGTGAAATGGAAAAACATTTAAAAATACAATGTTTAATACAAATATATAAATCAAGTATTCTTGGATGGATCCACCCGATGGATGTAGCTGTCGATTGCACTAGCAGCACATTATACTTAAATTTCAAACTGGAATTGTTTATGCAAATTAGGATAATCACATAATGATAATGTATATCTTGCCCCTTTCATCCAAAAGTTGGGTGCATTATTTATTTGCATCCTCAGGCGCTTCACAAGTATTATATCTGAATCAATTACTACTTGCTTGCTGGTATGCGGATAGTCAGAGAACTGATTTACATATTTACATTGCCTGCACTGTGTAATCGAAAGTTATCAACAAAATCGAAACTAATAGAATTGGCTATATTGGGAGGAAGAATCTAGGTGCTATTATGTTATGGTCGAAAAAAGTTCAATGACTGTGTCTCCGAACATTTTTACTTCCGTGTTGTCATAATGCAATTAATATTATACATGTAGACATATAAATTGGAAGAATAATTATGTGTTGTTAATAGTATTCTACTGCAATATATTTATGAAAAACGAAAATCAGAAAATTAAGCTAATCAGTATGTATGTACAGATTTTAATTTGATTTTATATGGCCAGTAGTTCTAAATGTAAATTTATGATTATGATAATAAATACAACTAAATATGAATTGATTGACTGACTGACTGACTAATCAATTAATTAACAAATATGTATATATAAAACTCACTGATTTTTCAAAAATAATAAACGTTTTTATAGGCAACCAAGCAATTATGTTTTGTTGTTGATGAAATGTTAACTATGTTCAAATTAGAAACTCACTTGGGGTTATGCAATCTTCTTTCGTAAGATGTAAAAAGCTGCTTTAGTATTCAACAGTATTATAGCTTGTGGCACGTACACAGCAGATAAACTACCGGATTGAGATAAGTGTTTACTGATACAAAGAAATTTCAGCATCAGGATTTCACGGTAAATTAATTTGGAAGTGGCGAGCGAAACTACTAAAGCCTAGTAAATGTAGAGTTCCAGGAATGTAATATACGATGATTATCATTATGCTGTTTAAGTAAACGCGCGCGCGCATGCACGCACACACACACATACACACAAAGAAGAAGAAGTTGAAAAAAATAACAATATAGAAAACAAAATATTAGAAAATAAATACAAAATGTAAATTGCTATATTATTGAGAAATTTTAAAATGTTAGACATTTTCATTACTATTAAGGGGCAGTAACTCATGAATAGTAATTATATTTTCTATAAATCTCGCTCTCCTCACCTATATGTTTGTATGTATACATATATATACACACACACACACATATACACAAAACATCCAAAAGCAAAGGAAAGTATCACTATCAGTTTTTCATTGTTAACTCAACAAAAATATTGAAGACTTCATTAACATTACATAAAGCCTGAGCATTATTATTATATATTTTTTTTTTTTAGAAAAGCTATTTGTAATTTTTAGATTCCATTTTTATTTTAAAAACAGATTTCTGTGTGTTTTACAAATAAGTGAACAAATATTTTATTCAATTTATGATTGTATAGCAATTTTATTTGACTTTATTTCAATACTGATTATTAAATTACTGTTGTTTCCTGTCTGTACAAAACACAACAGCAAAATAAATTTACATCAGGAAGATAAGTAGGCCTACTGGCCATTAAATAATGAAAATTATTTTATGTTCAGTTTTGTTTTAATTATATAAATATTTTAATTCATGCTTTGTAACATGGAACTCATGAGGAATTTCAATATTTACATAAATTTATACAACTTCAACATACTAGGTTTACCAAAAATATATACAGTATTAACCAGTATTAAATTGAAATGTATTTAAAAATAATAATAATAATAAAAAAACGTATTATTTGTTAAGCCATCCATCTTTCATTAATTTTCAGAGTAAATAATGATAAACAAAATTAACTTAACAAATATTTACAAACATGGTGAAGTTGATGATTATTTTTTATTACTTTTATTTATTATTATTTCATTATTATCTATGCACATATATATATATGTGTATATATATTATTTATTTATTTATTTATTTTGCAACAGGAGCTAAAGAACATTTCTGCAGATCAAGGTTTGGCATGGATGCGTTCTTGCCTTCAGTTTTAAGCAGTCCTGCAGATATTCTTGATAACCCAGATCTGATTCTCACTAGTTTCTCATCTGAAGTCAACACCTCTGATCTTTCAGCGTCCAGTAATCTTGATCTTTGTCTGGAATGTGAAGAAGATGGTGGAAGTACATCCATGGCACCAAGCAGCGATTTGTTTTTGTCTCATCAATTTACAGATGAAAATGTTCGACTTGCAATAACATTTCCCAGTCCGAGCTCGAGCATTGTTACTGAAGAAGATACCATTTTATGTAGTCTTTGTGATAAGACTTTTAGTAAAGAGAAACTGCTGTTCAGACATCTGAAAGAAGCTCATGGGATGAAGAAGAATTACACGTGTGATATTTGTCCATACGCAGCTAATTCATCACGACTTCTCTCTCGACACAAAGCTGCAAAGCATGGCATTTCAAAAGAGAGGAAATCGAGAAGTGTTTCCATAGCTACAGTCAGTTCTGCAGTAAAAAGATCTCTGAACTGTGATAAAATATTTATAAATACAAATTATCGAAAAAATGAAGCAGATGCAAGTTCAAGAGTAAATTGTGCAATTAGGAAAACTGAAGATAATAATGAAATTGTCACTGATAACAGTACATTACCTAATAACAATACAGCTCTGAATGTCAGTATACCAACTAATAGTGATGTAATTCCAGAGCAAATCATTGTTAATGTAAATAAATCAGTTCAAAGAAATTATTTATTAAATACAAACTGCCCTGACATTAACCAACCAATCTGTGGTTCACAAACAGCTGTGATCAAACAGTCGGTTAATATTTTCAGTTCAGATAATGAGATCAGTGAGAACGGGAACAAAGTAAAAAATTCTTATCCATGTGATGCGTGTTCATACATTGCTAAAAGTAAGAGATTATTGAAATATCATGCAAAAACAATGCATAATCCTCTTCGTGAGTCATTTAAATGTGTTCAGTGTAGTTACACTTGTCAGCAGAAGAGAACTCTGGATCAACACACAGCTAAACAACATGGTGGAGGCAAATCTGAGATCTGTGATAAATGTAACAAAACATTTTATTCTTCATCTGCATTAAAACGTCATTTGTTAATTCACACTGATAAAAAACAGTTTGTTTGTTCAGTAAATTCATGTTCGAAAGCTTTTAAAACTGCAGGGGATTTGGGTAATCACAGAAGAAAGGTACATTCTGTTTCACAAGCTGCTGGGGACGGAGATGATGCAAAGAAGAAAGGTGTTAAGAAATACGTGTGTGACTTTTCTGGATGTGGAAAAGCTTTCAGAGACAGAAATAATCTAAAAACTCATCAGTGTTTGCACTCTGGTGAAAAGCCATTGAAATGTCCTCTGTGTTCTTTTTGTTGTGTTCAGAAAACATCTTTAGACTATCACAAGAAAACACATCACTTATAGTAAATAATTATTAAATAATAAATAAATTTAAAAGCAAAAGCTGTATGATTTGTTGTCACTGATAGTGAAGCTGAAGGAAGAATACTGTTTAAGTTTACATTTATTTTTAAATTAACTAGAATTATATTGAGTCAGTTACTATTGTTTGCTGGTACCTGAAAATTAGAGATCTGTAAAGTAACAATAATAAACACACACACACACACAGACACACACACACGCATATACACACACACACACACACACATGGTATGACAAATAGCTTCAGTATTTAAATACTTTTATCTCAGTGTTTTGCTGATAAGCACCGAGGCAAGTCTTTGGTAATAGTAGAATATGACAATAGGTTAATGAGCTCAAAGTTCCTATTTTATTTTGCTTAAATAAAAAAAACATGACAAAACAAAAATAAATAACAAAAACTGTTAATGTTAAAAGGCATAAAGTTTACCTGTAGTAATGTTGCTAAAATGAATTTTTAAAGTACTAAATAAATAAAACAAATTAAAAAAAAAAAAAAAAACATAATTTACCTTCTAAATGAATAAACAAATTCAAATTTTAAATTTATATATTAATTTAATAGTTAATGAATTATGATTTCTCTCTAACTTTGACAGGAAACTCTAGACTTTGGGGGCCATAAGGGTTGATTTGCCTTGCATTTTACCAGATAAAACCACAAGTACAAATATCTTACTTTGCCAAAATTGTCCCCACATTTTTGCCTGAATCTGATAGTGGCCATCCCTTGCCCCTTTAAATGAATGGATGTTTCATGACACCCCAGCAAAAAAAAAAATGTATTGGCTGTTGGGTGTCAAACAATGGCACCCTTGCTTTTTTGAGTTGTAGACTCATGTTATGTTTTGTTATCACTAAAGCCTAAGGAGGAATTCTTATTACAAAATAACAAGAGAGCCTGAGGACATTTGTCATTACAACTGTTGAATATTTGTTGTTTGTCACACTTCACAGATAATGAGGAGTAATTTACAGCTCATTATTAGAATAGAGGCACAGGATGACTCATCTTTTATATATCCTAAGGCAATATTTTTATCCATTTTGTTTCCAGAACTGGTTTATCTTTCAGTGAATAAATGAACTTTTATGCTTCTAAGAAACAAAAACAAAATTAAAAATTTCAAATGAACTATATATATAAATATATATATTAAAATGTTTGATGTGCATTATTTATTGTTATTCCATTCCAACTACAGCTCTGTTATTAAAAAGTAGTTAAAGGAATACTCTTACATCTAAGCTATTACTGTTTAATACTTAATAAGGATTACTATTAAATAATAAATATAAGGCCTATTATATGCAAGTGTTAAAATTATCATGAAAAGATACAGAATGATAAGTTATATTTTATAATACTTTCTCTTGTGTCCTTTGGTCTGTTTCCTGTTTCATCCAGTTAAACATCACTACATTATCAAAGGGTGTAATTATGTTGCTGTTTATGAGAAGGTTCAGGTAAAATATAATTTGTGGCTTAAGGACTGGTCATTGTGGGTTATGCTTACTACATTATACAAAGACTGTGTTACTACAGAGTTACTTATTTTCTTCCCAACCAGTGTCCCATAACATATTTGTGGAGTGAGATTTCTATCTGGAAAGATCCCACATAACCAAATTGGCACTTACTAGGTTTAATCATCATTTCATTTTCTGATTAAGAAAAAAGATAACCAAACCACTTGGTGACATCATAACAGACCATCAACTGCAACGACACAGTTATACCTGGCATTAAAACCAATAGACAATGGCATTCAACAGGATGCACTGGCCTGTATCAAACATGGCCCCAAAGACACAGAGACCTGGATGCATTGCAGCATGCTGAAGCTGAATGCTGACAAGACTGAAGTGATGATTTTCACTTCTAAACATAACTCAAAGGACTCATATCAATTACAAATATCAACTCCATAACTTTGAAATTTTTGTTTGATTCTGCAATAACTGTGGAACATCAAGTGAAAGCAATATGTTGGTCAAGCTTGCTCAGCTATGGAAGATCAGTAGAGTCAGTGATGCTATAAAACCACTGGTGAATGGACTTGTGATGTCACAACTAGACTATTGCAATGGACTACTATATAGTTTGCCCAAAACCTTGTTCAACAAACAGAATACAGCAGTACACAATGTGACCAGGACATCACGTCACAGTCACATATCACCAGGTCTGCAAGAACTCCACTGGTTGCCTGTGCACTGTAGGATAAGGTATAAGCTCCTGGTCCATATGTACAGCATCTTAAACAATCATTCCCCAGAGTACAGCAAAGACATGCTGTAAATGTACAGACCAAGTAGCACTCCACGATCACATAATTCATTAAGATTAGTAACATCAAGAATAAGAACAATTACATTCAGCCAGAGATGTTTCAGTTTTGTTGCACTGACATTGTGGAACTCACTGCCAAGCAACATCAAGGAGGCTGAAATAACAACTACATTCAAAACACTGCTAAAGACCCTTTACTTTCAAATCCACTTTGATATATAGTTATGTTTTATTTTTCCAATTTTAAAATGTTCAAGCAAGTCTATTAATTATCTTATCCAATTTTGAAATGTGACATTTATTTTAACCCATTTTAACATGTCCACTATTATGTTTACATTTATTTTAATATGTTTTTATCCATGTCGTTTTATCTTTTTTTCTTTTATTTTATTAGTTTACACTGTAAAGCACCCTTGAACCTAGTATGGAAAAGGTGCTGTATAAATAATAATAATAAGGAAAAGAAGGAAAATATTTCCCCCACTTAGATTAACATGGTAAAATTATAATTCAGCACGCCAAGAAACATTATTATTAAATAATGTTGTGCAGTTGTAAATAATTACTCATATTTTTTTTTTGGATGTTGGTTATACAAATGTCACAAACTGTTCAATTAATTTGTGACAATAATTTCCGTATAAAATCAATGTAATGTTGCATGGTTCAATCAATCATTGATCCAGAAATATTTTTATTACAGATTTATTTGTAATCGATATAAGTGAAGTTCGTACAATAGAGTGTGCTGACTTTTTCTTTTTTTCTTAATTTCTTTTATTTTTTTTTTTTTTGTTTTGTTTTGATCAATTACTTTATCTAACAATGACAGAGTTAATGTAAATTATTAACTATCGAAATAATTTAATACTTTATTTATGAAAACGTTTATTATCATCATCATCATCATCATCATCATCATCATCATCATTATTTATTTATTTAATTATTTAATTATTTAATATTTTAATATTTTATTTTTAAAGAAGAAAGAAAACAAAATTAGTTCGTGGAGAACGAATATGGTTTGTCGTACAGATTAAAAAAAACAACTGGCTGCAGTTATTTATCCGACAATCGTGTTTGCAGTGATGCAAAAAAGATTTTTTACAGGCACGACATTTTTAAAATCAAAAACAGTTATGACTTATGATTAAATATTAATGTAAGATGACAAATTATTTATTTAAATATCAGCTAGCCTCGTATTCATTTATTTATTTATTTATTTATTACATCATGATCATCATCATTACATTTGTTTAAGGTAAGAACTCACTGATGCTTTTCCTGACTATTTAGCAAAATAGAGACTTCAAATCGGAGGCGCTGTTAAATTACGTTACTTAAAAACATAAGAAGCACCTTATTAACATCTAAACAAATCACATTTTTTAACACCGTTCACACAGTTGTAGCTGAAATATTATTATTTTTTTTTTACAAATTTTCTGAATGGTAATGGATATTTTGCCGTTTCAACCGTTCTTAAATTAGTAAGACGAAAGAGGTTGAATGGATACTTCTGAAAAACCAAAGGCATCTTCCACCAATTTGTTGAATATACTGAGGTATATTTTCATTTGTCATGAGTTCCTTTTTTATAATTAAAAATTAAAAACAAACAAACTAAAAAAAAGCTATATTTTTAAGTTTAAATTATGAAATGCGTCTGCATGAAATTAAAGAAATTTACTTAATCACAGTCAGTCCATGGAAATTAGAATTACATTACTCAAATCACTAAATATATTTTCCACATATAATTTCTTCCGTTTTGTCAAGCATGACTAGTTTCTACCCTCTAATACCACACATAGGTTAGAGGTATATCCACTTACAAAGCCCGATTCTATAAATACTCTTTAAAAAAGTAGGGGAACTTTGATAAGAATTTACTGTTGCCAATTTTAGTTGTGGGGAATGATTGTATGACAACAATCAAGTAAATATTACTGCAGGAGGCTTTATGACCACCAAAGATCTTGAAGGACGATTAGGGTCATTGTGAAATTCGAAACTTAACTATTTTGTTATTATTATTATTTTTAATCAGTAATGAGTGATATACCGCAATGTGTAAGATATTCATTCATTCGACTAAACATATTGCATATTAGTCTCCCAGTGGCCATTTGAGGGAGTCTGTTCTGCCCACTATAAATAAAAAAAAAAAATAAAAAATAAAAAATAAATGTCAAATTTGAAACCCCCAAAATTTTGGTGATCATAAAACCTACTGTCTTACTGAACTATCGGTTGTAATATTTGCCCAATTAATTCACTATTATCATATAACCATTCCGCAAAGTTGATATTCATTAGAATTTTGGAAATTGTAAATTCTTATCAAAGTTCCACTACATTTTTTGAGGAGTATAGTTTACAATAGCCATGCAAGACAAAGGTCATTTACGCTACGCAGTCAGCTGCCGTAAACAAATTTTCATGACTGTTCGTAGTTCTCATTGCATATGATTTACAAAACTTAGTTTGCTTGTTAAAAAGGTAAGAACTATTTTAAATTAATATTTTGGAGGTACGCATAGAACCAGTATGTAGGGTTACATATCACAACCAGCTCTGGCGCTACCATTAGGCCAACTATTGCAGACGCCTAGTGCTCTGTCTGAAAGGGGTGCATTATTGTCCTATAAGGGTCACAGTTTGTATATTTAAAATTTTGAATTTGAATATCTAAAACATATTGCTAAAACCACAAATTATTTCATTTATCTGTAATTTCCATGTGCACAGTCATAAAGGGACTAATCTTTTTAGTCAAATCATGTAGTATCATACGTTTTTAAGTTAAAGCCCACTTCAGACAAAGCACAGGTCATTGTTATGTTAAATCGGTATTAGTGTTGATCGTATCTCATGATACTTAAGTTTGCAAGTTAAAATAAATTTAGCAATTTCAAAGCTTTGTGCTTTTTATTTTTTTACAAAATCTTTTTATTTTTATTTATTTTTTTTTCAGGGGATGGGCGGACTTGCAAGTAATAAGTCTTGGCCTTTCTGAAGACCGGTACTGATTTTCTTTTTTCTAAGTTTCTGACTATTTTCATATTTATTTTCTAATCCATTATTATAACATTTGTATTAAGTAAAACAACTCTCTCTCTCTCTCTCTCTCTCTCTCTCTCTCTCTCTCTCTCTCTCTCTCTCTCTCTCTCTCTCTCTCTCTCTCTCTCTCTCTCTCTCTCTCTCTCTCTCTCTCTCTCTCTCTCTCTCGCTCTCTCTCTCCACCCATGCCCCATATACAGCCAAATACTATATATATATATATATATAAACACACACACACACGCACACACACACATCCACACGCACTCACAAAGAGACAGACACAATTTTTTTTTTTTTTTTGGTTGGTTTCCTAACGTAATTTATATGATACATTTTATGAATCTGGAGTCCATATGTCATCATAAATGTTTCAATAATAACCATGAACAACTAGCTGTAAAACATATACATTATCTATACAATAAATAGATAACTCATTTATGTGCCTATGAACATCACAGTTAATATGCATTTTGTCGTTATCTTCATTATCAAAATATTTGTCCCAGATGGCATTGTAATATATATATAATTATGCTTTATATGAGATGTTATTTGATAGAATATAACCTACAGTTTAGATTATTTTTTTATTTTATTTTTTATTTGTTTGTTTGTTTTATTTCATTTTATATTATTTTAATTTTTGTATTAACATAATCATCATCATCATTAATTTATTTATAGATCATCATCATTATCACCATCGTCGTCGTCGTCATCATCATCATCATCATTATCATTATTATCATCATCATCATCATTATTATTATTATTATTATTATTATTATTATTATTATTATTATTATTATTTCCGAGTATTTACGCTTTAAAAAATCAGCAGAAAATTATCTTAATGAACTGTGAATATTTTTTTTTAAATCATTCTAACATTATTGCTATTTTCATTACAGGAAGCTGTATATCGTAAATCAATTTGAAAATGCAGTGGCAATTACGTCTGAAGTATTTTATATTAAATGAAGTCAGACCTGGCATTTAACATATGCTGAATGAGCTGCAACATTCTGAAGGTGCCTCAGTATTTTAACTTAGCTTATTCTCTGCTGGCATTTACCGAGGAGGCATTAAATACAGCTTCTTCATAGCTTTTCATAAACCGACCCTGAATGCATCAGATACTGTACAAAAAAGATGACATTGTCCTAAAAATTATTTTTATCGACATTTGAATTAAATAATATATTTGAGTCGACAAAGTACTCATTTCTGATATTTAATTTAGCACTGAAAATATTCCATGCATTAATCGAAGCATGATGTTCATGTACATTATTTACATTGTGCTGTTAAACCTGTATCTTAAAGCTATCTCATGTCACTCTGTAAATAACAAAAGCACGTGCTGTTCTGTATGTTCCTGTGTTTTCGACCCTTTTGTCCATGGGACCAGAGTCAGTTGTCAAAGTCAGAATCTGAAATCAATTCCGTCAGACATTCCACCAAACACAGTTGAATTAGATTTAAGCAACAACATACTTAGTACTGTCTGCAATTATTCTTTTAGTGCTCTGAACTCTTTGCAGTCTCTTAATCTTAGCATGAATCAGATATCGAGCCTAGAGGTAAAAGCATTTGAAGGGTTAGGCAATTTAATTGTTTTGCGTCTCAATAAAAACATTTTGTTAATGACTGCTTATCCAGAAATGGTATTTGAACCTTTACTTAGGCTGAAGGAGCTTTACATTGAAGATAATTTCGATAAACTGGAAGGAGATTATGATGACAGAATATTCAAACCTCTGCAGCGGTTGCAGATTTTACGTATGGACACATTTGCTCATCCATTATTTGGCGAAGGATTTACTCATCTTAGCAGTTTGCGTCTGCTGCACATAGGTGGGACGGTTATTAAGTGTACATTGAATTACCTGAAAAACAATACATTTTATTCTTTCCGTATGTCACCCATTGAAGAACTGATCATGGAATGGTGCTTACTTCTTGATCTGGAGGCCGGAACTTTTCAGTTTTTTCCAGATCTAACGAGTTTGAAAATACCCGGAAATAAAATTGGACTGACGAACGCTCTTCGTTCTTTGAGCAGTTTTAAAGGCAGAAACATGACAGAAATAAACATATCGCGGGTACGCTTTAACAGCCACAGAACAGATGTCTCGAGAATTGAAGATGAGACTCTCACGTCTGACGTAGTTCAGTATTTAGCTGACATCTGCGTGGAAAAGATAGATTTATCACGAAACAGAGTTATTTTTATTGACATTATCACTCTCGTGGACGCAAGATTTTTGTTTGGAACTTGCATTCAGCATGTCGATCTGTCTTCAAACAGATTAGACCAAAATTTATTTCTTCTAATGTTTAAATTGCACCACATGACCAGTCTTGTTTTTATCGATATATCTCAGCAGTTCGGGGAAGACAATTCAATTCTCGGAGCTCATCAGATATCATCAGTGTCGGATCGTAGCACAAGAGATTCAAGAATTAATAACTTTGATCCTAATTCTCGTCACGACATATCTGCTACAGGAAAAAACCCCACCCTACTGTTCTTTATAATACTGCCACCCAAACTGAAACAGTTGTATTTATCCGGTATAGGAAAAAACGCAGGTAGCTTGAAACAAAATGCTACAATTTTAAACGGGTCTTCGATGCGAGTCCTGGATATTTCTTTTCTGGGTTTGTCAGAATTCACTGGAACTGTTACAGGATTGGAAAACTTGGAGAAACTCGACATATCGGGGAACGACGGGAGTTCCATTTCCGACATCTGGTTTGACACACTTCCAAATCTTGAGGAATTAGCTCTGGAGGACATGTCACTGCAGAATGAGTTCATATTTTGGCACGGAAAACGATTATTCAAACCTTTAGTGAAACTGAAAAAGCTTTACCTGGCTCACAACAATCTCGTTCAATTGCCCACCGATATCTTCATCACTAATACAAATCTTAAAGTGCTCGATTTGTCTTTTAATAAATTAAAAAGTTTTCCTATACAAATTTTGAGGCTTGATTCTTTGACTTCTCTTTACTTGACGTTTAACTCCATCAGCTACTTTAACAAGGAACTCAGACAAGCCCTTGAAAAGAAAACTAAAGCTACTGTTAATACTAAGATCTATTTAAGTGGGAACGTGTTTGCTTGTGGATGTGAAGCAATGGATTTTGTATTCTGGATGTTCGAAACCAGTGTCGTTTTTGACAACGACAGGAACTACAGCTGCATCACGGAGCAGAGTATGATTTCGTCAACCACCATAATGTACAACGAAATGGAATTATTACTTAGAATGTGTTGGGGAAAGTTCTGGTTATTTTTTGGTATATGTGGATTGACTCTGATGTTAGCTACTTTTCTCTCCTTCCTGTTAATCAGTCGACTGAAGACTCGAATAATACACTGGATTCTTAATTTATTTGGACAAAACGTCCACTCCCCGACGAGAACTGATTTTAATTACGATATGTTTGTCGTTCATGCTGATTCTGAATATCAGTGGCCGTGCCACACAATGAGACCAAATTTGGAAGATCATCCTGGAAGACAACTTAATCTTTGTCTCAAAGAAAGAGATATACTACCAGGCGGATCAAAGGCTGAAAGTATAATCGAATGTCTCTACTCCAGCTGGAAGACTGTTATAATACTTACACCAGCATTTGTTGAAGACGAGTGGTGTGTCTTCGCCATGCGAACTGCCATTTTTTCTTTATCCAAACAAATGCCAGCAAGAGTGATTGTTCTTTGGGAGGAAGGGATGACCGTTCAGCAGGTGCCAGAGGAATTGCTTTCCGTACTCGATGAAAAAAGTATAATCCATTTTTCTTGGCAGGTGGAAAACGACGATAATTTCTGGAATGAACTGTACAGACTTGTCATAAACTAAGTGTATGTACTCATCAAAGATGTGGGAGGATGGATATTTCCCATTCAAATTGTGCTAAATATAAATAAATATATAAATATATATATTTTTTTTTTTCAATGTCCCACCCTGGTGTCAGCGACGTTCCTGGCTTATTTCACCACTGTATTTATTAACATTCAGTAACCATTCATACAAAAAATGTATTATATTTCCTTAAACAAACTTTCATTTATTCATTTGGTCATATAATCTTTTTTTTTTTTTTTTTTTTTTTTATTATTATTTTATATATATATATAATATGTACATTGTTGTTTTAACTTCTTTATTAATTTTTTTTGTGAATGAAGTTTTATTAATTTCTTTATTATTTTTTTTAACAGATATTGATTTCAATAACATATATATCTGTATCTACATCTCACTGTTTCGCTGCAAACACACACACACACGCACACACACACGCACACACACATGCTCACACTGATGCTACAGGTAATAAAACTGTCAAAAGTAAAACAAAACAATAATAAAAAACACTTACATAGGTAATGATATTTTGTTTATATTATTACAAGTTTTTAAATATTCAGTATCTGTTACAAAATAAATAAATAAATAAATACCAAAAATACATTGAATTTAGATTTACATTTTTTTTTTTTTTTTTATATTGAATCTTAAATAAAGCTTTTTTAGTTCACAGCTTTTCAATATGTATTTTATGCTTTATGGTTGTATAAATGTGTAAATAAGATAACACTGTATTTTTTTGTATTCCACTGTATATAGGAATGCATCTTAAAAATGTTATGTATACAATAATTATAATCATTACAATAGGAACATTATGACTGTGATAAATAAATAAATGGACATAGGTATATATCAGTTAAAAATGACTATAACAAAAAAAAAAAAAAAAAAAAAACAAAGAGAAAAAAAAAAAGCAAAGAAACGAAAACCTCGCCACCACCAGAAACACGCAAATCTAACTAAAATTAACAATACACCCACACACTTCTTGTGTATTTCCACAGATTTCATGGAGATCTTAAATGTGTGAATAAATTGATTAAGAAACCATATTAAATTGCCTAACGATTTTTTGCTTTAAAACAATGAATCAGAACATTCGTGAGACACAAATGAATAGAGCTAAGTCCAAAATGAAGAGGATCAGATAGGATTGTTCGTTTCTTTCTCACCTGCTCCATTAGTATTCCGTCCCGGCTTGCATATTAGTTACAAAATCACTTTGAGTATCATTTATGGACGATTCTGTATTAAACCTTTATATATATATATATATATATTTTTAGTGTGTAGTAATCATTTATATATATAATATTCGTAATAATAATATGTGTGTGTGTGTGTGTGTGTGTGTGTGTGTCTGTCTATGCTTGTTTATACAAGACAACGATATCGATTTAATCGAAACGCGGCCTATCATTGGCTGCGACGAATACGTCCTGCTTTAAAACACCTCTTTCCAGAGCAAATCCCCATATTTAGAATCGCACGACTGCGAGTATTAATGGTTAAAACGTGACAATAGTATCTGCAGTCCAAAGGGCAGACGACAACACACAAACCGTTCGTCTGGTGCTACAGCGATGGGATTCCGGGGACTTTTCCCCTTACTGCTCCTAGGGGTGGTGCAAGGAGGGGAGTACATAGCACGCTGCAAGCCCCAAAGTGATCAAAATGTATATGATTTCGAGATTAATAGAATCGACGGGACATATGTCACTATGGAAAACGAGCTGAACTATCGTGTTAGCTTGCTGCTGAATGTTGCATCTTTTTGAGGTAATAATTATATTAATTTCTATCTCTATGCATTTTGTTAATATTCTTTTAACATGTAGCAGGGTTATATAATGTATTGTAATCACATGTAAAACAAATAACAATTTTATATTTCTTAGGTAATTCGCAGTGAAGGCATGACTGTTTGAGTCCTTTATTACGCTCTTTAATCGAATGCTAATATAGCCTCATCTTTGATTAATTTTTATTTTATTTTATTTTATTTCAGTTCATTTCCTTTTTTAAAATCACTGAAAAAATCATGTTTATGAAGATGATAATAACTGATAATTATGATGCTGATGATTATAATAATTACGATAATAATAATAATAACAAAAACAACAATAATAATAAAAATAAGGAACATATCTCACACGTTCAGAAGACTGCTGTTCAAAATTCCTTTCAAATGTAAATTCATTTTGGAAACTGAAAGGATGAATGAGAATGGCTTGTAACAAATGTCGTTGAAATAAAGAAAATATTTAGTCTTTGACATTTATGTGGATTTTTTCTTCAGTTCTCTGAAATTAGCCAGCACATTATTAAGGGCAAAAACGAACTAGAAATTTATAACACTTTTACCCCACGTCAGAAATAATTTTGACGAAACCAGATATGGTTTCTTTTTTTCTGTCAATCAGTCCGTCTGTCTGTAAGTCTTTCTTTCTTTCTCTCTGTCGTTCTGTCTCTGTTTATTAGTTGCTCCATCCATCCATCCATCCATCCATCTATTCATTCATTCTTCTACGTTTAATTTACTCCGTAAGTATTTCGTTCGGCATTATTTCTCTATTTGTTCGATAAATTCCAAATCTTTACCTTAAGACACACGAACGTGACAAAACCATGGTGTGAAGGTTATTTCAAAGCATCCTGCAAATGACAGAATGCCACGCCATTGTCGGGTTATTATAACCTCTTTAAGAATGATAACATACGTGATGCACTAAGAAGCAAAACGTGAAATTTAGCTTCTTATAGTATTGATCGCTCTCTCACTAAAGGTTATTATTTCCATATGGAATCCAAAGCTGTTTTTCCACAAAAGTCATTTTACATTTGACAGTTTATTTATTTATTATTTATTATTTGTTTGTTTGTTTGTTTGTTTGTTTGTCTGTCTATTTATTATTTAATTATAATATATTTATTTATTTTTGAAGTGCTTCAGATTAATTTTTGAAAATAATATCTTTGAGCTGGGATCATCCGTTTGTTAAATTGGTTTTTAAATTTTGTAAGTGGGATATATATTTGAAAATAAATTTGTTAGACACAGGCATACTGTCTTCGTCACAGTTCCAGGGAAAACTGGAGTAGATGTAAAATTGCATCAGTTATGTTTCTCTGTACCAATAATTTAATTACTGGATGTACATTAACATACAGCCAACATGCGTGGTTAGACATGCTGTGAATACGTGGAACATTGGCTGAACCATCGGTCGTTTAACTTACTCTTCTTGGGTCACGTTTGTGACATTGCAGGCAGTTCCATAACCAAACAAAACCAATATGTTTTGTTTTTTTGTAGTTTTTTTCTCTTCCTTTAATTTATAAATTTATAAAAGTATGTGTACGATATCTAAATCCAGCCCATAGTTTATCAGATATTGTTCAAATGAGATAACAAATCACTGACAATGTTTTTTTTTAAACATTTTTATTTAAGTATTATTATTTTAAATTACGTTTTTTATAATACGGAACATGTCAATGTAAACCTTTTTAATAGTTAATTTAGCACTGAAAATACTCCGTGCATTAACTGAAGCATGATGTTCTTATATATTATTTATCTGGTGCTTTTAAACTTGTATCAATCCGAAAAAATATCTCTACGATCTTTCGTCTGATTCAGTGAAACTTGAATAGTTTTATTTAAAATGAAATAAATACAGACAATCGTCAACATTTTTTATTGTTGGTTTTAAGCCAAAATCTGACCGATTTTCTGGAAACGTTGAGCGATAACTGTCTATTCATCTGTCAACGTGTCTGTTTGTGTAACTGGAACGCAGATATGAGTTCATCAGCCAAGAATATTATCAATAATTTTCTAATTTCAGAATGACTGTTTATCCTGGGGCGACTGACGCTCCGGGATACAAAAAAAATTCCCAGTGGGCCCCAAAATGACGATTTGGAAAGTAACGATCCCAAAGTCATGATCCGTCAGTTTGAAATACGGGGGAAAACAATATAATAAATAACTAAATAACAAAATAAATAAATAAATCAGTACATAGATACCTATGTACATGTATAAATGAATGAATAAATAAATATAATAAGGCTTTAAAAGTTTGCTTTTATTTGATTCCTCTATTTATCCTGGGATTAAATGGGTCCTTTTCAAGTGTAGAAATGTTAAACCAATGTTCTATAGAGAAGAATCTTCAGAATTTGTATACGATCTTTTTCTGAGATGATTCTACAAACCTTACATTTCAGATGAATAGAAGACTAATAGTGGACAGAGACATTAATGATGTCATGAAGAAAATGACATTAAACTTACGATAAAACTCTGTAGCTGTAACAGTTATTATTGTTCTTATTGTTGTTTCATTTTCTTAATTATTATTTTATTTTAATGTGTTTCTCTTGAATATTGGATTTCTTTTAAATATAAACACACCCACATATACCACACATTCTTACTATTGTTTTTGATTTTGTCATGACTATCGGTTTTGTTGTGAATATATAAAAAAAAGAAATTAACATATCACCACCACCATCATCATTTCTTCGAGATCTTCTGTATTACCGTGCAAATGGTTGACTAATTGTCCATCTCTTTCAGGTTTGACCCCTCAGTACTGGCAATTAAATGCACTGATGTCAGAACTGAGTCACGATTCTTTCACCATCCTCGGTTTCCCTTGCAACCAGTTTGGTCACGAAGAACCAGGTTACAATGCTTCCGAGATTCTGAGTTCTCTTCATTATGTCCGCCCTGGAAAACTTTTCACACCTTCGTTTCATCTAACTACTAGAACAGAAATCAATGGAGAGAATGAAATTCCCCTCTACACGTATTTAAAGGTGGGAACGTCTTCAGATATTAAAAACAATGAGATTAAAATTTCTATTATATATTTATATATATATATAGACATATAGCATTACTACAGGAAACTGTTCTGTTGTATTCAGGGCCAGATTTAAGCTGAACAAATAAAAAAAAAAACCTAATGTTTTGAGCCTTAAGATCAGCTATTACATAGCGTTGTTCTATGTTAATACTTGTTAAATAGAACCTCTAAAGTTTTTCGTAGTTATATGCCATTCCAGATTTATATCAGGCCCTAGTTGTATTTTGATATGGATTTAAGGTACAGTTTTCGTTTTCTGTTGAAAATTTCGATGAATGGTGGAAAACCGTAGACGTTTAAAATGATTTATGTTTTTATGATTTTGAACTTTATTCAGTGTTTACTGTTTTAACTAAGTAAATTAAGGATATATTTTAACTGCATTTTTACCTCTGCCAGTGTGCAGATGACTAGTTTTTATTATTTCACTTTTTCATGTTAATTTGTAAAATGTTAGAAACCTTTCCTAGGCATATGGCAAGTGTCGATCTTTTTATATATATATTTATTTATTCTTTTTAAAATTAATTACTTAATTAATTAACTGTTGTTGTTGCTATTATTATTATTATTATTATTAATTAATTAATTAATTAATTTACTAATTTATTTATTTATTTATTTATTTATTATCACTATAATAATTTTCTCATTTATAGCTTTTGTAAGTAAAATAACCAATGCTATATTTTTCTTCTCTTATCATTGTTACTTTCTGCGCAAACATTCCCTTCAAATTCATTCTTTCTTTTTTTTCAACATTTTTCCTCTCCCTTAGGAATCTTGTCCGGCACCTGCTTCAACAGCTTTCCGGAGAGGTGAGAGTTACTGGGACCCAATTAAAATTAACGACATTGCCTGGAACTTTGAAAAATTCATCATTGATCAGTCCGGCTATCCTGTTTTCCGAATCAAGTCGGAAGTGGAACCCAGTCAGCTCACGGAAATAATTAAGACGTTGATGGACGACAGGTTCTCGCCAGAACAGAAAGAATTATTCCTCACGAGGGCGGCTTACCGGCTGGACAATTACATGATACACAAATTTAATCAAATCTAAACGTTATTCTATAAATTCTTCACTGAATCAGCAGAACTTAAAATGAAACTTTATTTTAAAAAATTCGTATGTTTTGCAAAAAAAATTTTTTTTTTAAAAATACTAACATATCTAAAAACACACTTCTGCATCAAAGGAAATTGAAACAGTTTTAGTTAATATTAAAACTATTTATTTAAAATTTTAAAATTTACTTCAGAAAAAAAAAAAAGAAAGTCTACGTAGTATAAATCTAAACAGTAATTCTGAAATCCAGCGATTGACGCGTTCCCAGAAAGCATAATTGTTACACGCATGCTTAAACATCAGATTATTACCATTTTAATTTTTCACGCACTTAATTCTAAATGTTCCCTTTATAAAATCTTTGTTACACCAACACAATTGACATTTGTACTTAAAATGATATCATTTGTTTAAATTATAAATATAACACTTCTTGCAATCACAGCAACAGAATAATTAATAATTTTACGTAAGACGAGATTAAAAAAATAAAAACCAACATAATATAAATAAAAAATAACTTTACTATCCAAAGTTCTAGTCTTTAATACCTTTTGTATATTAACAGAAGTCAAATACTTTGAAAACTAAAATTATTTATTTTTAAAACAGAATACAAATATTTACTGAAAAAAAAAAAATCAAAAGTATCATAAAAAAGAAAAAAGATATTGTTACGATTCAAAAAATGGTCTGTAATGCCTCTTGAATTAACAGAATTTACAGATAGACTGAAAAATCAAATAATTTATTTTAACTGTTCAAATCCAACAGAAAGAAGAAATGATCTTTCTTGAATCGCTTAACAAAACATGAAAAAAAAGCATTTCATGTTTTTAATATTGCAATTTATATATACTACAAAATGTTTACATTTCAATATTTATAAATATGGTATCAGGTTACTATTAAGATACTTAGTTTTATTTTAATTCAGTGCTAATTTAATTAACCATAAAAATCAGATGATTTCTTTAAAAAATTGTCAGTTTTGTCTTCCTTTACAGATAAATAAATTGCATACAATGTCAGATTAACATATCTTTATTTTCAACCGTAGTTATAACAAAATGTAGTAAAGTTACTTATTCTAAAATTCTTATCAGTATTAGATTATTTCTTTAAACTACTTTCAGTAGTTTATTAATGTAAACGTGGTATTAAAAATGTCCTTTCTTTTACACATATTCACATTTTCTGCGTATATCATCAGTTTATTTAATATCAGATGATTACGGTTATAGCCTTTCAGTTATAAGCCAATTTATACTAAAACGAGTTTGCTATGTTTAATATTAATTTGCTACAAACCAGCGCATCCGGTGAAACTGTTATTGTGTTTTACATTAACTTACAGCACCCAGTCGCACGCATTCACCATAGAAAATAATTATATTTCTTTTTATTTGCTCTGTTCTTGGAATTCAAACACAATATATATATGTGATCTGCACGCCGGTGTATTGATTTTTAACGGTGTATTCGACAGAATAATATGATACCTCCCAGCTGTTATGAAGAATACTATGTGTATTATTATTATTATTGAGTTTTTTAAATTCTGAAACAGACTGGAGAATTGTAGAATAACATTTACTTTTTGAACGTTTCCGCGAACATAATGGAAGAACCTAAAATTTAAAAATTATTTTTTATTTTCATGTTTGTGATTATGATTCTGTCTCGGCACAATTTTTGATAACTTTACCGTTTCTCCGGTCTTAAAAATGGCGGTTTATGACGAGTCAACCATAAACCATTAAAAGTGGTTGGGGAGCTCTGAAGATGCCAAATGAAAACCGGGTATTTGTGCATTTGACTCGATTAGTATGTTTGGTGCTGCCATAACTGTAAGACACGAGAAACAGTAAACGAATTAAAGAATGTGCAGACGTACAGAAATCGATTCCAAACATTTCCTAATAAAAATTTTATCTGGGTATTTTGTGTTGAGTCTTTATTAATTTCGTTCTTTTTTTAAGTATCATATGTAGGTAAAGCCTTTTCCGAAGTGTCTATCCATATTCATATTATTATTGTTGTTGTTGTTGTAGATTTTTTTATATACGAGACAGCATTAAGAATCAATCAGGATAAGAGTATTGTGATGAGGACCGACGGCAGTAAAATCATCATCAGTTCTCTTATTGCATCTGTTTTTTTTTTTTTTTTTTTATATGTTTTTTTATTTATTATTATTTTTTTTATTTTGTGCTCTGTTCAACAATCATTTATCGAACTGCGGTATGTACTGTACTATCTGACAAAAAGTATATGGAAAAGATCCCCTAATTAACAACCTATAATAATGATGATGATGATGATAATAACAGTAATGATGATAATAAATCTATCATATATATCTATATCTATCTATATATATATATATTTACTAAAAAGGAAACAAACAAACCAAAAAAAAAAAAATAATAAAAAATAAAAAAAAAATAAAAGGAAAAAAAAATAATAAATAAGTAACAAAACAAAAACAAAATGTTTATATACTATCATCGCTAACAGTACAGTCGATTACATTTCATATACCAGTCTGGGTTTATTTTTTTACTGAGAAAGATTTCACACACACACACACACACACACACACACACACACACACACACACACACACACACACACAAAACTACAAGAATTATCCCCCTTGTGATAATTCTTTTTAATGAAAAAAAGAATATTTCTCAAAACAAATGTGAATAAAATTTTGAGAAAAAAACAATGCCTTTTGCTTTATATTTAGACTGTTTTACAACGAATTAGAAAAAATGTCAAAGACGTACCTACCTGTGTCAAGTCAGATTTTTCTGGCTATGAAGAATGTCGATATAGATACACTGTCACGAAGCAGTGAAGCCGATCTTCGCCCAGTCTTGCCAAGTCTTGTGCGAATGGCTCTCTGTTCCCCCCTGGATTCCAGTGAAAAATGGACAGAAGGTAGAAAAGACATTCTTAAAATTCTTTCAGGCCTTGACATCGTAAATAGCATCGTGGCACTGTTGTCAATAGATTTCCATGCACTCGAGCAAGATGTTAAAAAAGAGCAACAATTACGGTAAGATAATAACTACATAAAAATAACTATTATAATTTTAAAATGTTGAAATCTCAGAATGATACTTATCTAAAAATTCTGAAAATTATTCAAAATATAGTTTATTATTATAATTAACTTTTAAAAATTATTTATAGATTTTTCTAATTAACCTTTTTAATTTTACAAAGACGATGCTAAACATGTGTGTGTATGTGTGTATCTGTGTGTAAAACTATCTCATCAGTTATTATTTAAATAGTGAACTTATGTAAAGTGTTTGGTATTTTGATTTACAGTTAATTTAAATTTCAGAGCCAAGATTGGAGGCAACCAGACAGAGAGTGTTCTCATTTCTCAGCTGCAGCATGGCTTGTGTTTGGAATTTGAACGCAGTGATGCACCTCGTCGCATTCGTCTCTTACTTAGCGAACTGATGTTTATCTTGACAGAGGTACATATTACTACAGACTTGAATTTTGAATATGTTATTACAGAGGACGCAGCATCACTATAAAACAGAGACACTGAAGTTATAATAAAATAAATTCTTGTTTTTACTGCATAGGTAATACGTTATCAATTTGTAATTATAACAGTGCTGTTAAACTGTTCCACTGACATTCATTGTGAAGCCTTTATCTCAAAATATCTGTCACTGATGACTAAATTTTCGTATATTTTGTCTAATTTTCATTTGATTCTTTTTGAACTTATTTCATTTACATTTGGGTAAACCATTCATCAGTTTAAGAAGTACTAGAGCACAGCACAACAGATATAATACTCCTAGTAGCAGCTAATGATCTGTACAAAAACAATTTGCTTGACATCTAATGTTGTTAATTATAATAAGGGTTAAGTATTATTAAATAAAAAGCTGTTAATTTATTCAAAAAATCTGTCACAGTTGATTTAATGTATTTTCTTAACGTTTTCTGAACATTTTTCTCATATAACTCTTCCTTTTCAATTTCACTGAACTTTTCCCATTGTTTTTCATCCTTCTTTCCTTTTACTGTCAGTCTGTCTGTATCTTTGTGTTTATAAAGTCTATCTGTTTGCCTGTGTTTATCAGTGTTTGTGTCTGTGTCTGATTATTACAATATTTTTTCTTACACTTTATAGCTGCAAACAAAAGATCAGCAGAAACCAGTGTCATTCCAGAAGCAGTCAGAACTTTTTGAAAGTGAGGTGTATTTGGAAGAAGTTTGTGATGTTTTGTGTATTGCACAAGCAGGTACTCAGTATACATTGTTTTTTAATCTAAGATTAAAAAATAATAATAAAAATAATAGTCCTTTGATAATTTCTGAAATACTCTTTAAAACAAATGAACAATTGTTATTGGTTTAAAATTGGTGCATTTACAGTTATAAAAAAAGAAATTATTCAGTATAGATTATTATTTAAGACAAACATATTGTAATTTATTTTCAGAATCCAAATAAGTTTCCTTTTTCTTTGTTTAATTTGTTTGCTTTGTAATCTATAAATGATAATATTTATTATTAATGCTGTTGTTTTCATTTAGTATTTATCATTTGGCATAACTGTGTTTCTAACTTTCCTATTTATAGTAAGAGAGGTATGTTTCTTTTTATCTAAAAGTAAAAACTATCTAATGTATTTTTACTGTAGAGCTTCCAAATCTGCTGCCTATGTCTGACCTTGCTGAGGCTTTGTTGTGTGTTAAAAATGGAGCTGGCCTCATTTGTCAACTAGTGGCAAATTGTCCAGAAAGCTTTTCAGAAGGTATGTTATTCTTAAAAATCACTTTTTTTATATACATGTATATGTAGATATATATATATAATTATCCCCCTTTATTATTTAAATTTGAATAAGCCAGGGTGTGTGAAACAGAATTTATTTAAAAATAAAATTAATACTTATTTTAAAATTTTACTTTTAAAAAGGAATGAATACTTGATGCCACTTAAGCATAATGATGCCATATTTAAGACGGTATTCAGGCAGAAATATATTTATGAATCTGTGATCATGTTTAAAATTCATTAGAAGAAATTTTAAAGAAAAAAGTAAGAATTAAATTTGGAGGAAATCTGCTTAGCATTACTGTTTGCAGATACTGAAATGCTATGATATAAATAAATGTTTCAGTGTGCCAGAGCCTGGTGTCTCATGGAGAGAGACAGGATGAGGAGTCACTGAGTGGTCGGTCAAGACTGGAGATGCTCAAAGCTTTGTGTACCATGAACCCAAAAGAAGCTCTGAATGTCAGACAACTTTGTGTATGTATCAGCCTTCACATTAATAACAATTTATTACTAGCTGTTTTATATAATGTCTACCTGATAATTCTTTTATTTAAATATTTTTTATTTTTTACTATTTTTATTCTTAAGAATTATCCTACCATTTCTTTATATTAGCATGTGATGATTAAATAATTAAAGATAGTTGAATGAAATAAATGTTTCATCTTATTACTTATTACCTATTGTTTAGTTATTCTATTAATATATTTAAAAAAAAATTATAATCTTGTTGATTAATACATTGTTAAAAAAATATCACAACTAAAGAGTGATTTAGTTTCTGTAGAAAATATTTATGATTATGTTGTTGGTTAAATGCTGTTATTTGTGCTTTTAATGTTGGACTGTGTTAGATGCTTAATATAGTCAGCTTCCAGTCCAGATTTCCTTCATTACAATTTTATTTTATTATTATTATTTTTTTAATGAACAGGTAAAGCACTGTACAATGCCTGGTCTGGCTATTTCTTTATCACTACAAATTGGAGAAAGTGACAGACAGACAGACTCACAAGCAGATGACTTGGTGGCTTTTGTTAGCAGCTTGATGCTAGGCAATGACCAGGCAATCAGACTATGGTTCTCACAGTTTGTCAAAGTGGGACAAAAGGTAAATCTAAAAATACATCAGCCATTCAATTTTATATATATAATTATATATAACAGATATTTAATAAAAAACAACATTTTATTATTTTGAAACTTAAATTATTATTTTTTTTACATATCTGAACTCCATTTTAAGATCAGTGTATATAGACAAACACAGACATGCATACATGGACACATACATATGCATAATTTTGACTTTGTCTAGTAAAAAAAATCTTTAATGTTTAGTCTAAGTTTTTTCTTAAATAGTGGATACTGCAACTCCATAATATTTGTTCATGTGTTTGTGTTTACTTACATTTGTGAAAACTAAAATTGCAACCAATATTAAGCAAAATATAATGCATTAAGGAATCAGTTATATTTCAAATATTTTTTTAACTTTGTTTTATATATTTTTTATTTTTTATTTATACTTTTATTTATACTATTTATTTATTTTAAAAACAGAGAAAAGGAGATGCCTCTGATTCCATGCTTCAGAAGTTACGAGAGAATCTGCTGAGGCAAGTCAGTCAGCTTCTTCCTAAAAAATATGAGTTGATGTCTGAGGGCAACGTTGTCAAAGCCAGCAGTCTGATCAAGCTGTACTGTGCACTCAGAGGAATGGCCACTCTCAAGTATATAATTTACTTAAATATAAATGATTCTGTTAATACAGTATATCTGAAATTCCTACAATTAGTGAAATATTTTGTTATTTTCAGAATTCTTTTTAACAGATACATTTCGATATTGTTTTGAAATTTAAATTTTAAAATTAATTATATATAAAACTGAATATATGTAATATATAAGCACACACACACACATATACACACACTATATATATTGTGAATGTGTCTGTGTGTTTGTGTATTTATACAAATATGTATATATGTTCATCTTTAAAAGTAGATGTTATTTTAAAAATGTCTACTTGTAGATGATATCTTTAATAAAATACATGCTATATTCCAGGTACTCTGAGGAGGAGATGACATCACTGTTAGAACTGATCACAGCCAGACCTCCTCCCTCCAACACTGGGGCACACTTTATATGTCTCGGTCTGTCTATGCTTATAGCATGTCCCTACCTGCTTGGGTATGTAAATTTCAGATTTAGATGAAATCTATTTTAATATTATAATTTTAGTATATAAACTTTGATGTAAAAGTGACTGATTGGTTATTTCAGTTGAATAAAATTAATATTCAGGATATTCAGTTAACCAGTCAGTGATACATATGTACCAGTACAAGTGTGTGTGTGTGTGTGTGTGTGTTGTTATTTATAGATTTTAATTCTTAATTATTATTAATAAATTTAATTTTTAGTTATTATTTATAAATTTGAAAAAGTTATCCTTTTTTTGAGTTGTATAATAAACTGATATGTTTTCATTTTGTTTCAGTTCAATGGATCAAGAACAGCAGGCAATAGAATGGATCACCTGGTTAATGTCCACAGAAGGAATGTTTGAAAAGTAAATTCTTTAAAAATTAACTTTTATGTTTGTCATTAATGGTTAAAAAAATTACAATATATACATATATTTGAATTCTGTTCTGTTATTTGGTCAAAACTGAATTACATATGATAATATACATAATATAATATCAAAAACCTTTACACTCATTTTCAAAATTTTGGTACTTTCAAGGATTAATATTCTAAACATAATAAAACTATTTGAATTTTATGATGAATTTTCCTATTACTGTACATTTGTTTTTTATTTCAGAGAAACAGCCAACAGTACATCATTTGGAGAGATGTTGTTTCTTCTTGCTCTTCATTTCCATCACAACCACATGCACGCCATTGCAGATCTGGTGTGCAACACACTTGGCATGAAGGTAACATATAAAAGTTTAAATATTTGGAAACGGCAACAATTCAGTAGTACAGTATATCTACATATTTGTAAATAAATGTACATTAATTAATATGCAGACTTCTAAAAGTCTTATTATTCAAGATAGTGGCAAATTTGAGATCACTATATATTAGTTTTAATGTAATTTAATTAACATCTACAACATCAAGACTAGCCAAAGTAATGCTGCTAAGTGTGTTCACTTCTACATTTAGATTCCATTTTTAATTTCTTTATTTATAAATATATCATACACAGTTAACTCACAAATATATCATACAAGGTGTACTTCTAGTGTAGAGCTTTGGTTAAGCAATACTGTTGTAAAATGATTAAACTAATGTTGTTGTTTTTTCAGAGTGCTGTCAAAGCAAACGCATTATCAAGGATTCGTCAGATATTTACTCAAGAACTTTTTACAGAACAGGTAATTTAACTTGGAATTTCAGATAAAAGTATACATTTCAGTAATATCTATTTTTTGTTGTCCAGTAATAGAAGATAGAAAATTAATTGGTATGTGGCATTAAAAAATTAAAAAAAACTTTGCCTTTGACTGAAATATATATTTTTTGTTCTAATTATTATGTTTTTATCCTTTGATAATCTAATATATGTATTTTTATTTCGTTATTATTGTAATGATGATGATAATGATGATAATGATAAAGTGTAATAATAATAACATTAACATTAATATTAATATTTATTGTGTACAAAATAAACTTGAAATTATATAATAATAGTCTGAAGGGTGCTGCTATAGTTTGAGTGGCAATCTATATTATATTAAAAAATAATTCAAAATCTATTATCAGTGCACTAATTGTCAACTTAATATTACATTGTATTAACTTTGGAAATTTAAAACTCATTTTTATTATTATTATTATTATTATTGTTATTGTAATGCTTTTCAGGTTATTGCTGCACATGCTGTGAAAATACCAGTAACTCCAAATCTGAATGCTAACATGACGGGTTATCTCCCTTTACACAGTATATGTCAGTTGTTGAAGAGCAGAGTGTTTTCCAAACACAAAGTCCCAATTAAAGTAAGAATAATTATTAATAAAATGTAAATAATTAAAGTAAGAATAATTATTAATAAAATGTAAATAATTAAAGTTAGAATTATTATTAATAAAATGTAAATAATTAAAGTAAGAATTATTATTAATAAAAACAAATAATTAAAGTAAAATTTATTATTAATAAAAATGTAAATAATTAAAATAAGATTTATTATTAATAAATATGTAAATAATTAAAGTCATATTTATTATTAATAAATAAGTAAATAAGTAAGAATAAAAAAAAATTGAAATAAGATTTATTAAGAAAAAATATGTAAACAGTTAATAAATATGTAAAGAATTCTGAGCTATACAGATTGATTTTGTTTTATTGTTTTAGTCTTGATCCTGTAATTATTGATAGAATTTTCATCTAGTAAAGTTATAAGTTTTCTTTTGTAAAGTTTAAAACCTTTTATACTATATTAGTAATATAAAAATTTGTGTTATGTTTATGTTTTATTTTAATCTGAAAACTTTGTCAATAAGACAGCTCTTTGTTATATAAATAGACAATCTAATCAAATGTTTTATTGGTTTCAAATAAAAATAAATGTAAATTAATCTTTTTTTTTGTTAAATATATATATATATAAATTCTTTTTATTTTCTTACTTTTAAATGTGCATGAATGCAGAACCATTGTTTGTTAATCTTTTTCTATAGTAATGACAAAAATGTATTTGTGCATTGATCTTTATTACCATTATTTTCAGAATTATAATCTTTTTTATTTTTATTTTTATTTCAGGACTGGATTTACAAACAAATTTGCTCCATTTCCCTCCCCCTTCATCCACTTCTTCCCCAGCTAATAGAAACATATGTGAACTCCATTATCATCAAGGGTGGAAAAATGGAGTACACAAATGAACCAATCACAGAAAGTGAAATTCTGGATGTCTACAAAGATGCCATTAGTCATGGACACTCAAAAGGGAAGGGAGGTTACTCTAACAAACAGAATCTGTCGACGCAGTTACTGATCTTGTATTACTTGCTGTTATATGAAGATACACTGTTAAACAGCATGAAAGCAATAGGTAAATTAATTAAATACATGCATTTTAAAATGGTTAATATTGTTATTAAATAACTTAAAATATTGTTCTGATTTGTATTTTTATTATTTTTAAATTTAGTAAGTAAATTCATAATTTAAACTTTTTCTATGCTGAAAGACTTGAATTTAATTTATTTATAATTGTTATAATTTCTTTTTTTGTGTTAAAAATTTTAACAAGATTAACTTCACATTTTAATTTCATTAAATTCAATATCTTAATTTTGTTTTCATAACACTTAAAGTAAAGGCTTTATGACATTATTGTAATTTTTAGTTAATACTGAAAATAAAAACTTGTTTTACATTTATTCAAATGTTTAAATTAAATTTTACTTGATTTATGAGATATTCAAAAATTTTAGTATTGAAAATTCAATTTGAGACGATTTATTCAATTTCTTTTTTTTTTTTCAGTGCTTTTCAAAAGTCCTGTGAAATCATACTCTGAAAATATTTTGTCTAAAATTCCAATCAACTTTCTCATACAAGAAGCTCTGAAGGAACAGCAGCTGTACGCTGGCTTGTTTGCGCCTCTTACAAGGTTAGTGCTGTCTTGAGTGCAAAGTGCATTTAACCACTGGGTCCACAGAGCACAGGTAAAAGTGACTTAGCAAAAACAAAACAAAAAGTGAAAAAAAGAATGATGGGCTTCTGCTACTTACGAATAGTATTGCATTGCTTCCCTGGAATGTAAGTTCACTGCTGTTATTTATGACTGAAGGAGAATTTAGAAAATGGTTCACAGTCTGAGAGTTTCTGGTTCATATAGTAGCTATTATTTTATTTACATAATATTAATATCTTATATTCATTAATTAACCCTGTTTTGTTCAGTACTGGGATTTCAATCCCAGGATTTCTGTTTCAGATGTCTGTAGTATATCTCATATGATTTATTTATTAATTTTTCTTCTATAGGCTGTCTGCATGAGAGTTTTTGGTTAAAATTAACCTAAGCCTCTGTATGTTGTCAAAAACTGTTCATTCATTTTTAGGTTTTCTGGTTCAAATCCATTCAGCAGAGATTTATATCTGAAATTTTTTTTTTCCAGATTACTGATTAACCCACACTATGTGTTTGTTGAAGACTGTTGGACTTTCAGTTTTAGGGATTCTGGATGAAATTTGTTTGGTGTGTGTTACGTCATTGGTTCAGTATGATTTAATTATTTTCACTTGTTTTCAGGCTTCTTGTCACTCATTACCCACACCTGTGTTTGGTTGAAGACTGGCTGGAGGAAAGTCTGACAACAAAAACACTGGCAGCTACAGGCACAGACTCCTCCTGCAAAACCTGCACTCCAGAACAGTTTAAATTAGGTGAGTCTCAGCAAAATGTCTTCTTACCTTTACACATCGGCCATATTTCTTTCTATTTCTCTATTTTTCTGTCTCTTTTCTCTTCTTTGTATCTGTCTCTGTTATACCCATCTGTCTTTGTTCTCTGTTTGTATTATCTCTCTTCTCCATATCTGTTTCTTTCCTTTCTCTCTGGCTTGTTTATGTTATGACTAATTATATAAAAGACAAAAAAAGTTCACTATAAAACTACTAGAAGCAAGTTTATTCTATCTACAATTTGTAACCAGAAACTACAGAAACAATGACTGACTGGATTTTTATATTTATGTGTCGATGTATTTCAGCTCTTCAGAAACTAGAATCTTGTCCAACTGTGGTAATTCAGCATTTGAAGTATTTGCTGGAATTGTCGTCTGTGGATCTCATGCCTTACAGTGAAATTCTTATCAACAATCTCCCCAGCATGCTTCAGGAAGGCACTCCGAGAAGAGTCCTTGACCTTGTTCAGAGAGTATGGTTCAGAGTTCATGCAGTTACCCCAAGAAGGTAAATGAATATTTTTAAAAATGTTCTTGTTAGTATTACTTTATTTGATTATGTTATATATATATAATTTTACATAAATTAAACTTCTTTTAAAGTCCATCAAATGTGTAATTTGAAACCTTCTTTGAATTATTTCATTTCTATTTTTATTCTTGATTGTGATATATTAAACATAGATCATTACTGTGTATTTCTTCAGAAAAAGTATGTTGTATTCATATTTTTGTGTTTTAAAGTTTTCAGTTACAAATGCAACTTGTTTTTATTGTGTAAATGAATACTTTTGAATGTGTGTGTGTGTGTGTGTATATTATAAATATATATAAGTTTTTTATCTGTTTTTAATTACACTAAACATACATATCTCTTCTCTCTTCTTTATATATATATATATAAAATCTGTTATGTTTTATTTTTAAAATATTCAGTATTCGCCTGTGGACAGTTAATTCACTTCGTCCGTGTTCAAACCATGGCTTTGTTTCACCTCCATACACTGAGCAGGATATAATAATAGACCCATTGATTGTACTCGGCTGTGATGAAAGAGTTTTCAGGTAAAGAGAGTTACTAGTACCTGGATAATAATGTAAAAAACCCACATTTAAACGATTTCAAAAGTAATAAAAATATTCAATACATGTGTATTAGATTAATTCTCAAGTTTCTTTGATTAATTGTTTGAATAAAAAAACAACCTGCAGTAAAATCATTATTACAGGTTGTCTGTATTTTATTCCAGATCTCTAGGAATGGATCATAAATATTCTGTAGATTTAATTGAAATGAAAACATTTAAGGATTTTGCAGAAAATGGTTAATGTTTGGCAGTTATGTAAAGAGAAAATAGGTGTTATATTTCTTTGTGTAGCTCATACACTGAACATAGATCAAATAGAAAGTTTGGTTTTTTAGAGATATTCAGGTTACTGAGCTTTTGACATTTTTGTATTTGATAAAGCACAGGACCACTGAAATGTTTACCTGGTGGGATGGATTTTCATTTAAATTTGATTCTTTTTCTTATTTTTATGAAATCATGATTATTAGTACAAATAAAAATTCACTAATTTTTAAGATGGATATTTATATTTTATGTCCTCCAAATAAAAATTCAAAATAACTTTACACTTGCAGGTGTCCTCCAGTACTTGAAATAAACCTGCGAGTGCTTGCAGCATACACTCAGGCGTGTCGCGTGTTTCTAACAAATCACCTCCAGACACACCCAATCACAGACAACAACGCAGTAGCTGAACAGGAGAGACAGGAGTTGAAGATTGCTCTCATTGCAGCACAGGAGAGTGCCATGATTCAGATCTTACTGGAAACCTGTCTGGCAAACCCAAGAACAGAGAAGGTGAGACACAAATATTTGTTCTTGTTATTGTTTATTTCCAAAAGATGTTCAACCTTTGTTAATAATGAAGTAGCAAGTTTTTATTGAAACAAGCAGTTGAATATTTTCACTATTTTTCTCATGTTTTCTCTTATATATGTTTGTATTTTCATAATATTTGAAAAAAAATATATATATATTTATTTAAAGATTTATTAATAAGTCTACTAATATTGAAAAAATAAATAAAAAGATTGACTAATAGGATAAATTAGCTAATAATTTATTTACAGTTACTTGTTACTTTAATAATAATTAATTTGTTAGCATACTTTATTATTAGCAAACAACTGTTTCAAAATACAAATGAAAATAATTTAGAAAAAAAATCATTGAGCCTTGTTTATTTGCATCATCATAGATAGAGAAAAATAATGAATGAAATATACAGACTATACTTGTACTGTATGACTGTACACTTCAATAAGAAAAAATACAAATAAAATTGATTTGGAAATATAAATATGTTTTTGTGCTGCCTGTTCCCTTACAATACACCCATACCAGATCCAAAAATACACTTAACAACAACAACAACCATTATATTAATAATCTTAATAATAATAGCATAGTACTGGTAGCAGTAGTAACATCAACACTAAATAATAATAATAATAATAATAATAATAATAATAATAATAATAATAAAATAATAAAAATAAATATTTTTCTTACAGGACAACAGTCAGCTGTCAAACCAGCGAGAAGTTCAGTGTCTGGTTTTTTCTTACATACATCAAGTTTTCATCGCAGATCCCAACCTTGCCAAACTTGTACATTTTCAGGTGATTCAAATATCATTTGAAATGTGTTACATTATCTTTGTATGTATGTGTGTGTGTGTGTGTGTGTAGTTGTGTGTACACATTTTACACAAACATAAGTATATGTGTAAAACTGGTTAATTGGATATTACTGAAATCTTTATAGAATTGTAATTAGTATTTGTTTTTTAAAAATGGTAAATCTTTTCTTTTTCTTTTTTTTGTTCAAATTGAAGTTAAAAATAAGTAAGTAAATAAATAAATAAATAAACAATGGATGGATGAATGAATGAATGAATAAATGAATAATATTAATAAAACCATAAAAATAAATACAATTATAATGAAATACTTTAATCTAGATGATAATAATAAAATTAATGTTTAATTCAGAATAGCTGAACCACTCTGTGATTATCATTAACATCATCATCATCATCATCATTTTTAATTTGTCATTTGTAAACACCATACATATTATTTGACTAAATTCCAGGGATATCCGAGGGAACTGATAAAAACTGTGGTACAGAGTGTCCCGTCCATGCACATTTGTTTGGATTTTATTGCTGAACTGCTGGGACAGCCACAGTCAGAAAAACAGGTTAGATCAGTGATATAAACTGTTATAAAATAATACTTCACTTTCAAGAAATTCTTAAATATTTTGATACTTATTACAGTTACAAGGACATATATCTTTTATTTGTATCTAATTATATATGCAGTATCTGTTTTTATGTTGTTCATATATCTGTTCCTGTTTTAATTCTGAAATAATGTGTTATTATTTTAATATATTTATTTTGTAGAATTTTCACTTTAAAATTCTGTTTAATGTGTACATTATATTTTAATATATTTTTTTGTAGAATTTCTACTTTAAAATTCTGTTTAATATGTACATAATATTAATTCTCCATTTTTAAAAAATGAGATATTATGATATGCATTACGCCATGTGTTATGTATCATTAATCAAAATCATTAGTATCATTGATAATATTAAATAATTATAGTATCATCTGGAAAAGTTATATAATTTGTAAATTGCTGTTTGAGAAGAAAAGCTGATAATATGATGTCTGATGACATATCTGGTTTACACACAGGAATTGTTAACAAAAATAGTTTAAAATAATTAAATGCTATACATTAGATTGATTTATTCATTTATTCAACGATTTTAAGACATGAGTCAAAGTTTGACTAAGTCTGTGATATTTTAATTTCAGATTTTTGCCATTCAGCTCACATCAGAATTATGTTTGAAGTATTCTCTACCGAAATCTCTGAGTGTGGCCAAACTTTGTATTAACGTCATGTTCACTTTGGTAACAGGTAAACCTTTTTTTTATTAACCTCCTAAAATAAACAGTTTGCATTATCAGTCACGTTTAAGAAAAAAAGGAAACAAAATTAAATCATTTATTTATTTATTTATTTCAGTTTTGGAGAGTAAGGAGAGGATTAAATTCTTTCTGCAGACTGTTCCGTACTTGTTAAACTTCTGTAAGGCTTTTCCTCCACTCTGTGAAGATGTCACCACGCTGCTCACTCAGGTTGGCCGCATCTGTGTGTCCCACCTAGCTGCAACTACCACACTGTCGTTTTCTGGTGAGTAACAGGCTTTGAGGCATTTTAAGTCTTGCTGGGATGTTTTGAAATAACCAGCTTTATAAAGCAGGAACGTCAGTTTACTTTTGTCATTGTCTTTGTTGTTGATTTTAAAATGACCAGTTTAGTTAACTAAGAATAATAGTGGTGTTTATTTTGCTATTTTTTTGAGCATTTTAACTTATTTAAGTCTTTGGAGAATATTTAAAAATTACCACTTGTATAAACATGGAATGTCAAATATTAATTTGGTCATTTTTTTTGGAATATTTTAACTTATTTAAGTCTTTGGAGAATATTTTAAAATTAACATTTTATAAGCACAAAATGTCAAAGATATTTATTTTGCCATTTTCTTGAATATTTTAAATTATTTAAGTCTTTGGAGAATATTTAAAAATTACCACTTGTATAAACATGGAATGTCAAATATTAATTTGGTCATTTTTTTTTTTTTTTTGAATATTTTAACTTATTTAAGTCTTTGGAGAATATTTTAAAATTAACATTTTATAAGCAGAAAATGTCAAAGATATTTATTTTGCCATTTTCTTGAATATTTTATGTTATTTAAATCTTTGGAGAATATTCTTAAAATAAACATGGAATGCCAGAGATATTTATTTGCCTCTTTTTTGAATATTTTAACTTATTTAAATTTTTGCAGAATACTGCAAAGTCACCTGCTTTATAAACTGGGAATGTTGGGGTGTTTATTGTTGCTATTCTTTTGATCATTCTGGCTTATTTATATCTCTGTAGAATATTTTAAAATTTACCAGGAATAACTAGCAATGTTAGAGGTGTTTATGTTTGTCATTTTCTTGATTATTTTAAATCCTTGTTCATTTTTTTAAATAACAGATTCATAAACTTGGAATGTTTATTTTTTCTGTTGTAACTTTCTGTTGATTATTTTGATTTAAGCAGTTCCGTGAAAATAAATTATCTGATATCTTCAGTTTGAATCATTTACTTTCTTTATAGATTATTATGTTTAAACCATCAGATACAATAATTTATGTGACTCTAGAATATTTCAGTATAAATATAACTGTATTTTGTTGTAGAAGAATGATTTATATTTTAATATATTACTGTCAGCCTTTGATGCTTACTCGGATACTGGTATTTCCTTCCTTTATTTTTATTTCAATTTATTTATAAATAAATAAATTGAAATAAAAATTATATATATATATATAATAATTTTTATTTAGAAAATTTGATATGAATTTTATAAATATCAGTGTTTGGAGAATTCATTATAAATATTTTTTAATTTATTTATTTTTTATTATCTTTCTATTCCAAAAATATCATCATTATTTGCACTAAATGTATATTTAATTTCTTTACATCCTAGATAAATAACACTCATTTTAAGACAAAAACCTTTAACTATAGTAGACACAGATGGAACTATGCCATTTTATTGAAATTATTAAAATCTGATGCAGAATACTGGAGAATTTGTTAATTTGACTAAAAAGCCAGAATCATGACTTCTCTGTGTCTGTTGTGACTACTCCAAAGAATACTAAAAAAATGTTTATAGGTTAAAGTGACGTATTTATAATGTAGTTATATTTAATATTAATAACAGAGTTATATTTAATATTAATAACAGAGTTACATATAATATTAATAACACAGTTACATATAATATTAATACAGAGTTATAGTTAATATTTATAACAGTTATATTTAATATTAATAACAGTTATATTTAATGTTAATAAGAGTGGTATTTAATATTTATAACAGAGTTGTATTTAATATTAATAATAGTTATATTTAATATTAATAACAGTTATATTTAATATTAATAACAGAGTTATATTTAATATTAATAACAGTTATATTTAATATTTATTACAGATTTTTAGATAAAATTAATACCAGAGTTATATTTAATATTTATTACAGATTTATAGATAATATTAATAACAGAGATAGTTATATTTAATATTTGCCTTTTCTTTGTCCTTTCTTTTACAGAGTCTGGTGTGGAAGACTGTTTCCCTGACAACGGATTCACTGACAGTTTGTTAACAAAGAAGAGAAGACTTGATTTACCCAAAGACACTGTCACACTTTACCACAGACTTTACACTGTTGTTCAGAGGACATTTTCACAAGTCACACAAAAAGCTCTGATGGCCAGCAATGTGTATTAAATTTCAAAAATACAAAGTTTTGTGTATTCTTGAAGCAGAAAGTTAAAAAAAAAGAAAAAAAAAAAAGAAAAAACAGAAAGAAGATCAAAATAGTCACTGAAATTGATCTTGTTAGTGTAAAGATGAACTATATAAAAAAAAGACAATTTCACTTTCTTTTACACACACATACGTAGGTTTTCTGTAATTAACAAAAACAAAAAAAATATAAAATAACCAAAATACATTTAAAACCTGTTAATTGTCTTCTGAAAAATACATTGACTGAAGTAAAAATAAAGTAAATAAATGAAGGAACAAAATGAGCAATAACAAAAAAACAAAAAAACCCAACAAATACTGTTTTAGCCAAAACTTCATTATAACATCACTGTGAAGTTTATTGAATTAAAATTCTGAATGTTTAGGGGAGAAAAAATCTACTGGTTTATATATATATATTTCATTATTTTATATATATATATGTATGTATGTGTATATATATATCAAATTACAAATAAATGATAATTATAATAATGAAAATAAGATTAACTGTAAAAAACAAGCATAATAAAACAAGCAAAAACTGATGATGATGTTAATAAATGCAAAGAAATAAAGAAAATAAAATAGAAATATAATCAAACTCCAGAGACCAACTGTGAGAAGAACATCAGTCATTCGTGTTTAATTTTGGAATCTTTTCAGACAAGCTAATGAACATGGGAAAGAAAAAGGTTATTTGATTAAGAGCTGAATTCAGAACAAATTTTTTTTGTTGTTTTTTTGTGAAGAATGATTGATATTTTATGTCATAGCATTTGCAGCTTTATTTAGACAATTTTTTTATATATATATATATTTCATTATTTTATTTTTTAAAAAATTTTCACCATTATTGCCAAAGCACAGCGTAAGACTATAGTTATTAGGACAGTGAAATGAGTGTTTTATTCGTCAAATATATATTTATATCCATTTCAATACTCGTCTGCTTGACAGTAAATTAGAGTTGCTGGCCTTTAATGTGAAGTCCGTAAAAATGTCGTTTCCACGGAGTCGAACTCGGTCACATGTCTGTCCTCCTCATACGATTTTCCGCTCCTGACGATATCACATTAATTCCTGTCAGTTGAAAGGGGTAGAAAAAGATCCCTTAATAATAATAATAATAATAATAATAATAATAATAATAATAATAATGGCTGATTTATATTATAATCTGCGTAATCCTTACATGACACTCATGTTGAAATGTTTGGACGATGTAATTAAAAATGACATACATAAATGCTGCCATTATGTAAAGAATGGTGCACAATTTCGTAAGAATTCTTCGAATTATTATAATTCTTTATTTATCTGTTTATTTATTTATGTTCCCATCTTCCGGCAGACAGAAGCATATTATACGTGGCAATTGAAAAAGTCAATTGGATGAAACGGCATTTTGCTGTAAATTTGTTTATATAATGATATATAAATGCACAATAATAATAAAAAAAAAAAAAAAAAAAAAAAAATAATAATAATAATAATGATGTATTACATTTTGTTCTTAATTTCGGAGATAATGAATTTCTTTTTCTTTCTTTTTTTTTTCTCTCTCTTTTTTTGTTTTGTTCGTGCATGCGTGCGTATGCATATATATGTTTGTATGTATATACATAATCAAAACAAAAAACTACATAATAGAATTGCAGGCAACATTATGGTATACTTTCTGTTACATACTGGTGTTCTAAAAAATAAGAAAAATAAATTTAAAAAATATGTGTGAAACAATAGATTTTTGAAGAGAAAGAAATCCAAAATTCATATAATTTTTTTTTTATTATTATTATTTTTTTTATCGCAGAATTTAATTTAAATTAAAAAGAAAGAAATAATAAATAGGGCATATTTCATCTTGACTATTAAAAATAATAAATAAATAGGGCACATTTTATGCTGATTGTCATAAGTATATTATTTTAATAACGAGATCAAGTACTGAGCTGAAACAACCGCTAACTCAGATAACCTATCTAACATTCATTATTTACACTTTGTACCGTGTCATGCGACAAACCAAACAGTTAAAACCATCACTTCGTATCTCCATATAAAACAACTACTTTCTCAATTCACAAAGAAAATAGAAGAAAAGAATACCACCACTGATCAGAATATTTATTTACTGCATGATGAATGCTCTGTTATTCTCAGTATTCTTCATTCATGGATTCGTTTTCCTACCAAATTTCGCAGACAATTTGCATTACAAACCAACAAGATCAGAAATAAGGAAATTTATTCAAGATTTTCGTCCCGAGTCTTCGGAACTGTACGAAACATTTTATAACAAGTACATTGCACGACGTTTTGACAATCAAGTACCGTACATGGTGCAGTTCGGCCCCAAGGACTGGGGATCGAGCGTCGACTGTGACGTCTGCAAGTTGATCGTGGAGGGACTGCTGTATGTTTTAAAGAATGGCGGTACTCAGGACGATCTGGTTAAAGCGGCCACAGACTTCTGCGTAAAAGAGGGATTTGAAGACCCTAGAGTCTGTCACTACATAACTCGGGAGTACAAGGTATGGATGTGCGCGCGCGTGTGTGTTTATTTGTCTGTGCGTGCAGGGATGGGTCTATCGTGAAATTAATTAAGTTTAAGTTTCAGAGCCCCTAATCCCAGATGGCTCCCAGAAGCGATTTTGGTCCACACAGCTTAAACTTTTAATATTAATCTGAGATGTATCTAAATTTATAAAACCTGTCACGGAACGTTGGCATGAAAGACGATAAGATTAGATTAGAACCCATACCTCGTTGCTGCTTGTGAAGGGTTCCCATAACTGTTCAAACTGTTCAGGGTAAAAAAAAATGGGAGTGCATATATAATTTGAGCCTAAATTAATGAACGACTGCATAACGACTCCAGATACATTTTAATGTTATTAAACTGTAAGATTGTATAATGATACTAATGAAAAAAAAAAAAAAAAACGCAACACACCGGTTATTCTTTTCGATTACCAGCAAGGGATCTTTTGTTTTACATCGCCCAGTAGAACAAAAACACTTACCACCGCCTCTGATACAACAACAACAACAACACCGATAAAAAAAAAATAATAATAACCACAAGAAAAAACAATAACAACACCGACAAAAATGAATAATGACAACGATAACAACGGCAATAACAACAGCATACTCTAGAGATGTAAAATGCCTACATGCATACACAAATGACAACATATATCATCAAATGCATAAATATTTTATTACAGACAGGACACACGCAAAACCAACAAACACACACACACGTTTTTTTTTTTTTTTTATAAAATTATACACCACAAAACACCGGACCATTCATTCTGATAAAAGAAAAGAATCAAACAAAATATGACACAGGCTGCCACATCCATCGATTACGATTTTCTCTCCTCTCTCTCTCTCTAAATTACGCAATTTATCACAGACACGCTAAATACACCCTTTGAACAAAGACTGTTTTTGATCGATCCTCTACATATGCAATATAAAGATGAACTGTGTTATTTACTCTCCGAACGACACGCGGTTTAAAAAGTAGAATAAAAACTGAAGATGATGATGAATAATCATTATTACCCGCGTGTGGCTGCATCCAGACTTTCGTGTAGATGTGTTAGTGTTGCGTGTGTGTATGTGAATGAGTATGTATTGTATGTGTGATATTATACATAACAGTCCATACATTCACAAAGAACGAGGAAATAAAATGAAACGGTGACAGATGTACAGACCTATGCAGAGAATAATAAATAAACAGAAATGAGATAGAGAAATATTTAAAATTATTGATATATAGATAGATAGATAAATAAATAGATAGAGAGAAAGATAGGCAGAGAGATAGGTAAGAAAGAAAGAAATGAAATCGAGTAAGAAAGCGGAAAGAGTAAAATTAGATGTGTGTGTGTAGAGAAAAATGTTTTCTTTTCTTAATTCGTCAATCCTTTCGTTTTTTTCTCTCTGTAAATATATAAATTAATATTTTTTCTTTTCTTTCCATCATGAACATTTAAATTTATAATAGTAACAAACAAACAACAAACCACCCAAAGAAAGAAAGAAACAAACAAACACCCACACAACGACACAAACAATCAAAGAAATAAATACATGATTTTGTGATAACCTGACTTGCAGGACGAAATGTTCGGAGTGCTGACGAAGCGTCTGTTCACTCCAGATGAAGTCTGCGGGTTTCTTTTAGGGGACACGTGCGCTCACCCTTACAACCCAGACCAGATGTGGAACGTTACGATGACGTCGGTACCCAAACCTCCCGTGACTCCA